>NW_021025826.1:1914817-2056650 GCF_004153795.1 Camellia sinensis | reverse complement strand
GTAACCAAGTGTTAACTTGGAAAGCTGTAAGCCCTTTGGGCACTTATTTTTGTTGTTTAGAAGTTAGAGTTACATGCTATAGTTTCAAGTTAAATGTTTATGAAAATGTAATGCATGTAATATCTTTTGTAAAGGAAACTCTGATGAATGAAGAGATGATGTTTCCCCTATGTTTATGACAATTTGTGAATGGTTATCTTGTACTTTTTTGAGGGCGTCACACGGTAACCTCTCAAGCTTTATTTCTAACTGTGTAGGTTTTATTCCAACAGATACATTAAGCAAAATAATACCGTTAATGTCCAAGAAAATATCATTTTCTTTCCATACTCATTCTCCAAGCATTATTCAATTGTGACATCCTATTTTGGGGCACACCTTTTGAGGGCACGACTTTTGAGGGCTCGATATCTACATCCATGTATATCTTTTGGGCAGCCTATATACACACTCATACAGTGTCTTCTACACCGGTCAGCTTTATCAATCCCTTTGTTTCAAACCTCAAATAGGTTTCTCTCTTCACACCTATTTGAGTTTGATGGGGGGTTATACACAGTATCATGTATAAGTCGCTCATGGCGCACTCCCTAAGTCGCCCCCTTGGTGCACCACCACAACCTCTGCTACAACGGTCCGACATGACCCCGTAAACTGTCTGCTACATCGGTCTGACACGACCATACCGTGTCTCCTATCCTGTTTTATTTGTCAGTTTATATTTTTCTGTTTTGTTACTCTCTTCAAACTCAAGTTGGTTAGTTCCTATCCTCCTTGAGTTTGAGGGGGGCTGTTAATGTAAATTGTAAATTGTGTAAATTACCCCACCACCAACTCCACCTACCATCTCCACTACCACCCACCACCTCCACTACCATCCACTACCACCACTCACCTACCTCACCTACTCCCAAATCCTCTCCTATATAATAGCTTGTAATATACATTAATTAATACAACATAAATCAATCAATAATACACAATTTATTCTCTCTTTCTCTATCAATTTATCTAACATACTATTTTAATAGAAGGAAATACATCCATCGGGCTTTTCTTATTTTATTATTCGGTGACAGACAATTATAAAAACAAAGAGGAAAAAAAGATCCGCATCAAATTCCGTGCTAGTCCCACTATACGAGGTTACAATCTTTCTTTATATTTTATCACCTAAAAGGGGTAACAACTATAAGCACAGAACAAGGTGAGAGATATTATGCCAAGAGCGTGGGGTTCAAAATAACCATGGATAGTATTTAAGTTAAAACATTATTCAAACTTAATTTGAATAAATAAAGTATGAAAGTGGCAGAAACTGAAATCTAGAAGTTATGTAAACAAATAATCATAGCCATGGTATAGAACAGAACAGAGGTCACTGGAGTGACAATTAGAACAGGGGTCGATGGATCCATGACAAATAGAAGGGCACAAAGTGACCAATTAGAGACTAATGGTAATTTAAGTCTCCCAAAGTGTGGGGCTCCCGTGGTAGTACTCACAAAAATAAATATTTATATAAACATTGCCAAATAATTTCTAACCTTGTCAAATAATTTCTAAAATTTAAACAATCATATTCATTGGTTTCAATTTAAGCAATAGAGTTCAAAAAATAATTAACGTAATTGAAATATTAATATAATTTATAGAACGTGAATTGCATAAAATAAATTATGGTAACTTGTAAAATATGTTATACTGATTCAAGATATAATATAACTCACCTAAATATTGTTTTCCCAAATTTGTTTTTCTTTTCCTTCCCTGATTCCCGTTGTATGGTTGCTCCCAAATGTTTCTTTTCTTTGTTTGCTATCTTAGTGAGTTCTTGTGGTGAGATCTGCGATACGTTGCTCCCAAACCTTTTTGACATCTACTTGGTCCAAATCATCCCAATCAATTCTTATCTTGTTTGTAATTATAACCCTTGCACAGGTTGCTAAGTTTGGAGATGTACAGCAATCTTGCCACCTTTCACCTAAATTCCTTTTTGGCCCGACTAACTTTTTTTTTTTGTTTTTGGGTTACATACGATAACCCCTAACTGAATATAAATTATATTTTAGCACCTCCAATTATAAAATTTAAATATTTTATTTTATATTATTTTATATATTTGTTTATTTTTATTTTTTATTTTTTTGATAAATTATTTGTTTATTTTTATTACATTAATTAAACATTTGGGGTGTCACACATGTACGGTTAATAAAGCTAGCGAAAATTGAAAGTAGAGGGCCTAAAGTGAAGTTTTGGTGAAACCGTAAGAACTAAAGTGAGATTTTAGTAAAAGTGTAAGGTGTTGATGAGACAGCAAAAATGTCACATATGTTTCAAATGACAAGTTCTGTCAACTTTGTTAACGGGGAGATGAATGGAAGGGTAAAATTGTAACTTAATGGGTGGGGAGTTGACTGTTACAATTGAAAGTGAATGGACTAAAGTGACATTTTAGTAAAAATGTATGAGTATGAAGTGTTATTAATCTTTTCTATTTCTTTCTGTTTTTTCATGAAATGAGTGGGAAGAGCTAAAAAGTAAAGGGCTCGTTTGGTTTGATTTTCTGAAAAAATTTTGGGAAATTTTCTCTACAAACAAGTTTTCAAAAATAATCAAACCAAACAAATTTTCCCAAAAAAATTTCTCAAAACTTGTAAACCAAACAAGTTTTCCAAACAAATCTCTCTCTCACACATATCAAATCAATCACTTTTTCCAAAACTCTATCTCAAAATAATTTTCCAAAACATCTTTTAAAAAAAACCAAACCAAACATGTTTTCGTACTTTTTATCTCTAAAACACATCTCTCAAACACAAACCAAACATACCCAAAATGTCTTCAATGTGCTTGCGTCTTCTGTACCGGATGATGAAGCTTTGTTGAAAGTGTTTGCCCCCTCAAAGGAAGTCAAGGAACATGAGGTAATCCCAATGAGGTGGTTTCAAACAAAGAGAGAGGATTAGAAGGAGATGGGGTAATCAAAATGGGCTAGATCTTCCTAGATCTTCATGTCTTAAAGGGCTCGACAGAACTTTATAGATGGGAAATTGGTTGTTCCATGGTCAAATCCATCTTTAAGAACAAAAACAAGAACAAGCTCCTTGATCGAATTGCAAATCTTAAGCTTGCTAGAGAGAATGCTAAATGGTTTTGTTGGTTGGTTAAATTTTGCTAGTCGTATTAGTAGTTGTCGTTAAAGCAAGGTTTGGACTGATGAATTTCAAATCAAGGTATTTCATGTTGGATTTTATGAAGCTAAAGGAGATTAAGCAATTATAGGTGGATTGAGAAAATAAAAGGGAGATAAACTAGAGATGGAAGAGAAGTATTTTGTTTTAGGATCCAACTAGAACCCTTAGCATGACGAATTTCAAATCATTACTTTTACATTGTCATTTCAAATTAATATTGACAAAGCTCCTAAATTCAATCTTGAAATCCATATTTAAATTTTCAAGTGCAAATTTGAATTATTCTTCTTTGAATGAATATTGCAAGCTCCTTTCATCAAATCCTTAAGTCCAAACATAACCTAAATGTCAATCAAAGTTTAGCCTCATTCTGGAAATTGGAAAACATTTAGTTTTGACTGAGATGTAGTTACAAAATGAGTGTATTGATGCTATTAAAAGAGGCATAAATCCTTGTGATAGAAATGATGATTACACAAAACATTTTTTTTATTTTTCACTTTTGAGATTCACAGATTTCTTATTCTATTGAGCATGGATATACTACTTTGTGTTCAATACTACTGTTTTGAACAGAATCTACTCTTGCATGGCTCTAAAGAAAGCCAGTTCCTTTTGGTTGCCTGGAACCTAAGAGAACAGGAATGGAAAGTTTTTCTTGTCCTTTAAATGTCCTTTGTTGCCATGATCCTTCACCAGCAAGGGAAATGATAAAAGAAAGGAAAAGGCTAACCTCATCTTGGGTAGAGAGTTGGATTGGCAGAGTAGAATGGGGTTAAACCAACTGGCGCTGGCTTCGTTGGCCAGAACCTCTCAGCTAGGAGGTCAAGAATTTGAGTCTCCCTTCTCAGGCTGTGATGTACCCCCCAAACAAAAAGAGTAGAATGGGTTTCCATATTCTAGGTATCCCAAAAATAAGAAATTTTGTGATTCTGTGTCAATATGTTTCATATATTATAATTTTCTTATGATTATAGTTTGATATACATATCAGGGAACTCTTCTTCGAATAAACCCTTCTTTCTGTAATTCAATTTGAATCCTAAAAATATCATATTTTGTCAATATGTTTCATATATTATAATTTTCTTATGATTATAGTTTGATATACATATCAGGGAACTCTTCATCGAATAAACCCTTCTTTCTGTAATTCAATTTGAATCCTCAGAAAAGAATATCATATTTTGTTTTGTTGTACTTTTCTCATAACCAAAATGAAGCATTAATAAATTTTAATTAAGAATCACTAAATTTTGTTTGTCTGTGTTCTTCATTGACATCGTTGTCAAATATAGCAAGCATTATATTCCATCATGATCGATATATTTTGGTCACTTGATTGTCGTATTTCAGGTAGTGGAGGCTAGTTCACACTGCACCGGTCATTTTGGTTACAAGACCTCAACCCGTAAGTCAACATCAGGCTTTGCAACTTCGACAATTATTTGAAATGATTTAGTTATATCAATCAAATGCTTATTATATAATCAATTAAAAGAAAGGGAAGAAGCATATTCTATTATTTTGATATTGCTATTAAACTAGGTTGTAATTCTGACAATGACTATATGATTTGGAGCAAAGTTTTCAAAGGCTTTACTGAGGCTCACCTGCAAGATTAAGGCAAAATGCATCAAGGCTTTGATTTTTAGGCTACTATCTCTAAAGGCTTGTGCATCATAATTTGAGGCATGCGCTTTAGGTGCGCCTTGTATGCATATGAAGTGGTTGCCTTAGACTCTTGTTAAACTTAGTTTAGTAGATAGTTTAAACATCAAAAAGCTAAAAAAAAAAAAAAAAAAAAAAAAAAAAAAAAAAAAAAACCCTTTTGTGACTATATTCTATAGAAAAAAACTAAAAAATGAACAATGAACAAAAATTACAAAGTTAATGATTAAATGAGAAGCTCAATCACTAAAGTTAAGAATATCAATTTCACTTTCAATGAAGGCAAGCTTCATTCTCTACAGTGAAATGTCCAATGCCTTAACGAGAAAAGTATTTATACCTTTATATTTATTTTATATTTTTATTTGTTCACTATTTCAAAATATTTAATTTATTTACTAAATATTAAAATTTGAAATTTGAAAATGCTTATGCCTTGACACCTTATGGCTTATGGCTCGCCTCATGAGGGGTAAAATGCCTTGTGTTATGCAAATGCCTTGCCTTTAAAAACTTTGATTTGGAGACACGATAACAATTTCTACACTTGGTAATATAATGGGTTCATTCAAAATCCTGTGTCAATTTGCCATCAATTGTTACAAAAATACTTATGATCTAAGAAGCATGGATACGGACACGTGACACGACACGAGTACGACACGGACACGCTGACACGTTAATTTTCAAAAAATGTAGGACACGACACGTGAGGGACACGCATAAAATATGTAATTTTGTATATTTATTATATATTATATATATGAATATATCATTAAAAAGATAATAAAAAATACAATATGATACTAATTCCTATAAATTTATATAGTTTTTGTTTTATTATTGTATCTTAAGTTGTTTTGTTCAAACTTATAATTAATTTCACATATGTCTAATTGTTAGACACTTGTATTTAAGCGATGGACACGTATGTCCTTCAAGTGTCCAAAGAGTGTCCAAGTCTTTAAAAAAAATTTAAAAATAGGACACGTTTTGAAGAGTGTCGGACACGTGTCCTGAGAGTGTCCAAAGAGTATCGGTGTCCGACACGGATACGACACGAATACGTCACCTTCTTAGAAGTGTCCGTGCTTCTTAGCTTATGATGATAGAAACTTTTGAGAATCTATTTGACAAAGCTTACAACAGATTTTGGAATCCGGATCCTCTAGAGTGATTTTTCCTATAGTGATCTTAAGAGTGATTTTAGAGTGATTTTTGTACTGCTGAAATTTAATTATGCAAAAGTTGAGGGTACAATAGTACTAATAGTAATAGTCACTTTAAAAAAAAAATATCAGCCATACAATAAATTACTCTAAGAACACTCTAGAGGATCTGGACTCCAGATTTTGTGGGCAGCAAAGATAAATTAATGTAGTTTAATAAGAGCATCTCCAATGGACTCTTTAAACGAAGCATGTTAGTTATTTTAGCTTGTATTATCATATTTTAGTCCAAGGTTGTTAAGATCGGGATCCTACCTAGGATCGTTTTGGGGGTCTGTCGGATCGGATCGTAGGATTGTAAGATCCTACCAAAATGATAAAAAAACGCAATAATTTTTATATGAGTACGTAATAGTATCAAAATGTATATAGAATGACCCCCCCAAAAAAAGAAATATAGCAATTTAAGGTAGCATTCAAGCATTTTTTTCTCAAAAAAAGAAGTCAAAAACATAATAAAAGAATTTTTTTCTCCACCAGCATTTTTCCTCTGCCTCCCTTTTCCTGAACTAAAGGTTGACATTGTGTTGTGATGCTACTATGCTAGTTGTGTGTTGCAAACTGTGAAAATTAAAATAATTTTTTTCCGCAAAGTTCAGGGAAAAAGAACCAAAGAAGAACAGCAGCCGCAGCAAAGAAGAACCAAGAAAAATGAAAAGAAGAAGAAAAAAAAAGAAGAAGAAGAAAAAGACTCCGTTTAGTTTAGTTTAGTTTTAAAATCATGATTTGAGTGTAGAGTTGTGATTTAAATGTGGAGCTGTGAGTTGAGTTTTGAAAAAAGAAAATTCGTTGGGTTATGAATTTTGATTTTTTTTGAAATTATTATTTTTATTATTTAAAAATGTTTAAGAAAATTATATATTTTTTTATTTTATTTTTTTTAATATTTTAAACTCAAGTTCTGGTTTTTAGTTGCTCGTTTTGATCAGGACAACACAATCATTCATGCAAATATATATATATATATATATATATTTATAATTTTCAGTAGTGCCTGATATATAACAACTACAAAGATGAGAGAAGAGGAAAAAAGAAGTCGAGAGAAGAAAAAATGGTGATTTGAATTACATACGAGGAAGATTCGAAGAATCGAACATGTACAAGGAAGATTTGAAGAAGAGCAGCGAAGAAAAAGAAAAGGAAGAGTAGCGATGAAAAAGAAGAAACGAAGAAGACTGAAAAAAGCAAAAATAAAAAAATAAAAATAGAGAAGGAAGATTTGAAGAAGATGCATACTTGGTTACACAAAATCTAAAGCTTTAATGTCCAATTTCTCTTTCCCCTATTTCTCTTGCCCTAATTGCATCTCAAAGGATCAATTTTTTTTCTTCTTTTATCCTGACAAAGGCTTGTTTGACTTGAAGTTGCCAAAAAAACCCTATTAATCAGGATCACATGGAATCGCGATCCTATCGATCCCAATGATCCTGCTACGATCCTGTTATCGGCTCGATCCAGAATACGAGTTGGATTGAATGGTATATATTAGATCGTAGGATCGTACAATCCTATGATCCGGATCGTGATCTTAACAACCTTGTTTTTATCACTCCAATGAGCTAGCTATTGCAATAGTTATTTTAACAAAATTCTTCAATGTCAACTACATTTGAAGAGTCTTGGGAGGCTTTTTAAAGAGTTTGTGTATAAATAAGTAAAATAAAGAGTTGCGTTAGAGTACATAGATAAAAAATGAATTAGATAAAATAAAAAACATACGATTTTTATATTTTAGCTAGTAAAAAATAAAGAGTGTGGTTAAGTTTGTACTACCTTGGAGCTTAATGTTGCTGTTGTCTTCATATCTGTGAACAAGAAGGTGAAAACCTAAGTTTATTGGCTTAGATCCTTGAAAACATTTTGGACAAATTTTATAGGTAAAAAGCTATTTATATGCTTATTTAAGAATGCATTATGGAAGAGTTCAAGATCCAATAAAATGTAACTAGATCTTGCTTCTTCCCTCTATATGTCTTCTCGGAGTGATTCCAAATTGTGTTAGTTGATTATCCACTTGTATAAATCTTGCAGCTTATATGCCGCATCTGAGTCTCCTTTATGAGGATTTATCCGATGAGGAGAAGAAGAAAGCTCAAGAGAAAGCTAATGTCCTTGATGAGAGCATCGGCAACCTGAGTTTCGAGGTAACTCGCCTTGCCTTGTACGAAACAGACACGGAAGACAAAACTCTCAAATCCTGGAAGAAGATTGCTGAATGCAACCTTGATGCTAATTAGGTACATGAATGCTTCTATATTTGTAACTAGACTTGCTATTTGCTCTGATGCTAGTTATTGAAAATAATGGCAATTTGCCGAGCCCTCTTACTCTGTACTGTACTGTACTGATTTGGTTTTATCAACTAATTGGTGTAACTATATGTGTTTGCGTTCTTTTATGTTAATTTATCACTTTCAATTTTTGGTTGAGCCCTCTTAGTCTGTACTGTGCTGTTTTTGGGACTTAGTTAACAATTATGTTGCATATTGCTACGTAGCATGAAGAATAGTAGTAATTGTGTTCCTACTCTTGCTATTGGGTTTATAAACTCAACAAAATTAATGGTAGCCAATGTGTTGTATGCGTGCCTTGGGCCATCTTTGTTTGGGGGATTAGTTTAGGCGACATATGATGAAGTAAGGATGAGGGGCTGATGGGCAGGGAAGGGCTATAGAGGAGACGGAGAGGATAGGAATGAGGCTGAGGGGTGGTGCAGTTGGTGTGGGGATGATGGGCCGAGGGGTGGCGGGGTGTTAGGGATGGGCTGCCAGAAGTGGTGGCAGCAGTAGAGGCCATCGCACAAACATATTACGAATAAGAATAGAATTAGGAGTAAAATAAGTGCTCAAAGAGAAGAAAATTTCATGAATCATGAAGTAGACTTCAAAGATTCCAAAGAAACATGGTGGAGACTATTACGTTAGCAACCTTTGCCTACAAATTTGAAGGACATTTTATCATTCTTAGTGTCCATACTTTTAACGAAAGTTTGACACAATTTTTTCTCTCAAGATATTTCAATTGACTTTTAATCTTATCTTGCATGATTATTAGTCTTGTATGATCTGTCCATGATCAATGCTTGTAATAAGGTTGTTCACATGATGAGTTTTTTCTTTCTTTCTTTCTTTTTTTCTTTTCGTTTTATTTTTTCATTTACTTTTTTTATTTTTATTTTTATTTTTTTTGGGAACAAAAACATGATGGTGAGCTTTAGCTAGCTAGAAGATCAAACTTTTGAAAATTTTCATGTGAATTTAACCTTCATTATGATCATCACAAGGTTTGGATGCTAATATAACTCGTACTCAACATGACAACTTCCTCATTACTTCTCATCAATATTGAATAGCTAGGGTTCAAAAGTCAAGCCCTCCATATTCTCCTACATGTGGATGGCTGCTACGCTTTTATCTAGAAACATCAATCTTTCATTTAGATTCATTTCATATCATTTCTGTTTATATTATTAGTTTTGAGTTATTAAGGAAAGGAAAAAACAAAACAAAACAAAAATGTGGTTAGTAGTTTTAACTCTTCTAGATTCTCAAAAATAAAAAATAAAAAGTAAAAGTGGGGGACTAAGTCAAAAAGCTTTCCCTTATATTATGGTTTGTTTTGATAAGTGATTATTTTAGTTGGGTTTTAAAAAAGACGGGTTTTGAAGAATGATGTACAAAAAAAGTAGGTAAAATAGTTAATTTTTTTATATTGATTTTTTGACTTTTTAATTATTTTAGGTGTTTCTTAAAACACCTACATTTCAATTTGTGAGAGTGTTTAAAAAAAGTAATAAAAAAAAAATTAAAAAAAAGCAAAAAATATGCATGTTGGATTAAATATTTTATCTTACATTTTGAACTAATGGATTGAATACTTTCTTTCTTACATTACATTTCAATAGTTGTTTCAATTATTTGTGACTGTTGAAAAAAAATGCTTGAGAGATCAAATATTTCTTCTTACATTACATTTTAATTTTGTAGGATTGCTTTAAATGAAGTGCAAAATATATGTCTCGGGAGAATTAATATAACATAATTACAACATACATGGGAACTCGAAAAATCATTAGAAAAATATGATAAATTACATTTTTTTCCCTTACACTCTTCTTTCTTCCCTCTCCTTCCTTTCTCTTCCCCACAATCTACAATTGGTGACCATCTCTTCCCTAACCTCCTTAACCATTGGCTACTACTCTCTTACTCTTCCTAACTCCAACCTTCTCCCCCGCTACAATTTTTCCCACCTCAACCCTTTTCACAACACTCTAGTGACATCTTAGCTCCTCATTACCCAACTGCAACACCTTAGCCCCTCTTGGGAACTAGATCTTCAATATTATCCCTTTGCTACTCTACTCTCTCTCTCTCTCTCTCTCTCTCTCTATATATATATATATATATCATGATATCCATTACGGTGGTAGCAAATGAGAGAAGTAAGGTAAGGGAAAGGTTAGGGGGGGTTAGAGTAGCGGCGATGGCAACAATAGTTGGAAAAAGGGTTGGGGCTGTGTAGGGAGGGTTGGAAACGACAAGAGAGAGGGAGTGAAGGTGAGGTTACGGTTGGTAGTGGCTGGGAAGAGACGGGGAAGAGAGAGGAGAGGAAGGGAAAAGAGAGGAGTATAAGGGGTAAAAATGTAATTTTCTTTATATTTTTGTAATTATTTTTAACTTCTTATGTACATAGAAATTATCTTCGATTCTTCACTTTATTTATTTATTTGTAATTATTTTAGTTTTTTTATTTTTCTGCAATTCTCCTTTAAATCAAATACTTTCTTACACTAAATTTGAATAACAACATTCCACAATAATATTTATATAACTGATTTTATATGATAAATTAAAAATTTAACCTAAGATAAGTGGACAATTTTCTCATATTGTCCATTAAACATCCCAAAGTGCTAATTAAAAAATGAATAGACATACCAAGGCCGGCTGCCACTACTTTTATTATTCTCTTCTCTTATTATATTGTGGAACCATATTATTCAATTAGGAATCTTGTGTCTTTTTTATCCAAACGCACATGAGAAATATGAGTATTGTGTTTTGGCATTTTAGAAATATTTTATTCAAGTTTTTTTATTTTTTTTCCTATGCCTCATTTTTGGCAATTTTCTTAAATTTTTTACTAATAATAAAACTGTCGCTGAGGAATTTTGTTTTTATGTCAATTAATAACATATAATGTATATTATGTTATTTATATCATATTAAATATTGTAAAAAAATAAAATTCATTACATATAATATAAGTATAAAATTAATAATTAAGATGATAATACTATCATTTAAATTTAAAAAATGATTTACAAATAAAATTTTTATACATAAAATTGATACACAACAATATGACAATGCTATTTTTATAATTTTAAGTCAAAATAATTGCTTTTGCTTCGAAATGAAGGACACATAAAGTGGTTAATTGCACTATTTTATAATTTTTTGTATAAAAATTCAACTTGTATAATATTATCTTTTGAATGTTACTTAGGATTATTTTGGAAAAATGGTTAAAAGTCATCTTCCAACTTTTAATCCATTTTAAGTTGTATCATCTCTCACATTTTTAACTTATTTTTTGAAAAAAAATCAAAAAGTCAGCTTTTAACCATATTTCCAAAATAGGCCTTAATCTTATGAGCTTGCAATTTTTTGTGTGCTAGTTTGTGTTTATATCCTGAAAAGTATATTACTATATTTGTTTCAAATTGTTCATTTGTCATGAGAAATAAAAACTTAAAAATAATATATCATTGTGTCAAATTTACTATAAAAAATAAAAATCACAAAATAAAAGTGCCTACGTGTTTATAACATTCGATTATGAAATCAAACACAATTCTCTTATTTGGTTCATACCTATGTATTTGATGGGCTTTATTCTAATGTGATTTGTGATTTGTCTCTGATTCTCTAATCAAATTTTGTGCGTTTAGAATTTTCTCATCATTATATTTCATCTCCCTAGTGAAAGAAAATATGTAATGAACACCTGCATGACCTAACATCATGTAATTTAGCAAGAATTGATCAAGATTCATATGGGTAGAGATTTGATATGGGTGTGCATGCAGGGGATAGGCTTCCTCTAGGTCCACCGGCACTCATGATGTCGCCACAACTGGTGAACTTCGGCATGGTGAGGCCAGACCTAGTTCAAAAAAGGGATAGTAAGTACCATATCTCGTCCGATTCTCTTAGGAATTCAAGGGTGGAGATTGCAGAGCCACCACAGATCAATACACAGGCAAACTATTGGAAACACCAAGGGAAGGGCTTTGTTATTGTTGTCGAGCCAACTGAGATGAAGAAGATAGAATCATTTCCATGAAAAATAAGAGGACAAAACCAAAGTGGGTTTAATACTTTGGGGTGTAAATAGAAGCATACATGCAGCATATAATAGTGTGTATACACCTTGGTGTGTTGTCTAATTTTTTTTATTTTTTTTTTTTTTTTTTTTTTGTTTTGGAACTCAGTCTAGTTAGTTAATTTGTTGTTATGTTTTGGGACTTTTACAAGTTGAATGACTTGTACTAAATAATGTGGATATGAAAGAAAAAAAAAAGATTTGTGGTTTTATATAGGGTGAAATACCAATAAATCTCAAAATATGATCTTGTAAGTCATTCCTTTTTTCTCATGTACCTAAATGTCCCATTAAAGTGAAAATTACACAAAAAAATAGTCACTTACATGTGTGGGTTTAATTTTTAGGGATAAAAGTGGGTTTCTTCAAATGTAAAATTACACATTTAGACAATCTGTACTATAGAAATTTTGAATTTTTCCTCCTTCTGGAACAAATCTCACATTACAAACAAAAACATAACACTCTAATAATATAACACTCCAATGTAACACACTGAAAAATTCATTGGTGTACTTTTCTCAAATGTAATAACGTAACACTCAAAAAAAATTTCATCATGTACTTTTTCTCAAATATAACCCTCTAATATGACACAATCGTAACATTCTAATGTAACATATTCCAATCAACGTAACACTCCATTGTAACATGCTTCAATGTAACACACACAAAAATACTAAAAATTCCTTAGTGTACTTTTTCCAAACGTAACACTCATATTTTGAAATTATACATTTGTTCAAAACTTACTAATGAATTTTGCACTCCTTTTAGAATGGTTTAAAAAATCTCACATTCTTTTTTTGGAGTGTTACATTGGAGTTTGAGAAAAGTACACTAAGGAGTTTTTTTTTATGTTATATTAAAGTGTTATAGCAAAGATTTTTTTTTAATGCTATATTGGAGTGCTACGTTTAGAAAAAGTATACTAAAGAGTTTTTTTTGTGTGTTACATTAAAGTATTACACTAAAGAGTTTTTTTGTGTGTTACATTAGAGTGTTATATTAAGAATTTTTTAAAGTGTTATGTTGGAGTGTTACGTTTAAAAAAAGTACACTAAGAAGTTTTATTATATGTTATATCAAAGTGTTACACTAAGGATTTTTTTGTGTGTTACATTAGAGAGTTATATTAAGAAGTTTTTTTAGAGTGTTACGTTTAGAAAAAGTACACTACAGAGTTTTTTTGTATGTTACAATAGAGGGTTACACTAAGAAATTTTTTTATAGTGTTATGTTTAAGAAAAGTGGACTAAGGATAGTACATTGGAGTGTTACCTTGGAGTGCTAGAGTTTGAGAATATACATTTATTCAAAGCTTACTAAGGAGTTTTTGTATTCCTTTTGAAATGTTTGAAGAATCTCACATCGTTTTGGAATGTTTGAAGAATCCCATATTTTAAGTTATTTTTGTACTCTTTTAAAAATGTTTTCCAAATAAAAAAGATTGTCATATAAAAATTCATCCTAAATTTGATTCATATATATTGTGTACCTTACCTTTCTATAGTGCGCGCGCACACACAAAAAAAAAAAAAAGAGAGAAGAAGAAAAAGAAGAAGAAAACATAATAGAAATAAGGGTATAACCGTAAATCTAGTTTTCAAATAATATATTAAATCTACATTTCCAAAATCAATGGAACTAATTGGTCTATAAAAAAATTCTTGGGACTAAATGGATCACCATTTTTTAAAATGGGATTTATAGATAAATTTTCCATTTTATATATGTGAAATAAACCTACCCTTTTTATTTATTTTTTGAAGTGTCTCAATAAATTTTGGTGCTTGCTATATTTATAGTTGTTTATAAAGTTAATTTTTTTTATGAATAATTTTATTGTAAGGTTTACGAAATAAACCGTATAAATTATCTGTCTATTCAAGTTGAAACTCACAAAGAAAAATATGAAGTTGATAAATTTTTTCAACACTTAAATAGTGCTGAGGCCTTATTTAGGGTGATGATTTTTTGATTAAAATAATTAAAAGTAAAAATATTTAATCAAATTATTCTCCTTACTTTTATATAAGATTTTTTTTTTTATAAAAAATTACAAAAATTAACTAAAACTTGAAACTCACAAAGAAAAATATGAAGTTGATAAATTTTTTCAACACTTAATAGTACTGAGGCCTTATTTAGGGTGATGATTTTTTGATTAAAATAATTAAAAGTAAAAATACTTAATCAAATTATTCTCCTTACTTTTATATAAGATTTTTTTTTTTATAAAAAATTACAAAAATTAACTAAAATAATCACTTGCTAAACATGCTCTGAATATTTGATAATTCAGAATCCATTAACATTTGTCCTCAAATTTTTTTCTGAACGCTCACATTTCAACGTTGACCTTCGTGTAATGCATCATGTGATCCCACAATCTTGTCAAGAAACTTTACAAAATTTATCAAATTTTTTTACCAAGGCTCGTTTGAGAATATATTTTTTTAATAATTTTTTAATTTTTTACAAAAGGATGTGTAAAAAATAAAAAAAAAATGAAATATTTGACTTTTTAATATAGGTGGTTGGCTTTTTGATCTTTTTAGTGACTTTTTGACTTTTAAGCTAAAACGTGATGTTGCCAAACAAGGCCTAAATGTTGAAAAAGTCTACAATGAGCATCTCCAATGGATGGCTAAATCAACTGCCAAAGCCATAATATAGCAGCTTGGGCAATCTTGGCTTCTCCAATGGCAATCTTGGCTTCTCCAATGGCATGCTATAACAACTGCCAAATTTGGCAACTGCCAAATCATGTGTTGCCAAATTTGTGCCAAATCTGCTAAGTCACCCAAAATTAAACTATTTTCTTCCTTTCCTCCTTCCCTTTCAGTTGGGATTTTCTAGAATGCTTGAAGTTTTTTATTAAAGAAATGAAATTCACCATGCCGTTTAAAACAGAAATCATCACAAATTAATCAGAATGAACAAGAATTTCTGCAAATTCATTAACATTCATACCAAATTCATCAAGGATTTCAGCAAATTCATCTTTAAAAATTTCACCAATATTCACAAATTCATCAATATCAATTTCTCCAATATTCCAATATTCACAAATTCTCCAATATCAATATTCACAAATTCATCAAGAAAAATACCTGGATTTGAAAGCCGAATTTACACTAATTTCTCCAATATTCATATTCTTCAGAAAAGCCAAATTGAAGTACTGTGACCATTGAGGTTGGAGAAGAGGGTTGAAGATAGGGGCTACGGCTTCGAAGGATAGGTGGATGGGGGGGTTAGGGTTTCGAGGGATAGGGATAGGTGGATGATCTGGTGGTGGTTCTGGAGAAGGAGAGAGAGAGAGAGAGAGAGAGAGAGAGAGCTTCGGGTGAGAGAAGATGGGGGGTGGATGAGAGAAGGTTGATCCGAAGATGAAAATAAGAGAGTTTCATCAATTCGAAGATAAAGATGAGAGAAAGTCTCATCGATCTGAAAATCATTGATCCGAAGCTCTCTTTCTTTGATCTTCACTGATCCGAGAAATAGGGGGAGAAAGAAGGCGAGAACCAGCCGTTGATTAATGGGCAGAAGTGTTTCGAAGTGATCTTCACTGATCCGAAGTGTTTCGAAGCTCTCTCTCTCTCTCTCTCTGATTTTCTCTGAAGTTTATTCGAAGTGTGCTATTTTGTTCAATGGGCAGAGACATAGAGATGAGAGGATAGAGACACACAGACACATGATTGATCTCAGCCGTTGATTAATAACAATCCAACGGTTGAGATCCAAGTGTGCTACTTTATTCATTAAAAAAAATAAAAATTAAATAAAAACATAAGTGAAACATATCTACAACAGATATAAACGGTCATATTTTTATGTTAAAACGGCTATAAAAAAAACGGCTCTTTTTTTTTCCCTATAAATACAAACCTTCTCTCCTCTCTTTTTACTCAATTTCATTTCACAACAAACTTTCTAAATTACATTTTTATTTATATTTTCTTTACACAATCGGTATGGAAGGTTCATCAAAAATAAAGAGAGGAAAATCATTCACCATTGCTGAAGATATGGCACTTTGTAAAGCTTGGTATCACATTTCTGAAGACCCAATTGTTGGCAATTCACAATCTTATACTCACTTTTGGGGGAGAATTTATGAAAATTATTGCTCCCTTCAGAATGATCAGTCAAGTACACAAGTTTCTATCCAATCTCGACGGGATACAATCATGAAATGTTCTAACAAATTTCGTGGATGTTTAGCGCAAGTCGAAAATCTACACCCAAGTGGGATGTCTCAAGTTGATCTAGTAAGATTTCATCTTCATTTATTACGTTAGTTTTTTATTTTTTTTTATTTCGTCTCATATAAAAATTAAATAATTACTTAATTTAATATTTTATTGATACAGATGCTTCAAGTAAAACTTTTATACCATCAAGATGAAAAGAAACATTTTGCTTTTGAACATTGTTGGTCAATCTTGCAAAACAATATCAGGTGGCAAGACATAGCTCCTATGAATACGATGAAGTCAAGGATATATACACCGTTTTCCCCTGATTCAGCCCCCGATTCCCCTATGGATAACTGCATTTCTCTTGAAGATGACACCAGTCCAAGTGTTGGTAACAATCCAACTATCGGTGAGGGCAGTGGCCCTGCAAGGGGTAAAAGGCCTATGGGTAGGAAAGCTTCAAAATAATTATTTCAGAGAAATCAAGTGGTTGAAGTTGAAGTCCAAAAAATGAGCATACAATTTGAGACATTTAACCAACGCCTTGCTGAGAAGGAAAAGAAAAAAGATAAAAGAGAAGAAATAAGGATTCAAGCACTGCAGGAAATGAAAGAACTTGGGATCAGAAAAGAAGAACATGAGATAATGACTACGACATTTCTCTTTTGGACCCTCAGACAAAAGCATATTACACAATGTGAAAAAATGAGATTTTTGCCAAGTGGTCCTCAAATGTCAACAGCCCAAATTACTATTTCCCCATGCCTCCTAATAAATAATTATGAGATAATGTATTTTTAAATTTAGCAATGTCATTTAATTTTTAATTTGGATGGTTGTTGGTGGGTAATTGGTGATTGTTTATTTTTTATGTGTAGTTAAAAAAATTTATTAAATATATAGTGATATATTTTTTGGTGGGGTGAATTAATCAAACAAATTTTTTTTTTCCAATTTTTCATTTTTTTTTATTTTTTATATTTGTCTAATTGGGAATAATATAAATATATAAATTTTCTAACAAACAGGTAAAAAAATGTCACAAAAGACAAAAAATAAACAAAAATAAAATCACAAAAAAACCTATATCCAAACAACACCTACAAACTTGGAGGGAAAGTTGGTTGAGATTTGCCAAAAATAGCAAATGACCATTGGAGCACTATTGCTATAATTTGGCAAAATAATACTATTAATTGCCAAATTATAGCAATAGCAATAGCGTTATAGCAATAATGGTTGGAGATGCTCTAAAAGGGCATATGATATGTATTTATTGTGTGATCCATATTGTGTCACATCATAAAAAGTAGGGTAAATTACACTTACACCCCCTGAGGTTTGGGTTTAATACATATCACCCCCTGACGTTTGGGAAGTTACACTAACCCCCCTGTCATTGTAATTATTTAGACAGAATGAAGACATTGAACTCATGCTCTCTCTCTCTTTTTGTTTTGCTTTACTTTCTCTTTTCTTTTTTTTCTTTTTTTTTTCCGCCTTTCCTTTACTTTTTTTTAAAATATAATTTCCTCTGTTTTTCTACTAGGAGTTGTTACCTTTTATATAAGCAGAGGGGGTTTGTGAAATGAAACTATTAACCACATGGGTGGAAATGTAATTTCCAAAATGTCAGGGGGTGGGTAGTAATTGGACCAAACCTCAAGAGGTGTCAATGTAATTTACCCTAAAAAGTAACTTGCTAAACAGGTCATTTAACACGCTACATGAAAGTGTTAGATAATGTCTCAATGGGACCACATAATTAAATGTGGTGTTATCATTTATAAGAAGCCTACAATTTAAGTGATTCAATTTAGTTAATAGGCTTAAGGGTATATGTGTTATGGACCTAATGTGTAGATACTAGTTGTATAATTTCTATTTCTATGAGGGGCAGAAATAGAAATTAAAACATAATGGTTAAAGTTGGTTTTCATTCCTTTTCAACTTCCACAACCTTTCAGTTTTGAAAACCAATAAATAGAAATTAAAACCAATAATGGTTAAAGTTGGTTTTCATTCCTTTTAAACTTCCACAACCTTTCAGTTTTGAAAACCAATTACAACCTTTAAAAGGTTATGGTCCCTATTCCTTCCCAAAGTGGAAAATAAGAACACTGCCATTTTTTTCTAAATCCTCTCAAGGAGAAACATAAGGCACCAAAGGGAAAGGATTAGAAGGCAATAACATAATCAATAACAAAGAGTTCATTGATAATCACGCTTCCGTTTAACCGTTCATCAATGGATTCAGGTATGTCATTTTGTCTTGATTTCTTGATAATACACATGGTAAATGATCCAAAGTGTAAGGTTTATGTTCTGAAATTTATGTTTACAATTGGTATCAGAGCAAGCATATCATGTGTCTTATCAGAATTGATATGCTTTATTCATTCTATTTAGTTTCCTAGAATCAGATTCTGAATTTTCTTATGGATGTAAATTCTGTTTTTCTCTGTTTTGTTCTGTGAAAATGGCAATCTGTTTTCTGGAATTGTTAAATGATTCAGTGGGCAGTTTTTTTTTTTTTCCTCTCAAATGATGAACATCATGTATTTATTATATATATATATATATAGATATATCTTGCGATTTGATCGGTTTAATTTTGAACATTATAAAATAAAATAAAAACTATTTGTTTTTGGACCCGTCAATTCTATTTATATATGTATATATATAATTGGAATTGCTGCAGATTATATAACATATACGGTCACAAATTTAGAAATCTTTAAATTTAATGTAATTTCATACAACGTCTACAGAAATTTAATTTTCTAACACTCTCAATATAAGTCATTCAAACAAGATGTCACAAAAGTGATCTCTCTTGTCTAGATTGTTTTATATGGAATGTTTTGAAGTTCATGTCTGTGTATCTCATGCGGGTATTTATCAGTCCAAAGACATGATTAAGACTTGGCAGAATTACACACACATTTTGTGGTGATAAACATGTGCCAATTGTCAAAGAAACCTAATGTGAATAATAAATCCATCAAAAGAAGGATTTGTTATTTGACATAACTTATTGTCAATGTTTGATCATTACAACAAGAATACCACTTACAGTTAATATCACTACCCAAGGCTTGGTATTAATGTTGTGCTAGGTATCTTGAGATGTTGTCATTAAATTAATTTATTTAGAGATTATCTGTTTGGTAACTTAATGTGAGCATAATTGGACCCTAAAACCATTAGCAGCTACTTTATTGGCTATGCCGAACGATCACGGGGTTACAAGTTTTATGATCCCACAAATAGGTCAATATTTGAGACGAGAATTGCAACATTTTTTGAAGATGTTGAGTTTGGGGAGAGAAATCCAGTTAGAGACATTGTCTTTGAGGAGGAAGCAGGAGTAATCCCACTTCCTACTACTACTTTTGACCAATCACAGGTTCCTATATCTGTCATTGCTCGAGAAGTAATTTCGGATCCTCAACCAGACAATGTTGTTCAAGATAATATAGTTCAAACCCCCATTCAAGATGAGGTAATTGTTCTTGAGGAACAAACTCTACAACCTCAACCTCAAGAATCTGTTCCATTAAGGTGATCCACCAGAGAAAGGAGATTTGCATTTTCTGATGATTATATTGTATATCTCCAGGAACATGAGGTAGAAAATGGAATGTCGAAAGATGATCCAATCAACTTTCGTCAAGCCATGGAAAGTTCCAACTCTCTAAATGGATAGAAGCCATGAATGAAGAATATAAGCACTGCAAGACCACTTAAGTTATATTGTGACAATAAGTCTGCAGTTTTATATCCAATAACAACAGGAGCTCGACAAAATCAAAGCATATTGACATCAAGTTCCTAGTTGTAAAAGAAAGAGTGCAGAGTGGACAGATTTCCATAGAGCACATTGGGACAAACTCCATGATAGCGGATCCACTTACGAAGGGACTACCACCCAAGGTCTTTCATGAGCACACTGCTCAGATGGGTGTTGTTCTATTTGAGAACATTCTGGTTTAGTGGGAGTTTGTATTTATATTACTGCTTTTAGTCAGCCTTGATTTTATCTATGTAATAATGATTAATTTCTGCATAAATGAAATATTCAGTTTATTACGCTCTGTTACGTATTGTGAAGTATTGATCTCAATAAAGTAAGTAGGACCAGTTGGAAATAGGCATGTATGGATCACATCACATGTAATTTCCATGCTACGCATCCATGATTGATCTATGTCATTTAGCTGTATTAGTATACGTGACCATTGGTGGGTCGAGTTACGATTGATGTAACGAAGACCCTTTGATCCTATATTAATATAGTTAATGGACAAGATTGTTTGGATACCCTCAAGTTATGATAACAAATTTCTGAGCTCACTAAAGTTAAGCACATTTTTCAGGATATATATGTGGTCCAGTGGGAGATTGTTAGATAATGTCTCAATGGGACCACATAATTAAATGTGGTGTTATCATTTATAAGAAGCCTACAATTTAAGTGATTCAATTTAGTTAATAGGCTTAAGGGTATATGTGTTATGGACCTAATGTGTAATACTAGTTGTATAATTTCTATTTCTATGAGGGGCAGAAATAGAAATTAAAACATATTGGTTAAAGTTGGTTTTCATTTCTTTTGAACTTCCACAACTTTTCAGTTTGAAAACCATTACAACCTTTAAAAGGTTATGGTCCCTATTCCTTCCCAAGTGAAAAAGGTGAAAAAAGAAGAACACTGCCATTTTTAAATAGAAATCTTCTCAAGGAGAAACATAAGGCACCAAAGGGGAAAGGATTAGAAGGCAATAACATAATCAATAACAAAGAGTTCATTGATAATTACGCTTCCGTTTAACCGTTCATCAATGGATTCAGGTATGTCATTTTGTCTTGATTTCTTGATAATACACATGGTAAATGATCCAAAGTGTAAGGTTTATGTTCTGAAATTTATGTTTACAGAAAGAATTATAATTTTTTTTAAATATCATAACAATTACTATAATGAATCATAGCAATGTCATAATATACATTACGGTGTCATAACAAAGATACTATCAATCATAACAATATGACAACAACTCTTAACAAATGTAGTTATTTCTAACAAATTATCGCAATATTGAATCGTAACATTTTTTTATTATGATTCACCATAACAAATCATAACTTTTGGTTGTACAAATCATAACTTTTACTAATGAATCATAACCATAACACATTGATTGTAACTTTTTTTTCCACAATCATAACGATATTAACAAAATATCATAACTTTTACCAATGAATCATAACATAGTACATTGATTGTAATTTTGTTCCGAAAATCATAACAACATTAACAAAACATCATAACTTTTAAAATTTCAAACACAATTAATTGTGTAATCAATTGGTATAGCATATAAGAGTGAATGAAAAATCATAACTGATTGCAAAATCGATTTGATTCAAAGACCACAATTGATTATACAATCAAATTAGTAACCAGGGATTTGAACAATCACAATTGATTATACAATCCATTAGAATATAAGGGAGATTCAAATATCACAATTAATTGTAGGGATCCTTGATATAATAAACATAATGGATTCAATAATCAATTAGTTTTTATATGCTACACTAAACCAATTAATTCCCAACTTATTCACAGTTCCCAATTAATTAGTAAAAGCCTAATCATTACTATCAATTTAGTTAAGATTCAAATAGTAATTGATTGGTTGATTGGTCACAATTTTTATGTAATTATGTTGTTGTGTTGCCATTATCTCAAACATTATCACTAACAAAAACGCATGACACTCCAACTAAGTTTTTCGCTCTACGATTCTCTCTCTCTCTCTCTCTCTCTCTCTCTCTCTCTCTCTCTCTCACACACACACACACACACACACGCATTATCTTCAATGTTAATGTTACCTGAAATGTTGTTGTTATGACTATCTCATCGACTCTCACTCTTTCTTTCCTTGTCATTATTAGTGAATTAGACAACAATGTTATTGTTACCAACTTCAATTAATTACACCCTTTGATCCACTGAAACACAACCATCATCATCGACTTAGACCACTATAATAGCATTGTTGCCGCTACTAGTATCATGTTGTCTTTATGTCGAAATGATGACGTTGGCTATAAATCACTTTGACACATTTATGACTCTAGCACATACCAATATTAGTCCTTTTTAAAAAATAATAAATTGTATTTTCATTCTTAGATATATATTGTTTGTCATTGTACCCACCTTAGTCCCTATATTATTTGTCTTTTCTTATTTTGGTCCAATTGCTAACTTCTTAGGGTAACTTTAGAATTTAAAAAATTAACTTTCCTACTTTGATCACTTAGAAAACTTTGTTTTCCCACTTCAAAATAGATAGATCATGGCAAGTGGTAAATGGAAGTGTTCTACGATGGAGGATTGCATGTTGATGTGGTCTATAGCAGAGGTTTTCATACAAATGAAGGTGAACTTGACCCATGCCACATTTGTTACAATTTGGACTAAAGTGAAAAGAATATAATAGTTTTGAGACCAAAATGAGAAAGTATTCATAGGTAAACGGGGTGAAGGTATAGTTTACCATTTTACAAAATGTTAGCCATGCCCTAATCTGTGAAGAAATTGTTGATGTAATTAATATCATAATAATTAATATTTATTATTAGAAAATTTACTAACATAATTTAATATGGGGATTTAATAATTGTAATAAAGGTAAAAGAGGAAATATCATTTTGCCTCTCATACTATCATTGAAAAATTAAATTAACCTCTGTTATTTTAATAATATTAATTTTACGCTTAGTTTATTTGATTTTGGATTAATTCTACCCCCTTTGTTAGCTTCTGTTTATAATCCAACAAAAGTTGTTGACATGGCAATGAAATTTGAAATTTCATTTTACCCTCCAAACTATCTATAAAATATCAATTAGACCTCCAAACTTCATTTTATTTAGAGAAATAATTGATATTTTCGGTGCCACATGAGCAACTTCTATTTGATTATAGACCGTAATTGATGGTCGAGTATGATTGATGCAAAATCTAATAGTTTAGATATAAAGTAGATGTTATTAAGAGAACAGTAGTTGAATTGTTTTTTGAGTTCTAGTTTGAGGGAAAAATGATGTTTCTCAGAGTGAACTTTCAATAAAAAGTTTTTAAAAAAAATATAGTTTGAGGAAAATAAAAAATAAAAAGATATTCATAAATTTGCATAGTTTTTTGACCTCACCAAATTTAAAATGATGGATTACCTCGAGCCCCCATAATTTTGATTTGAGGGCATTGTTTGGACCCGTGGGGCCCATCACGAGTTCTATGTCGAATCCAAACCATTAATTTTGTTGAGTATTTTGTGTATTTCATTTACACAAAAAGATAAAGCAATCTGATAATCGTAACATATTCAATTTATATGTTTGTCATCAAAAAATGAACAAAATTGGTGTTTTTAAAATTTAATCATCAATTTTTGTAATGACAAACACGATAATTTGAAAAGGTTATGATTATTTGATCAACCTAATTTTTGTGTGTGAATAAAATACATAAAAAAAATAAATAAAGGGTTCTGATTATCGAAATGGGATCAGTGGTTGCCCCCAAAAGGTCCAAACAATACGGTCCAGTCCAGATTGTGGACTGGAGACAATCTACCTCCATTAAAATAGTCATATGTTTTGTTTCCAAAAAAATAATTTAAAACTTCCTAAAAACTCAACACATGCTTAATTTGGCCACCCAAAAACTGGAGTTTTGGAATAACACTCTTGTCTCTCACGTTGCTGGTCTCATATTCTCTCTTTCTCGTCTCATATTCTCTTTGTATCGGCCACTGTTTGATCCCACGATAGAGCTGCTGCTGCCACCACAACTATTAGCCAACACCTTTATGCTATGGAGACCTAGGGTATGTTTGTTTTTATTGTTGATATTGTTTAAGTTTGTTTTAGTCTAGGGTTTTATGTTTTTTTGGAGACTTAGTTGTTTTTGATGAGTTATATATGATGAAATACTCATGTTTTTGTTCATATTGTATATACAATACCCATTCAAATAAGAAAATTTTCAACTTCAAAATCTTCTACTATCCCTTTCTTTCTTTTCTCAATAATAGGTAGGTTAAAGTTTTAAATTTCTCTCTCATTGAGAAGTGAAGGGAATTTCAGTTTGTGCACTAAAAAAATAGGGGAAAATAGATAAAAATGAAAAAAGAAAAAGAAAAAGAAAAAAAAGAAACTCCACACAAAAGATGGGGGAAAACATAGGAAATAAAATCCTAATTTCTGCTATGAGAGTCATTGATTATAGTCTTACCCCATCTTGTCAAATTTGTCACAGTATAACTACAAACTCTCAACTTAAGAAATAGTGAAACCATCATATTTTCCTAATTTTTACATCAAAATGGAAAAATTCTTATGTTCTAATAATTAGTAGACTTAAAAAATAAAATAAAAAAATGAAAAATAAAAAAAGCTACGAAGGGAGAGACTAGTTTACAGAAAAACAAAACCAAATCGGAAGGAGAACTCATTGTTGCTGGAATAGTTATTTTTTAAATTTTATTTATGAAACCCATTAATCTGTACAATCCTTGAATTGAAAGAGAATGATTTGGAGTTTAAAAATGAGAGCAAGAGAGGACCTCAGTAAAGGGAGGTGATTGGGAAATTTGGTTGATTGCTTATTCTATTGGGGGTTGAAATGGATGACTCTTTGTTTCTATGATTTCTCTCTATCTCTGCAATATGTAAGTAATTAAATGAGTTAACTCAATATATTTAAAATTCAAGGGTTATATCTTCAAACAGTCTATATATTCAACTAGGAATAAAAATCCATATAATTTATTGATGTAATGTCACCAAAAGAAAGACTAAAACCTAATAACAAACAACAAGAATTCAGCCAAGAACACCATTGATCGGATTCATCACATCATTTCGAAACAAAAACAACCTATATAGCAGCAGCAACCATCACTAGGATCATAAACAGACCTTCAATCTATGGTTTTCTTATTGCATTCTTTGGATTTTGTGTGTTTATTTGTTTGCCTCATTTTTAATTTTTTTTTTTTTATAATCAATGTGTAGGTGAACAGTTTGTGTTTATTATTAATTTTCTTTTGGTGTGTATACTTTTCTTGCACTGACTAACTTGATTTAATTTTGTCTCATATGATTATTTCACCTTTGCTATGTAGATAATATATAACAATACATAATGAGTGAAGAAAGCAACAAACCTTGCATACACAAACGATTTACACCAGCATTTTTCTTCTACAAGTATTATTTCTTCACACTATTCAATGTATTATTTTAATTACATGTTTTATGTTGGGTTTAAATATTAGCCCTTATTATCCATTTGGTTGAACCTGTAGCCAAGATGAAAACAAAATCATGCAGGAAGCACAAATGAAAGTTACCGACACGATTTGCACATTGCCTACCTACCACATATTGTTTTCATATTTTATGTTCTCTTTATCTTTTATGTTCTACTTGCATCACTTATATTTACTTTTGAGGCAAATGTAGATGAAGAAGGACATAGGACATCAATGGAGAACCCGTGACGGAAGGAGGACAAGGAGTACAAAGAGATGGACACGTGGACTATTGATAAGCAAGCCAAGTTGAAAGGTCCCCTTCCCACAAAACCAAGAAAGGTGAAATACAAAGAGAGCAAAAACTTATTGTTTCAATATGACATACTTCACACATTGTAATAACAAGTTTGAATTTGCATATTCTCACATAAATTGATTCACACACTATTGTTAAGTTATTGAAAGTGTCTTCTTAAATTATTCTAATACCCACTATATTCTTTTTCAATGGCATTTCCAAATGCGAATTGCCTTGAGATCAATTGTTAAAATAATAAAAAGATTGAGCATGGAACAACATGATGTAGTTACTAGTAGTGGGTTAGGGGGGCTCTTGAATCTCAGATGTACATACAAAGCTTGATCATCACCTTTGCGAATGGATGGTTCAAAAATTTGATCCCAAAACTCGTTCCTTGAATGCTCATGGGCGACAACTCCTCATTACTGAACTAGACGTTCACAAGTTATTAGGCATTCCTACCGAAGGAAAAACCATAGAACTAAAAAAATCTTCACAAGAATTTCCCAAGCTATTTGAAGAACTTGGAGTTGTCCAAGGAGTTATCAGATTGAATGCTTTGAGAGAGTATTTGACCAAAATAGAGGGAGTTGGAGAGGAATTTACAAGGATATTTTCCCTATACATATTAGGTGCCTTCTTATGCCCAACCACAAAGGATGTTGTTAAACAATCCTTCATTCACTTCATTCGGAATGTGGATGGCATGAAGGATTATAATTGGGCGAAGTTCACTCTTCAATTCTTTGTTTGTGATTTATGCAAGTACAATTCAAAAAGTCACTCACAACCAAATGGATGCTTACTTCTTATAATTGTATACTTCTAACCAGTTGCAAATTGTTTTGTTAGAAATACTTTATTTCAATGCCTTTTTCATTACGTAGTACATGTTAAATTCATACATTTTTGTGATGCAGTTGTTTTGCTTTGATCGTGTTACTTTTAGTGGTTGTCATGTTGCTCGTGCTCGCTCGGTCCTTTGCTTGGTTGATTGGGGCGATGTAGAAATAAACAAGACATTGAAACTATAGCAAAATTCAGGAGGTTACCAGAATGAGGAGGTCATTCTTTGTTTCCTTTCTTTTAGGTTTGGTTTTGTTTGTTCTTTTTCATGTTGAAATGGAAAACTAAATTGTTTACGATGTGTCTGTAAATTGGTTGGTGTTAATTTTGTTGTTAAAGAGCAAATGCAACCATCAGTACAAAGCGAGGGAATGAAAAATATCAATGATATTCAGATTTCAAAAATTGAGATGAATGTTTGTGACATGAAAAGTGTTTTGGAAGAGTTATTGTTAAAAGTGGAATAGCTAATTCTTCCATTCCCAAGGTCATGGGAAATGTGAGCCACTACAAATGTCAAAACAACAGAAGGTGGAGCACGATCAATGTAAATGTAAAGTTGGCATAGTTGCACTTGGAGTTTTGGTAGAATCTACAGTTGTACCTATAATTGAACATGTCACCCTTGTACTCATGCCAAAACCTAATGTTGTGGCTGAATCTGCGGTTGTACCTACAATTGAACATGTGACCCATATACTCCTGTCAAAACCTAATGTTGTGGTAGCATCGAAAAATATGGAGGAAAATAGAATTTCACTCACACCATCAATCTTGAAATTGGGTGCCCATCTTGATGAGCAAACCAAACAAGCGAAGAAAAAAATCAAGGTAAGATTGAACAACAAGCGAAGAAAGAAAATCCCAAAGCTCCAACTTATTGATGAATCTAGTTCATCCATTGGTCCATATGGCGGTCCTTGCACTTAATGTTCACCTTTTACAGCCATTACTAGTAAGAAGAGGAAAGCCAATCAGAAAGTACCAACCAAGACAAAGCTTGATTTAGATGAAGTAGATTCGTCTCTCTATACAAAGGAGGATAAGTTTGATCAAGTAAGTCATGTACATAATATACGTGCTATACAATGTTGTTCTTTTGTGTAAATATATTTCAGGATTTTTCATTATTTATTGTGCATTGTAATTTGTTTTAGAGTTTGAACTTACTAAGAAAACTACTTCAATTTTGATGTGAAAAATCTCAAAATCCCCGAGAGTTTTTTTTGGGTGAATAATCCCCGAGATATTGATTTATGATTATGTGTCAATTTTAAGCAAAAAATAACAATCCCAATCAAATAATTAAAGACAAATCAACACAACAATTTAACGTGGAAAAATCACAATTGGAGCACTTCCAATTGTGATAAAAAAAAAAAAAAAAAGGGCAAAAGCCACAAGAACAATCCACTAAGAAGACAAAAAAGAATTACACAAGTGTACCCTCAATTACTTAGCGAATCCAAGCCCGAATTGAACCAACCCCTATATGCCTCTTCCACCACCGTCTTCACCTTGGAATTGTCTTGCCCAACGTTGAATCCATAACGCCAATGTCGAATCCATGACGATGAGCCACTCCGGAATCCACTAAAGCTTCATGCCTAAATTCCACGGAATACACCGAAGAGTAACTCTCTCTCTTGTGAATAAAACAAAATAAACAAACCCTTTGATATAATCCACTCAATTCATGATATAAACTCTCAAAGATATCAAAGGAAACAAGTAAAGAAGCTCCAAGTGAAAACCCTAATACCCAAGAAGAAGATTTGGAAGTAGTTCCCTGAAATCTAACTGAAACACAGCTTTATACCAAACAGGGCTGTGATGGTCGCTTGAGTGAAGGAATACTCATTCGAGCAAACAATAAACCTTCTCAGTATTTTTGCAGTCAGTGAAAACTTCTGGGACCAAAGATTTTTCGCTCGAGCGAACAAACAACTTCGACTGCATTTTTGTTTTTTGCTTCAAGGGCATTGCTCCTCGAACCCGCTTAGGTGTTGCCCCGGACCTGCCTTGGGGCGCTTCCCCTTGGACTCCCGTGAGCTGACCGGGTAGCTCGATCCCCGACATAGTCAGTGAAGTGGCAAACATGATAGGATTAAGATCACAAACTTCTTTGCATAGGCACAATTAGGGTTGAATTCGCATCTAAATACTCATAGCCTCATTGAAATAAAAGAACAAATAAAATTACAACTAAAAGGAGTTTTGTCAAAAGGAATGCCAATAAAAAAAACTTAACATGATGCATCTGCTATTGCCGTTGAGGTTATTACTAATTTCGTTATTGTTCTTGATCTCTAATCCCCTTATTTTAATGCATTCTACGAAGTTTGACAGTTTATTATTTATATGTTTGGTTATATTCACAAGTCATCCACTATATGAATCGTGAGGCCATGTCCTTTATCTGCTAAAGAACAAATTCTGAAGGCTTATTGTTTCGATAAGGATTTGAAAAGTAGGCAATTTTATTGTGTTTGTATGTTCCTCTCTATCAACAATAAGTTTAACTCTTCAATTTTTACATGATGCAGTGAGGATATTATGGTCATGGAGTTGTTTTACAAGCCGGTTGAATTAGCCACCCGCTTTCGATTTGTGCTCATTAGAACCAAAACCTGGATTTGTGGTTCCGTAAGTGTTCATCTCATGCATCAATATTGCTATGTGATGTCATTTTTAATGATATAGGTCTGAAATTATTATTTGTTGCATGTATTTTAGATTATTAATTTAGTTGTAGCACAATTGACAAATGCACAAAGAAGGTTCTTTCCCAATAAGTGTCATAGGACATGGTACTTTCCCACATATGTATCGGCGAGTAGTCTAGTGTGTCATGTTTATGTTTGGTTATTCATGTATACTTATTGATATATACTTGTGCATTATCGATTGTGGCAACATATTATGAATGAGGAAGACCATACAAAGCTATGGGATGAATATTCTGAGGAGTCTCGATACACTGGGAAGCTTAATGCCTGTCAAGAAGTAATGTGTCAAGCACTCTTATGTTTTGCAAGATTATTCTAAATATCCCCTCCATTTTACAATTATTTTTATTATTTATTATGTTTTTAGGGTATTAATGTCATTATTATTTTGTTGTTTTTTATTTTTCTAAACCGGTTAGGCAACGTTGCATGACCATTTTCTATTATTGTCACTTAGATATATATATAGAAAAATGACTGAGACCCCCAGCTGGGGGTGCTGGGGGTCAGCTCCCATTGGACAAAAAAAACTGTTTTTTTTTTTTTTTTTTTTTTTGGATTTTCGGCCAACCCCAGTGCGACACGTCACTGGGGGTCGTCAGTGGGGGTCACCCCACTGGGGGTCTGTAGCATGGCCGATATATATATTCCAATGAATGACAATGAAGAACATTGGTTTTGTGTCAACATAGATATGGCACATCACATGGCCTATGTATTTGACTTGAGTCCCAGTGATGTAGGACAAGATTTTAAGACTTTTTGTATTTTTAGTTTTAATATTTTTGATAAATTATTTTATTAGGATTCTTGTAATTTAGTATAAATAATTTAGAATTATTAGGTTTCTTAATTTTATTATTTTGGAATTAGATTTTGACTAGGATTTTAAATAGTTTAGAATTCTAGTTTCCTATTCTCTTAGGTTTTCTAATTTGTGTTGATTTAAGTTTCCTAATTTATTTTAAAATTACTTTTCCTACAAATATTAGGTTTAGTTTATTATAAATAACTATGTAAGCCTCATGGCAAAGATAACTTTTATTCAACTTTTATTCATTCAATCAATAATATTAAGATATTTTTTCTTCCTTGTGGATTCAAGGTTCTATTTTCTTGTGGATTCGAGAGCTCCTTTCGTCTACTAGAACGATATCTAGTCCCTGTGTATTCCGCTGCGTCAAGTGGTATCAAAACATAGATTCGCCTAGCTTGATGACACAAGACAATGGAGAACCCACAATCCCTATTGACATTGATTGTAGGGTGTAAGCCATATGGGATGCGATTGAGGAACATCGGCTAGAGGTGCACGAACTTCGCAATGAGATTTGTAATCTACTTGCCGATTTGGGGCTAATCATCAACCAGAGGCAACCAATAGTTGATAGCAATTGCGCCGGAGGATTCACCTGAGGCCAACCTGTTAGCTTACGTTATTTTACACAAATTTCATATTTTAACGATTCAAGTAAGTTTCAAAAAGAAGATTTTCTTGATTGGTTGCTTGATCTTGAAAATTTCTTTGAATTCATGAAGATTCCTCATGAAAAGAAGGTTATATTCGCATCCTACAAACTTGATAAAATTGCATTGAAGTGGTGGAATGGATTACAAGATTATCGAGTTTGTAAATGTAAAGACAAAATTCATTCATACTGATGTAGGACAAGATTTTAAGACTTATTGTATTTTTAGTTTTAATATTTTTGATAAATTATTTTATTAGGATTCTTGTAATTTAGTATAAATAATTTAGAATTATTAGGTTTCTTAATTTTATTATTTTGGAATTAGATTTTGACTAGGATTTTAAATAGTTTAGAATTCTAGTTTCCTATTCTCTTAGGTTTTCTAATTTGTGTTGATTTAAGTTTCCTAGTTTATTTTAGAATTACTTTTCCTACAAATATTATGTTTAGTTTATTATAAATAGCTATCTAAGCCTCATGGCAAAGACAACTTTTATTCCACTTTCATTCATTCAATCAATAATATTAAGATATTTTCTCTTCCTTGTGGATTCAAGGTTCTATTTTTCTCATGAATTCGAGAGCCCCTTTCATCTACTAGAACGATATCTAGTCCCCGTGTATTCCGCTGCGTCAGGGGCTCTCGAATCTACGAGGAAAATAGAACCTTGAATCCACAAGGAAGAGAAAATATCTTAATATTATTGATTGAATGAATAAAAGTTGAATAAAAGTTGTCTTTTCCATGAGGCTTACATAGCTATTTATAATAAACTAAACCTAATATTTGTAGGAAAAGTAATTCTAAAATAAACTAGAAAACTTAAATCAACACAAATTAGAAAACCTAAGAGAATAGAAAACTAGAATTCTAAACTATTTAAAATCCTAGTCAAAATCTAATTCCAAAATAATAAAATTAAGAAACCTAATAATTCTAAATTATTTATACTAAAGAATCCTAATAAAATAATTTATCAAAAATATTAAAACTGAAAATACAAAAAGTCTTAAAATCTTGTCTTACATCAGTCCCTTTCGTCTACTAGAACGATATCTAATCCTCGTGTATTCCGCTGCGTCACCCATCCTCACAAATGACAAATGTCGAGAATTAATTAAAAAGTAAAACCTCCCTGGAGATGCAAGATTATTTTCTAGGGTTCTATAAAAGGAGAGTGTGAATAGGAGGAATTAATAATTAGACTTCTTGATAATATATAGATCTTAACTAGGTCAATAAACAAAGATATTAGCTTGAGCAAAACCAGATATGTCAGAAAATTACACTATTACTCTAACACCAAATCCAAGGCTACACAAGATCTAAGAAAACAAATCTAGCAAAACCATGGCGTGAGGCTGAGAAGCCTCCTGAAAACTAGCAAAATGAGGGGTATTGCCCAAAATCTAAGAAATAATCATCGAAAGGAAGAAAATAAATTATTTACTATTGCAATCATAGCATCAAATTTCAATTCAAATAATCAGAATACATGAGAATACATACACAATCAATGAGCAGCCATACATGCAAATACATACACAATCAATGGATTAGGGCTTTGAAACTAATGAGAGAGAAAGGAAAAAGAGGGAGAAAGGTATCAAACTAGTAAAATCAAACCCATTTACGACATTAAACCCATAAAGCTCTAGAAATCAAACCACTTAAACCAAACCCACTTAAGAAATCAACACGAAATTAAACTGAATAAATCATATAAAACCCTATAGCAAGAGTTGACAGTTGGGGAAATAGAGGAAGTGGGAGAAAGAGAGAGAGAGACAGAGAGAGAGGGAGAGAGAGAGAGAGAGAGAGAGAGAGTGCGACCAAGACAGAGAATGAGAGAGAGAACCTATGATTTGCGGCCGTGGCAGTGGTGTTTTGCAACTGTGGTGGTGGCGATGTGCGACGTACGGTGAGCGACGGTGGTGAGAGATTGCGCTGAGATAAGGTAGGGTGAGGTTTGGTGGTGACTGATTCTCTGTGTGTGTGAGAGAGAGAGAACTTTTGTGTTTGTGTAAACATAGAAGAGAAGAGGGTACAAATATTATTATGGCATATTTAGCGACTAATTTTTTTTTAGTTGCCAATAAGTAATATATTTCGACTAAAAAAATTTAGTAGCTGTATGCTAAATCAACGCCGACTAATACATTTTTCAGTCACCAAAAACGTCACTTTTGGCAACTAAATTCCTTTTAGTCGCCAAATTTGGTGGCAAAAAATGTAAATTGTTGTAGTGATTAATGGCAAGGAAATTGGTAGGTTGTTTAATATATATATATATATATATTTGTAAAATAATCAGTACAATCTATCTTACTATATTCATGCATAGGTTCAAATAATGGATTTGTTATTACAACAATATTTTGGAGACATTTTTATTGCAAATGTGAAGGAGTTTGATTTAGAGAGGTTGAAAGACCCTTGTCTCCAACATAAAACCAATAGGCATTGTAAAATTCCTTCTTCGCTATTCAATTTTGGCTTTCTTATTAACATTACACGCAAGTTTGACCTTCACATGTATCTTGTCATGAAGCTATGACTGTGGTATGTTCGTCATGAAGTATATGCAACGTGTTGTTATGCCGACTGGCATACACAAGCTGACTGTTCAATGTTAAACCACATAATTACACTATTACAATTATATTGTCATGTGATGGTATTGTTGATGGCATATTTTCTGTTTTATTTCCTTAGTTTGATACACTGGAAAGGTTTAGGCTACTAGTTGACCTAGTGAACGATTTGGCTAACCGTATTTATATTGAGGTTATGGATAGGCTCGAACGATACAAAGAGAGGTGCATTCCCAAACCATGAACAACTTATGCCCTTCATAAGCTCAGCTGATTACTTACTGAATGTAATTTCCTTTTTAACAGGTACTCTAGGCTCCGGAAGGCTAGAAGGAAAAAGAAAGATTGATAACAAACATCTTTTTTGGCACTAATCTTTTTCACAATTATGAACATATTAGATGGTTGAAGAAACATGGATGAATAAACTAACCCAGTTTGGTAGTATTTTGTGGACGATTGCAGAAGCATATTAGTTTTTGGGTTTCAATTTTTATGGAATTTATAGTATTGTTTAAGATTGATGTGATGAAACTATTTATGATATTTAAATGTATCACATTACTCTTAGTTGTTACACTTACAATCCATCAAAAATTTCACACATGTTCCAAATCTTAGTGGGAAACTGTTTAAAAAATTGAAGTAAGAGTCCATGCATTACTACATATACAGTAGAATATAATTTTTTTTACATAATGAGTTCATGTCCAACTAAAATTGTGCCATTACTGTATACTATCATATACACATTTCAAATGCCAGGGAGGACAAGTCCTTGGCAAAGTAACAAAATAACTAATACATTTTCTCAATTTTCCATTTAAAAAAAAAAAAAAAAGAAGCAACATATTGTTAATGTAGAGGAAGTGATAATTCATGTCATCTCCCCACCTAGAAGGCGCACAATGGTAGTTCTCTGCAACTTTTAAAAATACTAAGAACAATGACAGTATTTGCTACAAAAAAGCAGCAATACGAAATTCCTTGTTAGGAAGTAACACTTAATGTATCCTTCAACGATGTAGAAAAAAAGAAAATCTAAGAAATGGAACAAATTATCTCCTTCAGTCACATTCCGCGCATAAATATCATACTAAGTATTGGAATCAATGTATTCACTGCGTAGTCAATTGGTATCCATAAATTTCAACAACCTATAGATACATCATTGGCATTCCACAAAAAAAAAATAATAATAATAAATAAATAAAAAATAATAATAATAATAATAATTACTTGGACATATCTATCCAAAATGATGAAGTATCATCCTAAATAATATTGTTCACATAAACCATCCAAATGTTGTCCATCACATAAGCCATCCATGAAGTCTGACATTGTTTACAATTTTCTTTTTCTAATAAAGGGAAAAAAAGTAACACTGTTCGCAAAAAAAAAGTAACACTGTTCGCAAAATAATGCTCACAAAGCTTGGTCAACCATCATTATCTGTGTCCATTTGTTGGCTTTCATCATGGTTGGACCCATCAGATTCCTGCTCACTATCATTCGAACTAGTTGAATTATCAGAATCTTCACCACAAAAGGCTTTCCGCATTTGTTTTAGTTCTAACTTGCCTTCCTTGTGTCTTTCTTGTGCTGCAAGTCCATCCTGGTCAATAAGGAGACAGCCTTGTACAAACGAGTTGATATGCTTTCCAATGAAGTTGGATCTTATCTTTTGCGATGTTTTCGACTTTGCCCTTGTGTTTTTCCATACGTTCCGTGACCTGTGTGGCTCATCTGCCCCTTCCAATCATCATCTGGTCGAGTTGGGACACGAAGCTTAAGTAGCATATTAGTCACGAGGAGGCCGAATGGTAATGCTGCATGTGGATTATTCGCTTTTGCGACAGAATCCACAACTTGCCAAATTATCTTCGAAACATCTGAAGGGTTGAAATTATGGATTGCATACAACATGAGCGCTCATTCACGGTCAAAAGTGGATTTCATCCCCCTTGGGTCAAGATTGTACCACAATATAAGATGAAGAACAGCAAGGTCAGGGTTTATGAACTTTACATGATACTTGTCCAATGATATGACTCCTTCAATGTACAAATCATCAACAATTTGGACTTCCTATTTGGACTTCATTAGGAAGGTCAATACTAGGAAGGCATGGATATTGTATTTTGTCATCATGTGTCGGTCGCTAAATGTCTAAGAATTTTGATATGTAATCCACGGAAAACACCACATCTTTCCCTCTTACTTTTGTTTTTAAAATCAAGTTCTCTATATCGGTTCTCTGTATAAATGTGTACATGATGTGCACTATTTAATGAGGTGCACATTATATAAGTAAGAAACTCACATGATCGATTTAATAAAAAAAAAATTAAAATTTTTAAAATCTCTACTATTACTCCTACATGTACACCTTATTTACGGGTTAAGATCCTCTAAAGTGAAAAAGGTAGAGTGATCTCCTACAGTAATTTATGAGCGCGCGACACCTATCCCACTAATGGAACTGTAAAAATAAATTGATGTATTATTGATCGATATAATGTTGATTTCTATTACAATGATTCATGATTCCTATATATAGAAGAGGGTGAGTGTGTAGTAGGTAAGGAGTAGGTGAAGTGGAGGTGGTAGAGGTGTAGTGGGTTAGGTTTAGTGGAGTAGGTTTAAGTGGGTGAAGTAGGTGGAGAGTAGGTGGATTTTAACAGCCCCCCGCAAACTCAAGGGGGGATAGGAACTAACCAACTTGAGTTTGGAGAGAGTAACAAAACAAGAAAATACATAAAAATAAAAGAGGATAAGAGACACTGTATGGTCGTGTCAGACCATTGGTGAAGACACTGGATGGTGGTGTCATAACGTTGTAGAGGACACTGTATGGGGGTGTCATAACCATGTAGAGGACACTGTACTCATGAAGGAGTTAACTGGAATCAATGTTGGGACAGTTTACAGAGTCTTGTCGGACCCTTGAAGGAGCTAACCGGAATCAATGTCGGGACAGTTTACAGAGTCTTGTCGGACTCATGAAGGAGTTAACTGGAATCAATGTTGGGACAGTTTACAGAGTCTTGTCGGACTCATGAAGGAGTTAACTGGAATCAATGTTGGGACAGTTTACAGAGTCTTGTCGGACTCATGAAGGAGTTAACTGGAATCAATGTTGGGACAGTTTACAGAGTCTTGTCGGACTCATGAAGGAGTTAACTGGAATCAATGTTGGGACAGTTTACAGAGTCTTGTCGGACCATTGAAGGAGCTAACCGGAATCAATGTCGGGACAGTTTACAGAGTCTTGTCGGACCCATGAAGGAGCTAACCGGAATCAATGTCGGGACAGTTTACAGAGTCTAGTCGGACCCCTAAAAGTCGCACCCTCAAAAGGTGTGCCCAATCTGTCAAAAGGCGTGCCATCAAAAGGCGTGCCCAATCCATAAAAGGTGTGCCATCAAAAGGCGAGCCCAAGTCATAAAAAGATGTGCCGGACATGATGGCGAGGCGCGTCACCACATTGGCTTGCGCGCCCGTTTTGTCGTCTGGCGTCAAGTGGCGCGCGATACGCGTGGCTGCCCCATCTATTTAACCAAGGTTGATGCTGAGGCTGAGGCAGACAAAAAACTTCTGAAAATCCTCTGAAAAAACTCTTCCTTTGCTGAGAGAGAAACTCTGTAATACTCTGTAACCAACCCGTCTCTGAAACACTCAGCAACATGGCCTCTTCTTCCCGTCCAGCTACCTGTCACTAAGGCCTCGTTTGGGAAGCAATCTCTTTCCAGAACTGAACGAGTCCACAAGAGAAATAACTGGTGCGGTGGCCAGTGAACCTCAACCAAACACCTCTGGTTTTGCTCCGTTGAACTTTCCGATGCATTCTGTGGAGCAAAAAATGGCGGTGCAAACTGATATTGAGGCCAATCAGTATACTTTGAAGTCATGTGTGGAGACCATGACGGCGGTCACAAACTTGTCGCACCGGCTGCAAAGTAAGGCAAATGAGGTGCAGCAGTTAAACTCCCAGCTGGCTCTGCTCCAACGCATGTATAAGGATGCGCGAGCAGAGATAAGTGTGCTGAAGGCGAAAAATAAGGAGCTGAAGCGGAAGGCCACCGTGATGTTCCGTTTTGGAGGTCCGCCATATTCTGCAGTGGAGGAGCAGGGAGTAGTGATCATGCCCAGTGGAGTGGGAAATACGGAGGCAACACCGGCAAGGGCCGCCCAGGACGGAGGCAAGAAGAAAAGACCGGCGGCAGAGTAGAGAAGGGGTGTCGGTGTGGGGCCGTTTGCAGAAAAGAAAACAAAGCTGTGGTTGTGTTTGTTATTTTTTTATTTTTTTTATTTTTTTATTTTTTTTTGTGTGTGTGTGTGTGTGTAAAATTGTGATCGGAGTTGATCCCTGAGATGAATAAAATTTGGTGTGCAAAGCTATATGGTATGAATGGAATTTGAAAAAGATTAAAAATAATGTGAAAGAAAAATAAAGAAAGAAATAATAAAAATATATTTGAAATCAAAATGAAAGATGGGGGAAATAAGGAAAGTGGTATGGAGAAAATAAATAAAAATAATGGATTTTGAAATCAAACGGAGGAGAGAGAGGGGACAAGCCCATGTGAGAGAAAGAGGGGAAAAATGATAGCCGATGCACCCAAAAATAATCTAGCTGCTATCCACAGGCGCTTAGGGGAAGGAAATGGTAGCAAGAGACGGCCAACACCATATGTATAAAGAGAAATAGAGAATTGTATTATTGATTGATTTATATTGATATCTATTACAATGATTCATGATTCCTATATATAGAAGAGGGTGAGTGTGTAGTAGGTAAGGAGTAGGTGAAGTGGAGGTGGTAGTGGTGTAGTGGGTTAGGTTTACTGGAGTAGGTTTAAGTGGGTCTAACTACTTTTAGCTTCCTCTTGTCCTTGTTCCTTCAACTTGAATCAAATCACTCTTCACTACTGAGAAGCTAAGGGTAATGTGACTAGTGTCAATTGAGAATTATATGAGACCAAGTTATCTAGGAAGGTTTGGACATGTACAAGGTGGACTAATGATTTTACTAATAAAGAGGCCATGTTAAAAGTGTTTAAGCGAATAAATCAAATACAATACAACAGAGATAAAAACCATTGCATGCATTTACCAAGATACACATCCAAGAAAGAAACTTTGTTACATCATCTCCAGCATATGTTGGGCTCAGTTCTAGATTAATAATGCAACGGCACTGTACAAGGAAAATCAATGTGAAAACATAATCAAGAAAACCATATATACTTGAATACCTGCTCCTGTGAACGGAAATACATGAAGGGTGTATAATGAAGAAAATTTGAGACCCTTGAGGTATAAATATCAGCATACCTGTAATTTAATGGAATTAAAAATTAAAAAAAAAAACTATTCCAAAAAAGAACATTCAAAATTGTATTCCAACTACAGCTACCACCACGGTTGGAATACCAGATGTTATAAAATGAACCAAAAATATTAAAACAGTAGCACATACTTCTCAATTTGTCTCATTAAATGGCTTTTGTCCCATAGGCCTGCACGTGAAAGAAAACCCCACCTAACACAAAAGGGGGTTAGTACAATTAGGTCATGTTTGATTCACAAGATTAATAGTGAAATATTAATAATCTTATTAAATTAGTGTGGTATTCACTATCCAATTGGGTTAATATCCACCGGATTAATAATCTCACCCCTACCCCATTACTAATAATCCTACAAATTTGTTGGATTTACAATGATTCCTATATATAGAAGAGTAGGTGGTAGTAGGTGGTAGATGGAGTAGGTAAAGTGGAGGTGGTAGGTGGAGTAGGTGAAGTGGAGGTGGTAGTGGTGTAGTGGGTTTAGTGGAGTAGGTGAGGTGGTAGTGGTGTAGTGGGTTAGGTTTAGTGGAGTAGGTGAGGTGGTAGTGGTGTAGTAGGTTAGGTTTAGTGGAGTAGGTTTAAGTGGGTGAAGTAGGTGGAGAGTAGGTGGATTTTAACAGGAACCAACGTTGAGATCAATCCCCCACCAAAACAGGAAATTTCAAAAAAAAAAAAAGAAGAAACGTGAAAAGAGAAAAGAGAAACGAAGAGAGAGAGAGAGGACACACAATCGGAGTTCTTCTCTATCTTTGGCGTACTCTCCTTCACTCTGGTGGCTGAAGTCCATCTGTGTACATCACATATTGTCTAATTTATTTATTTATTTCAATCTCAAACCCACCCCTCTTCTTTACCCCTAAATTACTTCCTCATCAATTATGGCAAGTCATCACAATCAAATATAGATACCATCTTGATCAAATGTGTCAAGCACTACTCAAATGATTTGGGGAAAATGTAAACCCTCTCAACATTGTCCTAACAAGACTGTTATGGAAATTTTGTTGAAAACCTAGAACCTAAATGATATTCTCCCAACAGTTCCCCCCATTTTTAAGAAGATTTTTAATCTAATCTAATATAAAACCCGTACCGAATCGGAGATCTTTGACCACAACAACCTAAAATTACCAATTTTTTACTCTCCACACCAGCTGTACTACAGTACTCAAACCCACAGAATTTGCAAGAACTGCAAAACAGGAGATTTAGACCTTTTCCTTCTTGGATTTGGTCGTCGATCGCAGCAGATACCGGAGTTTGAACCTGATTTCCCTGCGTTCGCTGCAAAATCAAGGTCAAAAACATTGGAAATACACACATATACCAATAGAGAGAGAGATTAGAGCATAGGTTTTGGTATCAGTGGCTGAAGATTGTTCTTTGACAGAGTCCTCCGTGAGAGAGAGGGAATTCATTTTTTCTTTTTCTTTTTTCAATTTCTGCACCAAAACGGCGTGAGGAATTGATTTAGTTTCATTAATGGGACATGTGTCGCACCCTCATAAATTACTGTAGAAGATCACTCTACCTGTTTTGGATCCACCTCCTCTCCTGCAGTGTTCTATTCCAGCAATTTCAACGAGATCGTGACACGAAATCCAAAGGGCTGGGAGTTGCCACGTTGCAGAGAATGAAATGCATTTAGTAGAACGGCGTGGTTTTGGGTAATACCACGTCGTTTTCACTCAAGGGATAGCACTAACGGTGTGTTTGTGTTTCTTGGTGTGTTCTCTCATACACTTCCAAACAAATCTCCAACTACAAGTAGTAAATTTTTCTCTCTCTTCTTGTTCTTGCTTACTGTACAGATCAAAGATGTCCTTGGAAAAAAAAAAAATTACACTGAAGTGGGTTTTGGGTGTTGATGTTTTTGACAAATGTTGGAGTTCAAATGTGGCAAGTCATTCACAAGTGACGATGATACATACATGGATTGCTCTGTTTTTGTATCCAACTTGGAATGTGATAAAGATGAAGGTCTGGTTTTGGAGGTAGAGCAACAACCCATTAAAGAGGATTACTCGAATTTGATCATGGAAGATTTATGTTCTGGTAGCAAACAAGTTCCATCCATTGAAATTCATCCTCAACATTTGGAGTTCTTTATTGGCCATGATGGTTTTGGGTTGATTCCAGTTGAAAAAGTTCGATTCAACTACCGAAAAAAAAATCAAAGTAATTTGTGAAATGTTGAAAGCAAATTGTGAGAAGTTGTGGTTGTAGAAATCTCTACCACCAAAAACGGTGTCGTTCTCTTCATGATTTATTTCTCTGCGTTTGCCCAAAACGATGACCAATCCCACATTTCATCTATGGAGATTTTGTATCCGCTGCTACTCCTCTGTTCTTCCCTCATTTCATCTTTGGAGATTTTGTGTCGTTCGTTAATCTCGGTTGACGCCGCTGTCACTCCGTTCTGTCATTTCTTTGCTTTTGCCGTCAATGGAGATTTTGAGGATCTAAAAGAAGAGTCGTCTTTGAATTTGTGAGTTTAGCCTCCGTCACATTTGAAAAACGTTATTTCTCTGCGCAACGTGGCAACTTTCAGCCCTTTAGATTGCTTCTTGGCGACGTGTCACGATCTCGTTAAAACTGTTGGATAGTGCTGGACGGAAGACTGCAGGAGAGGAGGCGGATCCACCTTTTTCACTCTAGAGGATCTTGACGCCTTATTGACACCCAAGTCCAACATCCTCCTTCAGCTTATACCATTTTATGTCCATTTCTGATTTCGACTTCCTAATCACATCTCACTCACAAACACTACACGGTTGATACTCTGCGTTTCTTCTCCAAACAAACAAACAAACAAAAAAACCCAATACAAACAAAAATCACCAAAAACAAAAACAATTCAAAAAATTGAAACAATTCTGATTTGTCGCTTTCTCTGTTTCGATCTTGTCAATTTTCATGGAGGGTGAGCCAGTGAAGCATGCGTATTCGGTGTGGGCGATTCCACCGGAGAACGTGAGGGAGCGGCTGAAGAAGCTGATGTTGGCCCTCCGATCGGAGTTCGGTGGGCCCGAATTCGAACCCCACATCACCGTCGTCCGCGCCATCAGCCTGACGGAGGACGACGCGCTCGACAAGTTCCGAGCCGCCTGTCACGGCGTCAAGCCCTACACTGCCACCGTAGAGAAGGTCGCCATTGGAACCTCGTGCGTTTTTCTTCTTCTCCATCCTACCTCTGAGGTAATTTTGAAATCTCTCTCTCTCTCTCTCTCTCTATATATATATATTCATACATAATTGATAGTGTATACGTGTGCATAGTTTTATATGAAATTTGATTGAAGTATAAGGATCAGCATTTTGGGTATAATTTGGTTTATATTTGGGATTGCTAAGTAAATTATCAATAGGTCTTTATAGTTGGATATAATTTTCATCCAGTATTATTTTTTATAAAATTATTATTAAAAATAATTTTTTATATTGATTTTTTGCAAATATCGTTAAAAATTGACAGTTAGCAATTTTTTTTTGTCACCATTAACCGTTAGTGATTTTTTTTGTCACGATTATTATAAATTGTCACTAAAACTTATAATCTGACAAATTTTTTAAATTGTCACTGGAAGTTAAAAATTAATTATATTTTTTTGTGACGATTTTTTTAAACTATTGCTAAAACTTATGATTATTGATATTTTTTGTGACAAAATTTTTAAACTGTCGCTGAAAATTAACAATTACTGATGTTTTTTAGTAGTGTTTGATAAAAAATGTCATTAATTATTATAGGACTTATTGAATAACAAGTCCACGTATTAAGACCTACACGTAAGTCCTCCTTTGTTTTAGATCATTTTGGATATAATTGTTACAGGCAACCCTTTACACTTCAAATCAAATTTCAATCTTACCTTCCTTCCATGTACGGTTAATAAAGCCAGAGAAAATTGAAAGTAGAGAGCCTAAAGTGAGATTTTGGTGAAACTGTAAGAACTAAAGTGAGATAATAGTAAAAGTGTAAGGTGTTGACGAGACAACAAAAATGTAACATATGGTTCAAATGACAAGTTCTCTCAACTTTGTTAACGGGGAGATCATTGGAAAGGTAAAATTGTAACTTGACTTAATGGGTGGGGAGTTTTTTTTTTTTTTTTTTTTTATCAGCAAAGAAAAAGGGAAACTTTATTGATGAAAACACGCAAGTACAACCATCAATTTACATCAATAAAGGAGGGAAGTGCAAAAAGCATCATAGCTAACACACCGTAATCTCAACTAAGTTGGCACCAAGGAGGAAGCATAATCATATGCTAGCACTAAACTCACAGATTGGCGAGACACCAATCCACTAAACCCACAGATTGGCGAGCCACCAATCCACAAACAGATATACAAAAAGAAAAAAAAGAAAGAAAGACCAACCAGCCACACAAGAAGGACATCCACATATCAGGACTAATACACCAGCACCCTCCTCCATCTGCTTACAAACAACTTTTGACCTGCTTCAGATTAGCAACAATATCATGCACTGAGTATTTAGCACCCTTCATATTAGACTTCACCCATAAAGCAATTCTGACTTTCACCAATTCCCCCAATCCTTCAAGATCAGCATGCCCTTCCTTAAATAGACAGTTGTTCCTTAGTTTCCACACAGACCACAGCATAGCCAAAGGGACAACCTTCCAAATCTCCAACTCCTTCTTCCTCCATTTCATTCCAGACCACCAGTGCATCAAAGTCTCCACAGAACCTGGTGTTGCCCATCTTACATCCCACCAATTCACCAAGACAGACCATACATTCCAGATCAAAGGGCATAACGGCACATGATCAGCTGTTTTCACCACTGCCTTGCAAAACACACAAAGAGAACTAACATTATCATTCAATAATCCAATCCTATGCATTAACTCTGCAGACTTTATTCTCCCTCTCCAAGCTAACCAACTAAAAAACTGAACCTTTGGAGGTGTTGAATTTTTCCACACAACCTTTGAAATGCTGAGCATTGGCCCTTTAGTTGCCTCCACCCTTTGCCATACCGAAGCCACAGAGAACTCTTTTAAACTGCTTGCCAGCCATAAACAAGAATCCTCAGCAGTAGGATTTAGAATAGGTGCCTCTGATAACAATTTAGTAAGTCTTTGAACCTCCTCTTCCTCCCAAGCTAAGAGGGATCTTCTAAACTCCAGCTTCCAATCTCTGCCCTGCCCTTTCCTGTGATAGAAAAACTGCAATGTTCCTTCCTTATCCATTGAAAGACTGAATAATCTAGGAAAATCATTCCTCAGACTTCTACCATTAAACCACCTATCATTCCAAAACTGTATCCTCTCCCCATTTCCTATAATGAGTTTAAAATTTTGTGTAAACAACTCAGCCACAGCTGTATTTGATGAAACAGATGATACAATCCCCTTCCATACTGAAGACACCATAGCAGATTCCACTGTTGCTGGAATCCACCTGCCCCCAAATCCACCATATTTACTGCACACCACCTGTTTCCATAATGACTGTTGCTCTCTACCGTACCTCCACCACCATTTTAATAATAATCAAACATTAACATCAGTCAAATTTCTCACACCCAACCCACTTTGGGCTTTACTTTTACATACCTCCTTCCAACTTACCAGATGAATTTTCCTTCTAGTCGCAAAATCTCCCCATAAGAAACTAGACTGAATCTTGTCAATTGTTTTAGCAACACCCACATGCATTTTAAATAATGATAGAAAGAACATAGGTACACTTGACAAGACTAATCTAATCAGGGTCAATCTACCAGCAAAGGACAAGAACTTCCTCTTCCATGATGCTAATTTCTTCTTAAACTTTTCCACCACAGGTTGCCATGTACTTCTACTCCTTGTATTTGCACCTAAAGGTAGACCAAGATAAGTAAGAGGTAATCTCTGACTAAGGCAATTAAATTTTTGGGCAAACTCCATAACCCTCATCTCCTCCACACCAATCCCACGTACAATACTTTTATGAAAATTAATCTTTAACCCTGACATTACTTCAAAGCACCTCAGTATTCTTTTAATCATAATGATTTCCCCCCATTCAGCTTCGCAAAAAAATGATTGTGTCATCCGCAAATTGCAAATGAGAAATCTTCAACTCTTTTGGACCAATTGAAGCACCTCTTATCAGCCCCCTTTCTTTTGCTCTCTCCAATAAAAGGTTTACCCTTCAGCCACAATATTAAAGAGGAAAGGTGAGAGTGGATCACCTTGTCTTAAACCCTTTTCAGGAGAAAATTTTGCAGTGGGTGACCCATTAACAAGCACTGATATCCTTGATGTAGAAATACATGACTTAATCCACCCCACCCATTTCTCACCAAAACCGAAGTTCACCATCATTGATAACAGGAACTCCGAATTTACTGAATCATAAGCCTTCTCGAAGTCCAATTTAAGGATGATTCCTTTTTTCTTTGATTTCCTCCACCAGTCCACCACTTCATTTGCAATTAACACCCCATCAAGAATACATCTTCCTCCAAGAAAAGCAGTCTGAACTTCTCCTATAAGTTTAGGTAGCACTTGTCTTAGCCTCTACATAGCACTTTAGCCAACACTTTGTAAACAGAGCTAACCAAACTAATAGGTCTATATTCACTCAAATCAGAGGGCTTCTCCTTTTTAGGAATCAAAGTGATGAAAGAACTATTTACCCCTTTAGCCATCTTCCCATTACTGTGAAACTCCTCAAAAAATTGAAGAAACTCACCTTTCATGATAGACCAGCATTTTTGTATACAAGACAGATTGAACCCATCAGGCCTAGGGGCCTTATTACCATCGCAATCTTTAATGGCTGCCCAAATCTCTGCCTCCAAAACATCCTTTGAATCAGTCAGACTAACGGATAAAAATGGACTTGACAATTTAGGCCTAGACTTCCAATTTTCAGTAAACACACTGGCAAAATGATTCACAACTACTTGTCTCACCGTAGTTGGATCTTCAAACTCAACACCATTCACCTTCACTGAGCCTAATAAGTTTTTCCTTTGCCTTCTACTTGCCATCAAGTGAAACAATCGAAATTTTTATCACCATTCTGTGCCCATGTCAATCTTGATTTTTGTAACCACATCCTCTCCTTATATCTACTGAGATTCCACACTTTGCTTCTAATCTCTCTTCTTCTTTCCAATTCTGTCTCCAACAGAGGCCTGACTTCAGCTTTCAAATCCCACTCATGCAATTCATCTTCAGCTTTCTTAAGCTGATCATCAATATTCCTGAATACCTCCCTATTCCACCTTCTCAATTGTGATCTCAACATCCTCAATTTATACATGATTCGAAAGCTGGCCCATCCCAAAATCTGAGACACCTCCCAAGATTTCTTCACTTCTGTCTTGAATTTTGGGTGAAGTGCCCAAGCATTAATAAACCGAAAAGGTTTTGGACCCCAATCCCTTTCATCCTCCATTAGCAGAACTGGGCAGTGATCAGATATACATCTGGATAATCCCCATTGTTTCAATTGAAACCTCTCCAGCCACACAGGGTCAACTAGAAACCTGTCAATCCTACTCCACCCGTCTCCTTCCATTGCATTACACCAAGTGAATAATCTTCCTTGCATAGGTAAATCACTTAATTCCAATCTATCAATAAAATCATTAAAGTCTTTCATCCCCCTCCCCCTTCTTAAACATCCCTTCCTTTCACTCATAAATCTAATTTCATTAAAATCACCTCCCAAACACCACGGGTTGGGGTAAGAAGATTTAATCTAGATAAGACTCTCCCAAAGATGTCTCCTTTTCAATACATCAGTCGGTGCATAGATATTAATAATAACACAGTGGAAATTTTTGGAAGCAATACCTGACAGAAGAATGAAATTCCTACAGCTACAGCAGTCAACCAGCTCAAAATTTTCTGGATTCCAAATGCAAATAAGACTGCCTGCACTGCCCTCAGCATCAACCTCCACAAAACCCATTTCCTCTAATGGCCACAGTGATCTTACAAAACTATCATCAACACTTCCTCTCTTCGACTCTTGAATCAACAAAACATCTACTTTCCTTTCCTTTACCAAAGCTTTAATCTTACCCCTTTTTTCAGGTCTTTTAAGACCCCTTACATTCCATGACAGCAGCTTCATGAAACCCATATCACATCTCCAAGCCTCCTTGTTGCTTTCAGCTTGAGCCGCCACACCCCTCCCTGCAACTCTGTCTAGATCTTTTTTCTCCAAGTCAATTATTCTTTCCACCACTTCATCATCCTTCCCTTCACAGTTTAACCCCAGAACTTTGCCTACTTCCATCGTGGCTTGAGCTTCAGTAAGTAATTTTCTTCTTCTGCTTGAATTACTACTCTGTGAAACTGATAGAGAGATAGCAGCAGCTGCTGTTCTAAAAATTGCCCCATTTTTTAAACAATTCCTGGACAGGAGTCCCATCTGGTTTAGCTGGGCACCATTCCTCCTTCCTTTTCGCTGATCACCTCCCTTTCCCTTTGTAGCTTCCTGGCTTCTTAAGATAGCTCTAGCCCTCTTCGATGGAGCACCCCTCTCTTTCTTCCCTTTGGGCTGAATTTACCACTACATTCAAAGGTACAGATTGGGCTACATAATCATGCAGAGTTGAATCAGACTCCAATCTTGGCCTATTAGCTATAGGCTCTATTTGGGCACCATTTAAAACAACTTCTAAGTTAATATTGGGCCGAACACAGTCCAGCCCATTCAAACTTTTCATGAATCCAGGAGTACAAACCGTATCATATACCCTTTGAACTGTCCCATCCACCACTTGTCTTGAGCTACTCACCTGCACCACCCCCTCCTCATTATAACAGCCCCACCGTTTGAGTTCCCTATAGCGCACACAGATTCTTTAACGACTGTATCTGACATACAAAACCTCCTTCCACATCATCTGCCTCCCTTTCCACTGTGTTGTTTCCTTTGCTGGACACCTCATCACTTGCATCCACATCATCATCATCATCTTCTTCCTTCGCTGATTCACTACCTTCCTCTGCATCCCCATCTTCAGTAGCCTCTGCATTTACCTCCTTCCCAGTTTTATCTTCCACTGTATTTGCAGCAGCCTTGCCTTCACCTTCCTCAATGCCCCCATTTTTGGAACACTGTTCAGCCTTTTTTTGCATGTTGGATTCCATTACGGCATTTTCCTGGCAACTATAATCACCTTTGCACTGGCAAATACTGGGTAGGAATTCTTCATACACTCTCACTGGATAAGTGCTCTCATTTCCTTCAAGATTAATCACTGTATTTATGAACTCCATCTTCATTGTGATGATCCCTACTCTTCCAAACATAAAATGCTTGCACCCAATTGTGTCTTCATCATACTGGACCACCTCACCCTAGACATTTCCTATATCTCTGAAAGTTTTAACACTCCAAAGATTGGGAGGACACCCACACAAGTGATCCAGACACACCTTTCTTGATCCATGGATTTCCTTTCTTCCCATTCTGAAACCTGGTCACTCCATTCAGATAACCACTCCTTCATACTTGCTCTTCCTTCCTTCAGCTGTTGTTTTGACTGAAAGGTTAAAATGGCTAACCTCCCTCCCCCTTCTCTAGCAACCACCTCATTTCCCTTCCTCCGCTGTAACTCCTTTCTGAAGTCATGAAAAGAACAAAATGCTTTAAGCTTCACCAATAAACTATCATACAACCAACCATTGCCAGCCTCGAAAGCTCTTACGGACACTTTTCCTTTGTCACACATTCCTCCATTTTGAACTGCCTCTGCATGTGTTTTACCTTTGTTCCCCAACATAGGTTGTATGGGATTCCATTGCATCTTTTGCACCATACTTCCATCCCTTTTGCTTACTTCCATCTGCTTATTCTGCTCCGATTTCCTATACTCCGCCAGTTTTACTTTCAATACACTGTTATCACACCATAAACCACCTGCTTTCTGCACTGCCACCTCTGCTGCCACCTTGCAATCATACCTCACAAACCCAAATCTTGTCCTTGTTGCTTTCCTTCTTTTCATTGGTATAAATACATCCTTAACAATACCAAACTTACTGAAAATATTAAACAAACCTTTAGGGTTCATGGATTCTGGTATTTGATCCACAAACAGAGTAACCAACTCATTCTCCCTGAATCGACCAGCTTGATTACCCAATTTTCTTCTTCTAAGAATCGGAGTCCAGCCCTCCACTCTCCATCTCACTTAATGGGTAGGGAGTTAACTGTTACAATTGAAAGTGAATGGACTAAAGTGACATTTTAGTAAAAATGTATGGGTACCAAGTGTTATTAATCTTTTCTATTTCTTTCTGTTTTTTCAAGAAATGAGTGGGAAGAGCTAAAAAGTAAGAAATGTCTTCAATGCGCTTGCGTCTTGTGTACCGGATGAAGAAGCTTTGTTGGAAGTGTTTGCCCCCTCAAAGGAAGTCAAGTAACATGGGGTAATCCCAATGAGGTGGTTTCAAACAAAGAGAGAGGATTAGAAGGAGATGGGGTAATCAAAATGGGCTAGATCTTCACGTCTTAAAGGGCTCGACAGAACTTTATAGATGGGACATTGGTTGTTCCATGGTCAAATACAAAAACAAGAACAAGCTCCTTGATCGAATTGCAAATCTTAAGCTTGCTAGAGAGAATGCTAAATGGTTTTGTTGGTTGGTTAAATTTTGCTAGTTGTATTTTTAGTTGTCGTTAAGGCAAGGGTTGGACTGATGAATTTCAAATCAAGGTATTTCATGTTGGATTTTATAAAGCTAAAGGAGATTAAGCAATTATAGGTGGATTGAGAAAATAAAAGGGAGATAAACTAGAGATGGAAGAGAAGTATTTTGTTTTAGGATCCAACTAGAACCCTTAGCATGACGATTTTCAAATAATTACTTTTACATTGTTATTTCAAATTAATATTGACAAAGCTCTCAAATTCAATCTTGAAATCCATATTTAAATTTTCAAGTGTAAATTTGAATTATTCTTCTTTGAATGAATATTGCAAGCTCCTTTCATCAAATCCTTAAATCCAAACATAACCTAAATGTCAATCAAAGTTTATCCTCATTCTGGAAATTGGAAAACATTTAGTTTTAACTGAGATATAGATACAAAACGAGTGTATTGATGCTATTGAAAGAGGCATAAATCCTTGTGATAGAAATGATGATTACACAAATCATTTTTTTATTTTTCACTTGTGAGATTCACAGATTTCTAATTCTATTGAGCATGGATATACTACTTTGTGTTCAATACTACTGTTTTGAACAGAATCTACTCTTGCATGGCTCTAAAGAAAGCCAGTTCCTTTTGGTTGCCTGGAACCTAAGAGGACAGGAATGGAAAGTTTTTCTTGTCCTTTAAATGTCCTTTGTTGCTATGTTCCTTCACCAGCAAGGGAAATGATAAAAGAAAGGAAAAGGCTAACCTCATCTTGGGTAGAGAGTTGGATTAGCAGAGTAGAATGGGGTTAAACCAACTGGCGCTGGCTTCGTTGGCCAGAACCTCTCAACTAGGAGGTCAGGAATTCGAGTCTCCCTTCTCAGGCTGTGATGTACCCCCCCAAACAAAAAGAGTAGAATGGGTTTCCAATTTCTTAGGTATCCCAAAAATAAGAAATTTTATGATTCTGTATCAATATGTTTCACATATTATAATTTTCTTATGATTATAGTTTGATATACAGAACTCTTCATCGAATAAACCCTTCTTTCTGTAATTCAATATGAATCCTCAGAAAAGAATATCATATTTTGTTTTGTTGTACTTTTCTCATAACCAAAATGAAGCATTAATAAATTTTAATTAAGAATCACTAAATTTTGTTTTGCTGTGTTCTTCATTGACATCATAATCAAATATAGCAAGCATTATATTCCATCATGATCGATATATTTGGTCACTTGATTGTCGTATTTCAGGCAGCGGAGGCTAGTTCACACTGCACCGGTCATTTTGGTCACAAGACCTCAACCCGTAAGTCAACATCAGGCTTTGCAACTTTGACAATTATTTGAATGATTTAGTTATATCAATCAAATGCTTATTATATAACCAATTAAAAGAAAGGAAGGAGCATATTCTATTATTTTGATATTGCTATTAGACTAGGTTGTAATTCTGACAATTACTATATAATTTGGAGCAAAGTTTTCATAGGCTTTACCGAGGCTCACCGGCAAGGTTAAGGTAAAATACATCAAGGCTTTGATTTTTAGGCCACTATCTCTGAAGGCAACGAGGCATGCGCTTTAGATGCGCCTTGTATGCATATGAAGAGATTGCCTTAGACTCTTGTTAAACTTAGTCTAGTAGATAGTTTAAACATCAAAAAGTCAAAAATAAAAAGAATCCCTTTTGTGACTATATTCTATAGAAAAAAATTAAGTAAATGAACAATGAACAAAAATTACAAAATTACAAAGCTAAGAATGTCAATTTCACTTTCAATGAAGGCAAGCTTCATTCTCTAAAGTGAAATGCTCGATGCCTTAAGGAGAAAAGTATTTATACCTTTATATTTATTTTTTATTTTATTTTTTCACTATTTCAAAATATTTAATTTATTTACTAAATATTAAAATTGTTAAAACCTATCACCTACTTCACCCACTTAAACCTACTCCACTAAACCTAACCCACTACACCACTACCACCTCACCTACTCCACTAAACCTAACCCACTACACCACTACCACCTCCACTTCACCTACTCCTTACCTACTACACACTCACCCTCTTCTATATATAGGAATCATGAATCATTGTAATAAATCAATAAACTACACCACTACCACCTCACCTACTCCACTAAACCTAACCCACTACACCACTACCACCTCCACTTCACCTACTCCTTACCTACTACACACTCACCCTCTTCTATATATAGGAATCATGAATCATTGTAATAAATCAATAAACATCAATCAATAATACATAAATTTTTACAAAAATTTAAAATTCGAAAATGCTTATATCTCGACGACTTATGGCTTACGGCTCGCCTCATGAGGGGTAAAATGCATTGAGTTACGCATTTGCCTTTAAAAACTTTGATTTGGAGACACGATAACAATTTCTACACTTGGTAATATAATGGGTTCATTCAAAATCCCGTGTCAATTTGCCATCAATTGTTACAAACATACTTATGATGACACAAACTTTTGAGAATCTATTCGACAAAGCTTACAACAGATTTTGGAATCCGGATCCTCTAGAGTGATTTTTCCTAGAGTAATCTTAGAGTGATTTTGTACTGTTGAGATTTAATTATGCCAAAGTTGAGGGTACAATAGTACTAATAGCAATAGTCACTTTAAAAAAAAAAAAAATCTCATCCATAAGATCACTCTAGAGGATCCGGACTCCAGATTTTGTGGGCGGCAAAGATAAATTAATTTAGTTTAATAAGAGGATCTCCAATGGACTCTTTAAACGAAGCATGTTAGTTATTTTAGCTAGTATTGTCATATTTTAGTCACTCCAACGAGCTAGCTATTACAATAGTTATTTTAACAAAATTCTTCAATGTTAGCTACATTTGAAGAGTCTTGGGAGACTCTTTAAACAGTTTGTGTGTATAAATAAGTAAATAAAGAGTAGCATTAGAGTACATAGATAAAAAATGAATTAGATAAAATAGAGAACATACCATTTTTATATTTTAGCTTGTAAAAAATAAAGAGTGGTTGAAGTTGCTCTAAGTCCGTACTACCTTGGAGCTTAATGTTGCAGTTGTCTTCATATCTGTGAACTAGAAGGTGAAACCCTAAGTTTATTGGTTTAGATCCTTTAAAACATTTTGGACAAATTTTATAGGTAAAGCTATTTATATGCTTATTTAAGAATGCATTATGGAAGAGTTCAAGATCCAGTAAAATTTAACTAGATCTTGCTTCTAGAAAACAAAAAAGATCCCTCTATATGTCTTCTCGGAGTGATTCCAAATTGTGTTAGTTGATTATCCACTTGTATAAATCTTGCAGCTTATATGCCGCATCTGAGTCTCCTTTATGAGGATTTATCCGATGAGGAGAAGAAGAAAGCTCAAGAGAAAGCGAATGTCCTTGATGAGAGCATCGGCAACCTGAGCTTCGAGGTAACTCGCCTTGCCTTGTACGAAACAAACCCGGAAGACAAAACTCTCAAATCCTGGAAGAAAATTGCTGAATGCAACCTTGACGCTAATTAGGTACATGAATGCTTCTATATTTGTAACTAGACTTGCTATTTGCCCTGATGCTAGTTATTGAAAATAATGGCAATTTGCTGAGTCCTCTTACTCTGTACTGTACTGATTTGGTTTTATCAACTAATTGGTCTAAATATATGTGTTTGCTTTTGTTTATGTTAATTTACCACTTTCAATTTTTTGGTTGAGCCCTCTTAGACCGTACTGCGCTGTTTTTGGGAATTAGTTAACAATTATGTTGCATATTGCTACTTAGCATGAAGAATAGTAGTAATTGTGTTCCTACTCTTGCTATTGGGTTTATAAATTCAACAAAATTAATGGTAGCTGATGTGTTGTATGCGTGCCTTGGGCCGTCTTTGTTTGGGGGATTAGTTTAGGGGACATATGATGAAGTAAGGATGAGGGGCTGATGGCCGGGGAAGGGCTATAGAGGAGCGGAGAGGATAGGAATGAGGCTGAGGGGTGGTGCAGTTGGTGTGGGGATGATGGGCCGAGGGGTGGTGGGGTGTTAGGGATGGGCTGCCAGAAGTGGTGGCTGCAAAACCCAAGTTATTTATAGAATTATTTTTGGATAGATTAATAATTAAAATAAATTGTGTGGGTAATTTAGTAATCTTAAGAATTAGGTTTTTTAACCCTTTTAAAAAGAAAAAAAAAAAGGGTTTTCACGTTGTGGTATCACAATATTACAGAGCTTTCAGAAGAGAGACTACCATAGAGATTGAAGGCTCAAAATTGGTGATATTTGGACACCCATTGGTGGAGGTAAAAGTTCTCCTATATTACTGATTATTAGTTTTATTTTGAGAATTGGATGTTGGGTGCAACATGTAAGAGTAGAGCAATTTGGGTGGGTGTGTTTTGACTTTTGGGTTTTGTACATTGGATAAGGTATGTTTGGCTATTGAATTGGGTGGATAGATTTGGTGTCTCTTGGATTTAAGAATATATATATATATATATAATGGGTTCTTGTTGATGTGTGAAAGACATCAAAATATATTTATTTGAGGTTCTATTTATTAGGTTTGTGTGATTGAATTAGTGGAGCTGGGTGTCTGGAGGTAGTGTGGTGGAATATTATACTAAGCGTTTGAGGTAAGCAACCCTCTATCACTGTTGATACATTTTTTATTCCTATTGAATCGTTTAAAAATTATAAGTATTTATTCATAACCTTCATGTTCTCTGAAAATAAAATATTGGTCAAGCATAAACAACATCGAATATTGTTATGAAAATTATTTGAATATTTTATGGAACTATTATGAAAATTGTACTAAATGTTTATTCTGAAAATATCGAATATTTTATTTAAAAGTTGTGTATTGTTTGAATTTTGAACATCACTCTAGTCTGATTATGATTTGGACCCTAGCCAATAGGGGTTATTTATTGGTAAGAAATTAGTATCTTTTGGGGTTTTACCACCGGCCTATGTGTGGTTTTGGGCCTTGTCATGGGCTAAGTTACCGTAGTCACCAAGACTTGGGTTTTGTGAATCAAATCATTGAACCATCTGAATATTGAATCGTCGATTTGAACAACGAATTTACTTTCAATTATCTTGTTGGCTTTTCAATTAAAATGTATGGTACATTGTTTATTTTTAGGTATGAAACCATCTTACAAATAATTGTTCATTTATTGAATTGTAGAAAAAATTATATTTATTGGTTATCGACTATTTATTTATTTATTTTTTGTATACTTGATCCAGCTAACAGTGATGGTTGGTTATTTATTGGGTTGTCTAGCTTACCCTTATTTTTTTTTTTTTCCAGATTCTGAGAAGTAGAGCTGCGTGGGATTTTTACTTGTGGGAGTGCCGAGAGTAGGACTATGATTTAAGTACTTGGATTATTGTTTTGTTAGTGGATTTTATTAGTGGACTTGGTGGACAATTTCATATGATAAGAATTATCAATTTTTTTATAGATTTTAGCATTATGATAATTAAGGATTTAATTTGAGTATTTTACATTATTGGTTATGTGTTGGACTCATAACCTTGCATACTCACTTAAATGAGTGTGCGGCGTTGTCATGAAACTTGGGGCGTGACAGTGGCAGTGGTAGAGGCCATCGCGCAAACATGTTAGGAATAAGAATAGAATTAGGAGTAAAATAAGTGCTCAAAGAGAAGAAAATTTCAAAATCATGAAGTAGGGCTTCAAAGATTCCAAAGAAACATGGTGGAGACTATTACCCTAAAGTCAGCAACCTTTGCCTACAAATTTGCAGTTGACATTTCGTCATTCTGTGTGTCCAAACTTTTAATGAAAGTTTGACACAATCTTCTCAATCTCTCAAGTTATTTCAATTGACTTCTAAGCTCAAAATCTTGCATGATTGTTAGTGGTGTGTGATCTGTCCATGATCAATGGTTGTAATAAGGTTGTTCACATGATGAGCTTTTTATTTATTTCTTTCTTTTTGTTTTATTTTTTTTTATTTTTTTTATTTTTTATTTTTTATTTTTTCCCGGGAACAAAAACATGATGGTGAGCTTTAGCTAGTTAGAGGATCAAACTTTTGAAAATTTCCATGTGAATTTAACCTTCATTGTGAGCATCACAAGGTTTGGATGCTAATATAACGCGCACTCAACATGACGACTTCCTCATTACTTTTCATCAATATTGAATAGCTAGGGGTTCAAAAGTCAAACCCTCCATATTCTACTATCATGAAACATCAATCTTTCATTAGATTCGTTTCATATCATTTCTGCTTGTATTATTAGTTTTGTGTTATTAAGGAAAGGAAAAATAAAACAAAAATGTGGTTGGTAGTTTTAACTCATCTAGATTCTCAAAAATCAAAAATAAAGCATAAAAAATCAAAAATAAAAGTGAGGGACTAAGTCAAAAAGCTTTCCCTTATATTGGGGTGTTTGGGAACTCAAAGTTGAGGCTAAAATAGTCTCAAATACCAAAAAACAAGAAAAAAAAAAAAAAAAGAAGAAGCCAAATAGGCTCAAATAGTACCTTAAACTAATAATTTATATTTATTAAAAAAAAAAAACAAAAACAAAAACAAAAACCAAAGCAGCCGGCAGTGGGCAGAGGTTAGGCACAAGGTAAGGCCAGCCTAGTCCCACAGGCTGAAATGACACTTTTGCCTCTAGACCAATTTTGGAAAAAAATGTAGTTAGGGACAAATTTGTCATTTCAACCTCAAATATCATTCAAACACATTTTTCAATATAATAATTTAAATAAAAATACATTCTATCTTCCCAAATACAAAAATTAAAATAGTCAAAAAATCAAAAAGTTCCTAAAATAGCCACTTTCCAAACACTCACATTATGGGTTTGTTTTGAGAAGTGGTTAATTTAGTTGGGTTTTACGAAAAGATGGGTTTTACAAAAAGATGTATAAAAAGGTGGAGAAAATAGTTTATTTTTTGGTAGTAATTTTTTGACTTTTTAACTATTTTAGGTGCTTCCCAAAACACCTGCATTTCAATTTGTGTGTCTAAAAAAAAAAAAAGAAGGCAAAAAATAAGCATGTCGAATTAATCTTACATTTTGAACTAACGGTGGTATTACATGCACCAATTAGTGTATTTACTAGTATACCAGCACTAGTTATGACAACTCTACTCTTTATACAAATTACAAATATCTAAAATTTCTTAAATTATGCCACATCATTAATTGGTACACTAGTTAGTACACCAATTAGTACACCAATTAGTGCATATATCATTATTTTTGAACTAATGGATTGTGACATGTATAAGCCCATAAAGGCCCTGAATCACCTATGGCCTTTCACTTGAAGCCCAGTGCATAACCCAGCTGACGAGGTCCAGGACAGCCGGAGTCCAACATGGCATAAAGAGCCAATGACATTCAGACACACGGCAAGAGAAGGACGAACCACATCAGCAGACAAAGATCTGTAAAGTTATTGACACTGCACATCACCATTAATGCAGCCCATCACAGCATTTATTACGACAACACCTCTCCGCCGGAACAGGACCCCCTTACCCTGAGCAAGGTAAGCTACAGCATAGGCTTTCGGCAAGGAGAGCAGGTCGGAAGGGACAGCGAAATGATTACCAAAGGATACAAGCGAACGTTGTAGACAAGAAAAATGTTAAGCTTTTCTATCCCTAACCTCTCCCTCTACACATTACTTCTCTTCCTAACTTGCTCGTCGGAGAGTTCACTGGGGTACTACCCGTTCCCCGTTGAACTTGCCTGCAGGTTATTCGGTGGGCTTGATCATTTGGACACAGGCTTGAGGAGCTTGGACCTGCCCGATCCATTTACTGGGACGAACAGCATTAACAGTTGGCGCCGTCTGTGGGAACGCTTTGCTCCTCGTGCCAGTTGTGTTCACTGTCGCCGGAGGCCCCGTTCCAACAACCTTTCTCTCCTACCCGTCAAAGTGCATGGTCGTGACTAGATCCATGGTTTCTCACAATAATGCTGCCAACCATCAAGTCGACCCCCCCAATCCAAACAACCTACCACAGTACTTTATCGAGCTTACCAACAGCATCAATCGCATGGCCGAGCAAAACCAGGCCTTGATAAATGCTTTACTCCAAAGGAACCTTCTGATTCCTCCTCCACCACCTCCAGATATTCCCCCCAACCAAGAAAGAACCCCGAGCCATACTGCTCCACAACTCCATCCACCCAACCTGGAAGGTTTGCAACCTCCCCACCCGCACATAAATCCACCACCACCACCCCCACACCCGTCGGTCGTAGCACCAGCCCCTGAAGGGGGGGCTAGCAGCGTCCAACCTCTATTGACTGACCATGGGGACCACGTTCCACTATGGGATGCTGAGCTCCGAGCAATGAAGCTCCAACTCCAAGGGGTCATGCAGAACATTGAGCATAAACCCTCTACCACGGCAAATTCACCATTTATTGCCTCCATCCGGGACAAACCTTTGCCCGCCAAGTTCAAGATGCCCACCATAGACTCCTTTGACGGTACGACAGACCCTGTCGACCATCTGGAGACCTACCGTACCCTCATGATCCTCCATGCCTTCCCTGACGAGATCATGTGTCGGGCTTTCCCCGTGACACTGAAGGGGTCAGCCCGACTGTGGTTCAGTCAGTTACCAGCGGACTCTGTCTCCACTTTCCAGCATCTCAGCAACTTCTTCTTCAGCCATTTCATTGGAGCCTAGCGCCAACGTCGCCCTGCAACCCAACTCCTCAATATTCGTCAGACCGAGGGGGAGTCGCTACGTAGCTTCGTTACCCGCTTCAACACCGAAGCCCTACAAGTAGCGGAGAATGACGATAAGGTCATCCTTACGGCTTTCATGGCCGGGCTGCGATCGTCCGATTTCCTCTTCTCCCTCTCCAAAAACCCCCCGACCTCCATGGCAGCCCTATTATCCAAAGCCCAGAAATATATGAATGCCGAAGATTCACTAGCCGCTCGCCAAGATCCAATATCCAAAAACCCACCCCCCAGAGAAAAAAGAAAAGACTCGGAACCCAGAAACACCCAGTATAATAGCCAAACGCCCCAATACCCCGACCGACCTCCTCGCACTGACTGGTCGGCACCGGCCCGACCGCTCGGTTGGTTCGAGCGATACACGCCCCTCAATTCTCCCATGGAATAAGTCCTCCACCAAATCCAACGGGATTACCCCCTCAAATGGCCCCTGCCTTCATGGACCCCTTCCAACCGGAAAGACCAGTCCAAATATTGTCGCTTCCACTAGGACCACGGCCACAACACTAATGACTGCATCAACCTCAAGGATCAGGTCGAGACCCTCATTCGTCAAGGGCGTCTCAGCTGGTTCATGGACACCCGCCCACAACAGAGGCAAAGAACCGAGCCCCTTAGAAACAACCGCCGACGTACCCCACCTCGGCAGCCAGCCCAACCTGACCAAGGCCATGACCGCCTCCCACAACAACCCCAGTCCCCAAGTAATCCCCCTCCGCCAGTTAGTGAAATCCGAGTCATTTCTGGTGGCCTTGCTTATGGCTAGGGATGGCAATTTGAAACCGGCCCGACGGGGATCCCCGATCCCGACCCCGATTTAAGCGGTTTTTCCCCGAAAAATATCCCCGACGGGGAGGGGACGGTATTTGAAAATCAATCCCCGATCTGTTTTGGGCCGGGGACGGTGATCAGTGTTCAAGCCCCGTCCCCGGCCCCGTCCCCGGCCCCGAATTATCCCCGAAGTGAAAATACCCTTTTACCCCTCCTATATATATATAAACCAAACCTATTTTTTTATTTCACTTCCTGTGTGTCTCTCTCACTCTCACCGTGGCTTTCATCTCTCTCTCCCTCACTCTCAATGACTCAAATCTCATCTCAGTCTCATCTCTCTCCCTCCCTTTCCTCTCCCTCTCTCTCTCTCCTTATCATCTAGATTAGATCGAAACAGATCTGAACAGATCCGTCGCCGATCCTCCACCACTACCGCCTCTGTCGCCATGGCAACACCGCCTCTTCGCTTCCTCTTCGCAACACCGCCGATCATCCGCTGCAGCTTGACGAACAGATCTGCAGATTTTTTATTTTTTTAAGTGGATGATGATAGATGATGATGATAGATGATGATAGATCCTCCACCACCACTGCCTCCGTCCCCATTTCAGATTTTTTTATTTTTTTTTATTTTTTAAGTTGCTGTTGATGATGATGTGGATGATGATGATAGATCCTCCACCACCACTGCCTCCGTCGCCATTTCAGATTTTTTTTTTTTTAAGTTGCTGTTGATGATGATGATAGATTCATATATATATATATATATGTATGTGCGTGTTTGTAACGAACAAAGTTAAGATTTTTTTATTTTTTTAAGTTGTTGATGATATATCTGTGTGTGCAATGAACAATTTAATTTTTTTTTTAAGTTGATGTTGATGATGATGATAGATATATATATGTGTGTAATGTGTGTGTATATATATGTGTGCAATGAACAATCTGTGTGTGCGTGTGTAATGTGTGTGTAATATGAACAGGTTCAGATTTTTGGGGGCGGGGGCGGGGGTGGGGGGGCCGATAGGGTCCCCGTCGGGGATCGGGGGCGGGGGCGGGGAATTTCTCACTATCGGGGATCGGGGACGGGGAGGGGGGTCCCCGGCCCCGCCCCGCCCCGTTGCCATTCCTACTTATGGCGGACCATCCCGCTCCGCTCAGAAGGCAGAGCTCAGGAAAATAAGGTAAGGCTCGAACAAAGCAGTGGACACGGTAGACCGACCTTCCAAGCAGCCCAAGCAGTGGACAAAGCCCATCACCTTCACGGACGCCGATTGTACAGGCATCCGTTATCTTCATGATGACCCCTCGTCATTTCTGCCCTTCTCGCCAACTATAAGGTCAGACGGGTTCTCATCGACAACGGCAGTTCGTCAGACATCATATTCCTCAGTTGCTTCCGCCAGCTCAAAATTGGGGAGGAAAGCCTGTCCCCCCTCTAAACCCCCTTGGTCGGTTTCACTGGCGACCGGGTGACCTCCATCGGCTCCATCGACCTCCCCATCACTATTGGCGAATACCCACGGCAGACTACCAAGTTACTCACCTTCCTTGTGGACGACTGTCCTTCTGCCTACAACAACATCCTCGGTCGCACCGCCTTAACGCTTTCCAAGCTATCACTTCAACCTACCACCTCGCCATAAAGTTTCCCACCGACCAGGGGGTCGGGACAGTACGGGGAGAGCAGACCATCGCCAGGGAATGTTATGTCGCCTCACTCAAGGAAGTCAAGCTGAAGGAGGCCATGATCATTGAAAGACTTGACGCCCGAGATAAGGACGAGCTGGTCAGAGGCGAACCGGTGGAGGAGCTCGTTGAGATTCCCATTGATCCCACCAACCCAATGAAAACTGCTAAGATCGGCAGCCAGCTATCCCCCCAAGCTAAGGTCGACCTTACTGCCCTTCTGACCGAGCACAATGATGTATTCGCCTGGACTCATTCAGATATGCCAAGCATCGACCCTTCTTTCATAACTCATCGCCTCAGCATTGAACCTCATTTCTGACCTTACCGCCAGAAGCAGCGCATCTTTCATTCGGAGCGCAATACCCTTATAGCCACAAAGGTCGACAAACTCCTTGAGGCCCAATTCATCAAAAATGTCGACTACTCTAAATGGTTGTCAAACGTGGTCCTCGTCCGCAAGAACAATGGCAAATGGCGACTCTGTGTCGATTACTCTAACCTGAACCGAGCTTGCCCCAAAGATAGCTATCCTCTGCCCCGCATAGATCTGTTGGTCAATGCCACGGCCGGTCATCAAATGCTCAGCTTCATGGATGCTTTCTCTGGCTACAACCAAATCCTGATGCACCCGTCCGATCGGGAACATACATCCTTCATCACCGACCGAGGTACCTACCATTACCGAGTAATGCCATTCGGATTGAAGAACGCTGGGGCCACCTACCAACGTTTGGTCAATGCCGTCTTCCATCACCAAATAGGTCGGAATATGGAAGTATACGTTGACGACATGCTAGTAAAAAGCAAACTCTCCGCTGACCATCTGACTGACCTGCGGGAGACCTTCGCTACCCTACGCAAATACCGAATGAAGCTCAACCCAGAGAAGTGCGCCTTCGGCGTAGGATCCGGGAAGTTCCTTGGTTTTATGGTCAGTCAGCGGGGCATTGAAGCTAACCCTGAAAAGATCAAGGCCTTGGTCGAGATGCAGTCACCCAGGACGGTCAAGGAGGTTCAAAGGCTTACTGGCTAAGTTGCAGCCCTCAACCGTTTCATTTCCCGCGCAACAGATAAGTGCCTACCATTGTTCAAAGTTCTTCGGCAAACTTTTGAATGGACAACTGAATCTGAAGAGTCTTTTCAGCAGTTAAAGCAGTGCATGGCCAATCCACCCCTCCTTTCACAAGCGATTATGGACGAGTCCCTCGTCTTCTATTTAGTCATCTCAAGCACCGCCGTCAGTGCAGCTCTTATCAGGGAAGACGACTCTGTCCAACGGCCAGTCTACTACATCAGTCGGGCTCTCAGGGGAGCTGAGCAGAATTACCCCCTGTTAGAAAATTTGTCCTTGGTCTTGGTCACCGCCTCCAGACAACTTCGTCCTTACTTCCAAGCCCATTCCATGGTGGTCCTCACCGACCAACCCTTGAAGAAGGTCATGCAGTGACCAGAACTTTCCGGCAGACTTATGCAGTGGTCTGTGGAACTCAACCAGTTTGACATCTCTTACCGGCCTCGAACAACAATTAAGGGACAGGCTATCGTCGACTTCATCTTGGAATTCACTAACCCTACCCCAACCACTGCCTCTCCACCCCTTCCAGCTCCCACCGAGCCAGAAGACCTTCATTCTTGGACTCTCAACGTCGATGGATCATCCCGCATGCAAGGTAGTGGGGCTGGCCTCATTCTCACCAGCCTTGAGGGTGGTTATTTCAAATGTGCGCTCCGTTTCTTGTTTAAGGCCAGTAACAACGAGGCCGAATATGAGGCATTGATAGCAGGCCTTCGCTTAGCCAGGGACATTGGTGTTAGCCACATCCATGTGCTCAGCGACTCTCAGCTTATAGTCGGACAGATCACGGGCGAATTCGACGCCAAGGAGGGCACAATGCGGACTTACAGGGATCTTGCACTTCTCCTAGTTCGCCTCTTCAACACCTTCCACATCAAGCACATTCCTCGGGCGAAGAACTCTAAGGCAGATAAGATGGCCCAGCTGGCTTCCGCAGACCAGTCCGCCCTCAGCAGTGGTGTCCGCCTCGAATACCTATCCCACCCCGCCATTTCCCCCGACCAGCATGAAGTACAATTCCTCCAAAATGAGTCCATCTCTTGGGTGTCGGACATCTTTCGATTTCTGACAGCGGGGGAACTTCCAGATGACCACCAGCAAGCCGCCAAAGTCAGGGCACGATTGTCCAATTACATCCTTGTCGACGGCATCTTGTACAAACGTGGTTTCTCACGCCCCTATCTGCGGTGCCTCAATCCGACTCAAGCAACTTATGTGATGCAAGAAATTCATGAGGGAATCTGCGGCAATCACTCAGGCGGCAAGTCTCTAGCCCACAAGATACTCCGTACTGGTTATTTCTGGCCCACTCTTAATCGCGATACAACCGATTTCGTGCTCAATTGTGATAAGTGTCAACGTTTCGCCAACATCCCCCATGCACCCCCTACAGAGTTGATCACACTTTGCAGCCTTTATCCGTTCGCCAAATGGGAGATCGACTTGGTCGGTCCACTCCCTACTGGCCGAGGCCAGACCAAGTTCGCGATCATCGCCATTGATTACTTCACCAAGTAGGTAGAGGCAGAACCCCTTGCCACCATCACCGAGCGGAACACAACCAAGTTCATTTGGCAGTCGATCGTTTGTAGGTTTGGCATTCCTCAGGCCATTATCTCCGACAACGGTAAACAATTTGACAACGCCAAGTACAGGAAGTTCTGTGCCGACCTCCAGATTCAACCTTGTTTCTCATCCCCTGGCCATCCCCAGGCCAATGGCCAAGTTGAGGTCACCAACCGCTCTCTCCTGAAGATCATCAAAACTAAGCTAGAAGCTGCTAAGGGACTTTGGGCTGAGGAGCTACCAAATGTACTCTGGGCTTATCGAACTACAGCTCGGACTCCCACTGGGGAAACCCCTTTCCGCTTAACATACGGCACTGAGGCGGTTATCCCAGTAGAAGTCGGTTTGCCTACTCCCAGGGTTTCACATCTGGATCCAGCACTAACCGAAGAACTCCGTCGGGCTGACCTCGACCTAATTGAAGAACTTAGAGAGACCACCGCTGTCCGACTGGCCTCATACCAACAGAAAATGAGAACACACTACAATCGCAAGGTCCGACCGAGGGAGTTCGCTGTAGGGGATCTTGTCTTGAGAGAAGCAACTCTTGCTACCAAAAATCCGACTGAGGGTAAATTGGCAGCCAAGTGGGAGGGACCTTACATTGTGAAAGCCCGACCCCAACCAGGCACTTACCGACTTCAGGACATGGAAGGTCGAGACCTCCCCCACCCATGGAACGCCGAACACCATAAACGTTACTTTCAATAAGCTCCTATTTTTGTATTGCTCAGTTATTGTATTTTCTTTTCGGGAAATTCACACATTTTTGATATTCCCCCACGCAATGTAACTTCTTGATTATATATCTCAGTTATCTATATGTTGTCTCAGTAACATTCTTATTTGCAGCACTTAAAGCCTCAGCCAGACTGAGCTAGACAGAGCACTTAAAGCCTCAGCCAAACTGAGCACTTAAAGCCTCAGCCAGACTGAGCGTGAGCCGCCTTGGACAGTCCGACCGTTAACACCCTCTGCCGAACCGAGCGCTAAAAGCTCCATCCAGACTGAGCGTGAAGCACTTGTACAGACCTAACATGTAGGGCTCGGTCAAAACCACCCATGCGAAACTTCATACTTGTGGAATTAACTAACACACTTAGTCACAATTCCAGGTCCAAGTCTTCACACCACTCTTTGCTTAGTCAAATTCCAAAGACGTTCTTATCATTTTATTACATTTAACTTTCTCAGGCCTATCATTTTATTACATTTTAAATTTCACTCTGCGTTGGGGAGTTCTTAAATTTCACTATCATTTTATTACATTTAACTTTATCAGACCTATCATTTTATTACATTTTAAATTTCACTCTGCATTGTGGAATTCTTAACTTCACTCTGCATTGAGTCCTTATTACAAGCTTCAATTTCACTCTTATTAACAAGGAGTTCTACACACATTTCGCCCACGCCTCATTTATCTAAGATCCACAAGCAGAAATAATCAAACAACAAACACAACTGAAATTTTATTCATTCACAACTTTGTACAAAAGTTCATTACAGCAATTCATGTACAAAAGTTCATTACAGCAATTCAAACAACAAAAAAGAAACAAAAAAAAAAGAAGACAAAACAACAAAGTATCTTTTTCTCCATCCTCCCCGGTTACTCCTCCTCACTGGAGAGGAGGTCTTCTTCTTCAATGCCCTCATCCAGGGGGGTCTGGGCCACATCGTCTTCGCCAATCGTTACACTACTAAGGTCTAAGTCTGGGAACAACTCTTCAGCTCTACGTTTGAACATCTTCCAGCCATTGTCCCAGTACTCAGCCATTTCGTGCTTATAAAAGTCTGACTGCCGGAAGCTCTCAATAACTTCTGCTTCAGTTCTGCCTCCAGCGGTCGTCCTCGATGGGCCAGCCCCCCTAGATTCTTGCCCAGCCAGGCTACTCGCGACCGCGGCATCAACCGCCGTCTGAAATTCGGCAGACCCTTTGAATTGCTCCACTGCTGCGACGCACAGATCGGGATAAGCCGCCCTTTCAGAGGCTGCCTTTTCCCTCTCTTCGTCCAGCTCGTTCTGCAGGGTCGCCCTTTCCGACGCCGCCTTTGCCTTCTCCGCCTCCAGTTCCTTCTTTAGGCTCTCCTTCTCCGCCATCGCGTGCACTCTCTCTACTTCTAACTCCCTCTGAAGCCTCCCTTTCTCCTCCACCGCCTTGGCGCGCTCGCCCTCCAGTTCCCTCTGGAGATCACCCACTTTGCTATCAGCCTCATCTTTTTCCCTCACCAGCTCTTCATTACTACTCACAGCCTCTTCATGTCGCTCGACCACGACGGCGCAGGCTCTTTAGGCCTCGTCCAACTTCTTCTGCTCGCCAGCAAGTTGGAACTCGAGCGACACAACCTGGCGGCGTGTGTCCTCCAGCTCCGCCTTAACCGCTGGCAGCTCAGTGTGGGCACTCTCCCAACTTGCACTCTTCTTCTTTAACTTTGCCAGCTGAGCCTTGGCCTCATCTGCCTTGAGTTTGGCAGCCCCTGCCTTCCTCAGCAGGGCCCCTGCTAAGGTGGTTACCTCCATTTGAGCGGAGTATAACCTCCTTAGCAGTTCAGCCTCGTTGAATCTGGAGGCCGAGTGCAGGGCTGCCTCTTCTATAATCCCTACAAGACGGTCTGCCCCCGCCTTGGCTGGGCCTTCTTCTCCCTCCAGCCGCTCCGCCACCGCACAAGCATGGTAGATCGTCGTGGTCGCACCGATTCCTCCTTCTTGAGGTGCAAGCCCCCCCTGGGGCTGTTCCCCCCTCCTTGGCCCAAGACTAGCAGCCTTGTCCTCCACTTGCCTTTTGGGGGTGGCCTTTGCGACACCGGCGGCGATTGCCGCCACCACTGGCACCACCTCCATGCCCTCTGAGGCAACATCCACCACTTCTGGGCCACCTACCTTTCCTGGGACCCCCTCCACTTCTCCCCCTTCAGCCCCCTCGGCCGCACTGGTTTCCTTCACACTCGTCTCCCTCCTCCTCTTCTGGGCAGGCACTTCCTCATTTCGACTCACTCTCTTCTTCTTCTTCCCCACGCCCAACGCCTCCATCTCCTTCAATGACCTCTCATTCAAAGAGTCTGTTGGGGGCGGCCGCGGCACAAAATCGCCCAAGTTTTTCTCTTCCAAGGGTTTGGGGTGAGGTCGAATCCTCTCCCTCGCAACCGGTTTTGGTGGTCAGTCGGCCTCGGACTCTTTGAATTGTTGGGCTTTAGCAAGAATGGCCTGATCCTCTGCTTCCTGAACCCTTCTCCTCGTCTCCAACTCCGCTCGGTCGAGGTCCCCACTACTTGGCTTTGGCCCCAACCCCGCCTCAAACAATGCCGACGGCTGAACGAGCTCGTCCCATTTGGCCTTTTTTCTCTCCCTCCACTCCTTCACCCTCCCCTCCGCAGCTGCCCCCAATTTCAGCTCCACAGACCTGATGGGTACTTTCCAAACGGTGAGCGCTCCAAGCCCCCCATTGGCAGACACGTAGAACCATCATGGTCGCCACCCCTTGATCGACGACGGCAGACCCACCACCAACCCCTTCCCCACTGCTGCTTGCAGAGTGACCCACGTCTCCTGTTGTCCCGAAGCCTTATAACACGCAAAGAATTCGTCTACCGTCATGGCCTCCCCTCCATTTGCCTTCGGCCACGCACTTGCACAGGCCAGCAGGATCTTCCATGCATTGGGCATTAGTTGCCCCGGTGCTACCTCCAGACGGTTAAGCACATCCACTACCACTTGCGGTAGTGGCAACCTCAGTCCACCCTTCAGAGCTTCCTTATAAAGGGAAAACTCTTCTAGCCTGGCGTCAGACGGCCTTTCCGTTGATGTCGGCAACAATAACTCCACTTCCCCAGGGATCTGGTATTTTTCGCGGATAGCCTCCAACTCCGCCTCAGTAATCATGGATTTGTCAGCCTTCGTGTGCCAATGATCTGGTTCCGCCTGGCTGATTGGCTTTGGAGCTGCTATCATGGTGGAACCGTGGGATCGTACCACCAACTCCCCCATCCTCTCTGTCATATACTGTGCCGCTAGCTCCACAGCATCATCATCTCCAAGTGGGTCCACCTTGACAATCGCATTCCCTTCTTGGGCCATTTCTGTGGTTTGTTTGCGAATCGCTTCGGCGGTTGGAACAAGGAAATCGAAAAAGTGTTGCAGAGGTGTATTGTGAGCAACAAAGGAATCCACACTTGGAATATTTTGATTTTTCGTAAATAGGTAGGTGAATCGAATAATGCCAAAAGCCCACGGTTTGCCTGTATTCCAAGGATCCCAATTAATTTCTGCCAGTTTGAAAACTTTTCAAAATCATCTGCCAAAACTGTCTCCTCAACACCCATAATGACTTACCGTTTCATTTCTGATCCACCGTCTCACCTCCCCCCTACGGGATGTTGCCACGTGTACGTCCACGATCCACTGTCCCCTCCCCTTACCCTGTCTTTTCCACTTCAACTCACCACGTGACCCGCCGCGTCTCGAGCCTTACGCCCCTCCACCTCTCCCTTCATGGTCGGCCCTCCTCGCGGTCGACCCTCCCGCTCGGTCAAACACCGCGGTCGGCCCTCCCCGCGGTCAGCCCTCTTGCTCGGCCAAACGCCACGATCGGCCCTCCTCACGGTCGACCCTCCCAGTCGGCCAACACCGCGGTCGGCCCTCCTCGTGGTCAGCCCTCCCACTCGGTCAAACCCCGCGGTCGGCCCTCCTCGTGGTCAGCCTTCCCACTCGGCCAACACCGCGGTCGGCCCTCATCGCGGTCGGCCCTCCCAGTCGGCCAACACCGCGGTCGGCCCTCCTCGTGGTCAGCCCTCCCGCTCGGCCAAACGCCGCGGTCGGCCCTCCTCGTGATCAGCCCTTCCGCTCGGCCAAATGTCGCGGTCGGCCCTCCCAGTCGGCCAACACCGCGGTCGCCCCTCCTCGTGGTCAGCCCTCCCACTCGGCCAACACTGCGGTCGGCTCTCCTTGTGGTTGGCCCTCCCGCTCGGCCAACCACCGCGGTCGGCCCCCCCTCGATCACCCCTTCTGCCAATCCCTAACACACTCATCTATGTCACTAATATTCCCTTCGTTGGATTGAAGCTGCACTCGGAAATGGGGGACTACTGACATGTATAAGCCCATAAAGGCCATGAATCACCTATGGCCTATCACTTGAAGCCCAGTGCATAACCCAGCTGACGAGGTCCAGGACAGCCGGAGTCCAACATGGCATAAAGAGCCAATGACATTCAGACACACGGCAAGAGAATGACGAACCACATCAACAGACAAAGATCTGCAAAGTTATTGCCACTGCACATCACCATTAATGCAGCCCATCATAACATTTATTACGACAACACCTCTCCGCCGAAACAGGACCCCCTTACCCTGAGCAAGGTAAGCTACAGCATAGGCTTTCGGCAAGGAGAGCAGGTCGGAAGGGACATCGAAATGATTACCAAAGGATATAAGCGAACGTTGTAGACAAGAAAAAGGTTAAGCTTTTCTATCCATAACCTCTCCCTCTACACATTACTTCTCTTCCTAACTTGCTCATCGGAGAGTTCACTGGGGGACTACCCCGTTCCCCGTTGAACTTGCCTGCAGGTTATTCGGTGGGCTTGATCATTTGGACGCAGGCTTGAGGAGCTTGGACCTGCCCAATCCATTCACTGGGATGAATGGCATTAACAAATTGAATACTTTCTTATATTACATTTCAATAATCGTTTCAATTATTTGTGAGTGTGTTGAAAAAACGTATTCCTTCCGTCCTAAAATAATGGTCTCTTTTGGAGAATCTAACTTTTTTTAGTAGTAAAATTATTACACTTTAAAAAAATTAATTTTTCAAAATTACCCTTTGATAGTGCATTTTTTGGAAAATATTAATGTCATAATTGTACTTTTTATGTTATTAATGAATTTAAAAGAAAGGCAAAATCGAAAATTTATATTATTTTTGTATTTGATTTTTGAAAAGGGACTAATATTTTGGGACAATGAAAAATAAAATAAGAAACTAATATTTTGAGACAGAGGGAATACAAAAAATATGCCCGAGAGATCAAATATTTGTTTTTACATTACATTTTCATTTTGTAGGATTGCTTTAAATGAAGTGCAAAATATATGTCTCGGGAGAATTGTAGAATAATTACAAAAATTGGTAGGAAATAAATTATAATTACAATATACACGGGAACTTGAAAAATCACTAGAAAAATATCATAAATTACATTTTTCCCCTTACACTCTTCTTTCTTTCCTCTCCTTCGGTTTTCTTTTCCTACAAATCTATAATTGGCCGACCATCCTTTCCTACTCTCCTTAACCATCAGCTACTACTCTCTTACCCTTCCTAACTCCAACCTTCTCTCCCGTTACAATTTTCCCCATCTCAACCCTTTTCATAACAGTCTAGTGACATCTTAGCCCCTCATTACCTCACCGCGACACCCTTAGCCCATCTTGGGAACTATATATCTTCAACCTTATGCTTTTGCTATTCTCTCTCTCTCTATATATATATATATATATATCATGAAGTCCATTATGGTGGCAACAAATGAGAGAAGTAAGGTGAGGAAAGGGTTAGGGAGGGTTAAAATAGTGGCAGCAGCAACAATAGTTGGAAAAGGGGTTGGGGCTGTATAAGGAGGGTTGGAAACTACAAGGGAGAGGTAGTGAAGGTGAGGTTAGGATTGGTAGCGATTGGGAAGACATGAGGAAGAGAAAAGAGAGGAAGGGAAGAGAAAGAAGAGGAAAGGAAAAGAGAAGAGTATAAGGAGCAAAAATGTAATTTTCTTTTATATATTTTTTAAATTATTTTTAACTTCTTAGGTACATAGAAATTATCTTTGATTCTTCATTCTTTTGTTTTTTTTGTTTGTTTGTTTGTTTGTTATTATTTAAGTTCTTTTTATTTTTTTGCAATTCTCCTTCAAATCAAATACTTTCTTACACTAAATTTGAATAACAACATTCCACAATAATATTTATATAACTGATTTTATGATAAATTAAAAATTCAACTGATTTTATGATAAATTAAAAATTCAACCTAAGATAAGTGGACAATTTTTAATGTGCCTTAGGAATATGCTCATGTTGTTCCTTAAACAACCCAAAGTGCTAATTAAAAAATGAATAGACATAACAAGGCCGGCTGCCATTACTTTTATTATTCTCTTATCTTATTATGTGTTATTTTAGAAAGTTGATAAAAAGTTAAATTTTTGGTTTTTTTAATTTATTTTATCTTTTTATAAATAAAAAATATGAAAAATAATTTAACTTAAAATAAATAAAAAAGTTAAAAATTAACTTCTTTTTTTTTCCTTCCCCAAAAACCCCTATATTGTGGAACCATATTATTCAATTAGGAATCTTGTGACTTTTGATCCAATCACAGACACCTAGTGCTTCTTTGACCCAAACGCACATGACAAATATGAGTACTGTCTTTTGGCATTTTAAAAATATTTTATTCAAGTTATTTGATTTTTTTCCCCTATGCCTTATTTTTGGCGGTTTTCGTAATTTTCTTACGAATAATAAAATTATAGCTGAGGAATTTTGTTTTTATGTCAATTAATTACGTATAATGTATATTATGTTATTTATATCATATTGAATATTGTAAAAAAATAAAAATAAAATTCATTACATATAATTATAAGTATAAAATTAATAATTAAGATAATAATACTGTCATTTGAATATAAAAAATGATTTACAAACAAAATTATTATACATAAAATTGATACACAACAATATGACATTGTTGTTTTTATACTTTGAAGTCAAAATAATTGTTATTTTGCTTACAAATGAAAGGACACATGAAGTGGCTGCACTATTTTATAATTTTTTGTATAAAAATTCAACTTGTATAATATTATCTTTTGAATGTTACTTAGGGGTTGTTTGGAGGGTTCTAAATAAGTACATTTTTTGTATTTTTGGATTAAAAAATTGAAGAAAAAAATATGGATGTTTGTGTTAACTTTTTGACTTTTTATGAAAAAATGTGTAATAAAAAATTATAAAAATTGGTTTGTAGAGAAAAATTAGAATTGAGAATTGTGCAGCCGTAATTGTTGACTTTTGGTGAATAGTATTAACTTTTTAATTTTTTGAGTAATTTTTTGACTTTTTAACTTTTCTCAAACTTCTCAAACTTGGTCTTAATCTTATGAGTGCAATTTTTTGTGTGTTAGTTTGTGTTTAGATCCTGAAAAGTACATTACTGTATTTGTTTCAAATTGTTTATTTGTCACGAAAAATAAAAACTTAAAAATAATATATCATTATGTCAAATTTATAAAAAAAAAATCACAAAATTTACATGGCTATTTTTTTAATTTTTTTTTTCTAAAAATATATTATTTTTAAGTTTTTATTTTTGTGTGCTGGACAAATAATTTGAGACATAGATAATAAAATATTTAAAAATATTTAAAATGTATATAATCTATTTTATTTTGTTTATGGAAAAACTACATGTCAGTGGGATGCACAATTATTTTTTTAATAAAAAAGTGAAAATGTTTATTTGTATAGAAATTAAACATAAAAATTAAAATAAGACATAACCATCTTATAAAAGATGAATTGGGTCTTCACAAGAGGTCTGTATTCCTAATATTACTAATAATTAAAATCATAAACTTTTTAACATTTTTGTAAATTTTTTGTTTTTGCACTCCACTGACGTGTAATTTTTTATTTTTATTATTTAGTTATTTATTTATTTATTAATTTAAAATAATTTTTATATTGGAACTTTAATTTAACCAGCACACACCCGGTGGTTGGGAGGGAAGACCCAATATTGTAGTACTTTTGTGAACAAATTTAAACCCAAAACAAAAAAGAACGTGTGAAAAAAATTGATCAGGTAAGGTTGAGCATACGGTAGCCGCGTGAACCTCATCAAACTCGTCAACGTCTTCCTTCCAATTCCCATTGAAGCTTCAAACTTCAACTCTCTCAATACGTCTACTTTATCTGATTTCTCTCCCTAGATCCCCCATACAAATCTCTCTCTCTCTCTCTCTCTCTCTCTAGAGCTACCAAATTCAGATCCAATCTAGGTTTCAAAACCCCTCACAAACCCCTAGGGTTTAACTAGTGCAAACCAATTCAACACAGTTTTTGTTGTTTTTTGATTTTGGGAGATGGATTTGAAGACGACGCCGGTGAGATTCGCGCTGGGGAAGCAATCGTCGATGGCGCCAATCCGCGGGGGCGATGAGGATGAGAACGGCGGCGAAGAGTTGGTGGAGGAGAGGGAGATTGATCCGAGGGTGGGATTGATGTATTTGGCGAATGAGGGTGATTTGGAAGGGATCAAAGAGCTATTGGATTCTGGCACTGATGTCAATTTCAGAGATATCGATGATCGGACAGCTCTGCACATCGCTTCGTGCCAAGGGTTTAGTGATGTTGTTGACTTCTTGCTCAAGAATGGTGCCAAGGTTGACCCCAAAGATCGCTGGGGAAGCACGGTATAGCACACACTTCTAAACTCTCTCTCTCTCTCTCTCCATAAATTACACTTTTCACCTTCAAAACTTTTTGGCTTTGAATTTATTATTTAATCATGTTGATCCTTATTTTTTTAATGGTAACAGTTAAATACGCAGACATTTAATTCATATTTCAATGGATAGAAAATTTTCAATTGAGGGTCACGTGAGCACATTTTTAGTATAGGGAAAAAAAAAAAAAAAATTTAATCGTCAAACCTTCACTTAAATTTTATACAATGACTGGAGGATTATATTAAAATAAGGGTTGAAATCTAAAGATTTATTTGTTGCAATTAGAAAATGAGGGACTAAAGTGTAATTCAAGTGACAGTTTGACAGTAAAAAATGTAATTTACCGTATATATAGATCAGCTTTTAAATGGGTGTGCACCTATGTTACGTGCAATATTCAAAATAAATTAAATACCTTGTTGGATGCCCGACACTTGGATATGGTTGGATAATAAGGTTGTGGGATTTGTGTATGATACTTTTCATCGGATATTTGTTATATATTTGTATGAAAATTGATTGGTCCACTAAATTTGGAGTCACCCGGATTGCCCGAATTACGTAAGCCAGATGACCATCTGAATGACCGGCGTCATTCTTGTCAACCGCGGATGTCAACCTTGTCATCTGGCATCCATTCGGATGACCGACTAGACGACCGACATGCACAAATTTGGGCGGGCCAAAATTCGGTGGATGTAGGATTACTATATTTGTATTTAACACTATGTATGTATAAATTGTTGTATAATTGCTATAAAATATTTTTTTAACAATGCATGTCACAAATGACACCATTTTATCTCACATAATAAATTATAAATATAAAAATATGACTTCTTTTGCCGAGTATGCATACTTCAAATTTTAAGTTTGTTTGGCAACTTGAAGTTTTAGCTAAAAAGTGAAAAAGTCACTATAAGTTATACATCACTCTCTCTACTTTTATGCATATCTTTTCGTAAAAAATCAAAAGTTATTAAATAGCATGTTTCCAAACCAAGCCATACACACCCTTACCCGAATCCATTAGTATAGGTGTGCACTGTATATATATTAATTACAATCTAATGTTGTGAACAGCCTCTTGCAGATGCAATACATTATAAAAATCATGATGTGATCAAACTTTTGGAGAAACATGGTGCAAAGCCTCTGGTATGTTCTATAGTTTGGTTTGGTAGTTGCTATGAAATCCCCTCTGCTAGTTATGTGTCATTGATTATATGGACCTTAGTTTGATGTTTGTCACATTGTTTGTTGGGTGTTCTCTTTCTTAATATTATCTTACAACTTAGATGGCGCCCATGCACGTCAAAAATGCCCGGCAAGTCCCAGAGTATGAAATTAATCCAAGGGAGCTCGATTTTACAAATAGTGTTGATATTACTAAGGTAACTAGTATTTCTTTTCAATTTGGGTTGTTAATGCATTTATGCCTTGATTTTCCCTTATTCTCAGTTTAGGAATCATTTAGCATAATTCCTGGTTGCTTTTGAAATTGCATTTGTGGTGCCTTAATTATTATTAGTCATCACCATGGCTTGATTGGATAGTATGTTTGTTACTGTCATAATTTCTGTGTCTTGTTCGATGTCATTGTGCAATTTTTTGGTTTTAGAAATATGGGTAAGGAAGAAATACTATATTGAGATTTGAGATCGATAATTACAATAGAAACCTATTTATAGGCTTATTAGAAATGAGAGGCAACCAAGAAATCTAAGGAAATAGGTAAATATAGAAATACAATATTATGGAAATATGGAAATACAAAATTCTGGAAATATTCTCTGACATTATGGTGTTAGTGCTGTTAACTCTGAAGTTGATGAGCCTAGATTAACTTGAACACATAAATAATGGAAAATCCTTATGTGATGACAATATATTTTGAGTGTCGGAGAGGATATGCCGTTGTTGATGTACTTTAGTTTGGACAAGTCACGAAATCTCTGCTGTTATAATGTTTCTCATGACATGCTAGACCATTGTATTTTTCTATTTCTCTCTCGTATTTATGGTTGGCAATGTGTTTAGGGAAATTGATGTCCTTATTTGTTTATCCCATTCAAGTTAATAAGCGTAACCAAATTGGAATGTAGCTTATGACAATTTCTTGCATATGGAATATTCCAACTTAGGCAACTTATTAATATTGTTGTGTAAGTGTTGGCATCGGGTTGGCCTGGCCTGTGAAAGCATTCTCAATCCTGCCCGCAGGCTTAGTTGAATGAGCTTTTTTTTGGTGAGCTTGGGCTTGGGTCTAGGCTTGGGACAAAAATGTAAGCCGAAGCCTGCTCAACAGGGGGCAGACGGGCAAATGTGCTACCAGGACTTGATTTGGGCTTTTTCAGGCATTTTAAAAAAAAATTCTCCTTTCTTAAAAACATAATGTATGTAAAAGTTTACTATAAATGGGTGACAGCCTAATCTTTTCTTTTTGTTTTTTATCATTGGATTGTGTTTTTAATATAAAAAAAACCTCAACAAGAAAAACATTAGCGATTTTATTAACCTATTTCAGTTTCAAGAATTTAAAGTGTCTAACCTCTTATATTTTGGTGAAACACTGCCTAAAATTAATGTTTCGTAACAAAGAGACTAAACATCTGTACTGACTGAGTCATAGGTGTAGTTTTAATTGGCAAACTCAGGTTGTTGATCTGATTACTTTATGTTGCAGCAATCATACTTCTGCTTCTTTTTTGTCTTGAAAGTAGTAATTCATCTTTTATAAACTAACTGAAACATATCCCAGGGAACCTTCTGTGTAGCATCATGGCAAGGAATAAAAGTTGCTGTGAAAAAACTTGGGGAGGAAGTGACTGCTGATGAGGATAAAGTGTGAGTTGTCCATATGATGGCATTTTCATTTTGTTTTACATTATGTTCTGAACTTTTGGTTTTCATTCTGCTTTTTGCTGATTTTGTGCAGGAGGGCTTTCAGAGATGAGCTTGAATTGCTTCAGAAGATAAGACATCCAAATGTAGTCCAATTTCTGGGTGCTGTAACACAAAGTACTCCAATGATGATTGTGACAGAATATTTACCCAAGGTCTTTCTCAAATTTTTGAGTACTCACTTCTTATTAAGTGGCACTTGATAGTCTTAAACTTTTTGCTGATTTCCAGCTTATTAGATTGCAGATTTAATATTCTTTATTGTTTATGGAGCAGTAGGAGTTCTTCTCGTCCTAGCTATTTATCCTTGTAATTGCAGTTGGTGTTGTTTTTGCTATTTCCAATTCTTTCTTACCCTTTGCTGAATTTGACCTTTTCTTAATGCTTGTATTTCAAATATATATTCAATCTTTGAACTTCAATTTTTATGGTGGTTCATGTCAACAATAGGTGAATTCTTTTGATATATGTCTTCCATCTCAGAATTGGACTTCTATTTACACTGAGCAATGCTTTTTATATCTTTTAACATGTCATTTAATGCTGTATATGGATGTGAAGATTCCATCTAGCGAGTGCTTCTCGTTTTGAGTTTTTCATACAATATGCAACTGACATGATCCTTTCACTCATCTTGAAGGGATATCTTGTTATGTTTTCATAGACTTGTTCTCTTATCCTAATGCTATGTAAATTGCAGGGTGATCTTTGTGATTTCTTAAAGAGAAAAGGAGCCCTAAAACCTACAACAGCAGTGATATTTGCTCTTGATATTGCAAGGTTCATTTTCTGTTTTGTACTGGATTACCATTGCTCAACATGCCTTGTTTAGAAGATTTTGTCAAATGATTTGACTTTTGTCTTCGATGTTTATTTCCATCTTTTAACTAAATTTTATTGCCATTGGCAGATATAATTACATATTCAAAATAAGTGGTTTGAGCTTGTTGAACTTGACTAATAGTACTAATAGGTTGCAACAGTAGCTTTAGAATTTTATGTAATTTTTTTTGATGGAAAACAATGCTGAGTTAAAGGTTAACTTTGACAGGGATTATGGATATGGTTGATACCATTGGTGCAAAACATAACAATCCATTAGTGACAACAACTAAATAGTAACACCAATGTATATGTAGTGGTTGGTAGAAATGATTTTTGGAGTTGGGACATGTAATGTAAACAGCTCTGTTTTATTAATAGGGTTGCAAGTAACAAGAGTTGAAAATGATTAAAGGGGCTGAGATTTTGATGCATTTCTGCAAGAGACATTGCTGGAATTGGGAATCTTTTGTGAAGCTTGAACTGTGAATCTCACACCCTACATTTGTAGTTGTCATCTAGTTCCTCGATAGAATTCACTTTAATACAAATGACCTGGACAGGTTGATGTGTATCAAACTTTGACAACAACACTTTTTAGTAATCTATCTGAAGTTCTGAACAATTGATTTTGTTTATTTAGGCCTTGCTGTCTTTCCTTGAGGTGTTAAGATGCCAAAAACCTCTTTTGAGGTTCTAGATTATTTGTTTGAGAATGCAAAATTACTTTTCAACATTATAGCGGACTAGGACATGTGCCAAAGGTTCAATCAATTTATGGCTCCCTCTTTTTTTTTTTTTTTTCTTCAGCTCATTGAATGCTGAAGATTATATTTATTTGGTGTTACCTGCAGTTGGCTTCAATACTTGTACTTACATAATTTTTTGGTGATTTTTGCAGGGGGATGAATTACTTGCATGAGAATAGACCTGGAGCAATAATTCACCGTGATCTTGAACCTTCGTAAGTTATCTGGATAAGCTACTATTTTTTTTCCCCTTCTATTCCAACCCCCTCTTTTTTTGTTTTGTTTTTTGTTACCAATCTCTGCCTGTATATACATGAACAAATGTATATACTGTCATGAAGATCAGAAAGAGGAGTCAAATGTAGAAGAAAAGGGTCCTGTTGTTTAGGTTCTATACCTTCAAATGAAGCGAAAAGAAAAGAAAAAGTTATTTTACAATTTTGTTGTTTAGCGTCTAAATATGGGCAAACTTTCTTATGTCGTTTGAGTAAGATAACAGAAATATATTGCGAGATGATTCTGGGCATCTGAAAGTTGCGGACTTTGGAGTTAGCAAGCTGTTAAAAGTAACCAGCAGAGTCAAAGAAGATAGGCCTTTGACCTATCATGACACTTCTTGTGAGTGTGCTGATCTTCTGCATAGCTTTCATATTACTCACTGCTCAAATTGTACTCTAGTTTCTTCAATTGCAATTAATTAAGGATCATATCATGGTTTCTAATAAATTGTGTGGATATTATTGTTGATATGGTGACATTTACATATATCTGCTGTATAAATGTAGATTGCTTTTTGTACACAAGAGGCAGTGAAATTTTTGTTCCTGGTCCCTCTTCGTTGTATTTCTTCCATGCATTCATTTGATTATTTATTACTCTCACACACTAGTTATCGTTACCTCTTGAATTTTTATTAGATTGCCAAGGGGCTGCATATTAGAAACTGGCATTCCATGATAAACAAATTGAGAAGAAGGCATCTTTGCCAAAACGTAACGAGTGTAGATTGTTGTGTATTAATGGAAGAAAAACTAGAAGTAATTGAACCATGGTTTTCCTTATTCTAGTATTCTACCATATGAAGTAACCCTCATTTTCTGTAAATTGACTTCGCTATTTATGGAATTATACCTGTTTAGCTGACACGAATAATACTTTATGAACAGGCCGATATGTGGCTCCAGAGGTTTTCAGAAATGATGAGTATGACACCAAAGTGGATGTATTTTCATTTGCTCTGATTTTACAGGAGGTAAAGGTTTTTCATCCTTTATTTCTGCATTAAATACACCTAGAGAGAGCTTGCTTTTCACTCTGTTCGTATTTCTGCCTACTGTTCACATTTTTTTTTGGGTTCAGTATGTACTGATCATGGAAGAGTAATATTTAGATATGTAATTATATGTTGTGCTTTCTACTAATTACCAGAAACATTGACCTTCACAAGCCTCAAATGTCAACTTGTCAGCCATCATGCTCTAGATGTGATGAGATATTAGTTGCATACAATTGAAGTTCTTAAACTGACAAGATTAATGGGCACCAGGTGTCTGCTGATTACAACACTGATTACAACTTACAAGTACAAAATAATTCAAATATATATGCAGAACTAGAAAAAATAGATTTATGTTCAAGTTGGTATTATGTTAGCAAAAATTCGTCTGGGGAACAGAAGAAGTTAAAATTACTGATTATTGCACATGATTCTGTTGTTTAATGTAACAAAAAAATTGATGCCTATTTTGCTGGTTATTAAATGAGTTTAACATGACCAATTTATTTAGAAAAGGCTCTAAGGAAAAAGAAAATTCCTTTGTTTATCCAAAAAAAAAAGAAAAAAGAAAAAGAAAAAGAAAAAGAAAAAGAAAATACCTTAACCTGTAGCAAAAATAGTTAGAATTCTGGTTTTAGGGAATTTGGTAATTATCCCTGGTTCTCTGTTATCTAACAGTTTGTTGTACTCCTTGTTTTGTTTGTAACTTGTTGAATGCTTGCCACTTATTATTTTTTGATTGTATTTCATGTACTTTGGATCTCTGGTTGTCAAAACTATTTGAAGTTTCATTATATATATAAATTAGAGAAGGAAAATGAAATTTAAAGTATTCAACGATGATATTGAATCTTCTAGAATTCTAGCTTATGCATTTTTGACATTCAAATGGTCTTAACAGGCTTATAACTTATAAGTTGATATTTGTTATGTGATACCTTAGATGATTGAAGGCTGCCCCCCATTTTCTGCAAAGCAAGAAAATGAAGTTCCTAAAGCATATTGTACAAAAAAGCGCCCTCCGTTTAGAGCTCCAATTAAGCGTTATTCCCATGGACTTAAAGAGTATGTCTATATCTATATCTTTCTTAAAATTTTGTTTTAATCTTGCGATTTGTTTAATATAAACTTTCTTTATTCTCTTAGCTTTATCTCAAATGTGCAGCTTTTGGTACACTTCTTGGTACTATTTGTAATCTTTTCATTATTGTCTTCAAAAAGAGTATCTACTATCTTGTTATCTAATATGATCTAGCCAAAAAAAGAAAAGGAAAAAAAAGAAAGAAAGACATAATATGAAATCTCTGACCTTAAGTACTGTAAATGAAGATAATGAGATATACTGTGAAGTTCATAAAAAATTGTGATTGAATAGCATTCACACTCTTCCATTGATTATCAGTTTCTATTTGCGAGTCAATTGAGTTGGATTAACATTGATTCTTAAAAAGGTTTTGCGGCATTTTTAGTTTTCATGACCATAGCAATAGTATGCTATCTTACTTCATTGAATGCAATGTTTATGTTTTCTTGGTTGATAGATGACTAGTTCATAATAATAATTCCTGCTCCATCAATCTTGTCCCTAGTCATTTTTTTTATGTGATACCGTTTCTCTAAAATGCACAAAATAGGTTGTTTTGATTTCTGATAGGAATATCCAACACTGGTCAGTTATATTTGTTTCTTTTTGTCAGAAGAAAATATATGAGAACAAAGAAAAATCTGAAATTTATTAGAAAATCGGAGAAACTAGAAAAGAGAAGATGGGTGATAGCGGAAGAAGATACAAAAGAAAAAAAGAAAAAAGAGTAATTAAGTTGCTTGTTCTCTTTCTTTATTACTGCAAATACTCTTTTTCTATGTTACATAGACTCGGGTACGGATGTCTGGTGTGGGTGCGTATCTAGAGGTCGGACACACCAAATCTGAAATTTAAGGGTAATGGCAAGGATTAAAATTAAAATCAGACCATCTTCTCTTTTCTCACCACAAAATGAATGTTTTTCATAAACACCTTTTCTAATTCGTTTCCAATCCACCTCTCCATAAGGAGTTACCTCCATTGTGGTCCAACTACCCATAATTTCCAAGGAAAGGAAAGAAAAAACATAGAAATAAAAAGTGAGGGCCCCATGAATACAGCTTTTGTGGAAACAGCATGTGAGGTCTCAGTGCAGTTGATATAGTGAAGGTCTGTGATGGAGGCGACACTCTCTGTATCTCTCACACATGCTCACACACACACAAGACAAACCGAAAAATTAGGAGGAAGAAGCACATTGCAAGTGAACAAGCAGAGTAGCAAGGATGAAGATTCCCGCATCTTTTCTTTTTTCTTTCTGTTTAATATCCAGTTGGAGAATATGGCTTGAGAGAGTTGAGATTCCCCCTAAAAAAATCTTTATGAACCCCAAGGAGGGTCTGATACACCGGATTTTTAACCACACTACAAAGCTGAAGTTGTTATGCAACCACAAAACAAAAGTTACCATGTCATTTACAAGCCTACTTATCCTCCAAATTTCTTTAGTACTTCTCAGATTTTTCGTCACATTGTTTTCATTATGCATTGTGTATTAGCTTCAAACCTGAAAATGTTAATTATAGAGAGATTTCTTGACATTGATGAAGAACATTATTTTTGTACTATAGACAATGCCTAACTGGTCCAGACACTGAAACTAGGGTTCATATTTTTTTAATTTTTTTTTACTCTATTGGGTTGGGTGTCTGATTGTTCTTGTTTTTGGAAGAAATGTTAAAAGGGTCATCCAATGTCGGTCAACATGACATTGCAATATATATATATATATATATTTAATGAAGTCTCGATCCTATCTTTTTCTTGCAGGTTGATTGAGGAGTGCTGGAGTGAGGAACCAGCCAAGAGACCAACATTCAGGCAAATAATTGCTAGGTTGGAGAAAATCTATAGCAGTATTGGTCACAAGAGGCATTGGAAGGTTTGTTTCTCCTCTCTCAAATCTTTGTTTCTTTCTTGGTATATATAAATGAGATCTCCTTTAACTTCTTGATATATGCATGTCAAAATATCTACGAGTGAACACTTTTTTTTTTGATGGGCAAAAGAACTTTATTGATGAAAAGTAAAATACAATGTACAATGCAAGCATCAATAAAGCAGGGGAGAGCCCTAGCTGTTAGAATGTGTTAGGATATTTCCCATTTTATTCTCATTCAGTCTGTAATGGGCCTTTATTTAGGCCTTAACTTATGTTTATGATTTAATATAAAAGGGTATGATTAACCACTCATACTCTAACCTTTTTCTCTTCTAAAATTAACATGGTATCAGAGCAGAACTAGAAGGAGAGAAAAAAAAAAAACAAAAAACAAAAAACAAAACAAACAAAACCAGTCGACGGCAACTAGGGTTCCGACAGCCACAGCATCACCACCCCAGCCTGCAAGCCTCCGGCGAAGCCACCTAGGGTTCTGACAGCCCCAGTCGACGGCAACTAGGGTTCCGACAGCCCCAGTCGGAATCACGACTCCAGTCGAAGGCACAACCTAGGGCTCCGACAGCCCCAGTCGAAGGCACCTAGGGTTCCGACAGCCCCAGTCGGAGTCGCGACTCCAGTCGAAGGCACACGCTCATCTCTCTCTCGGCTAGCTTGGAGCCCTGTGGTCTGTCCTCGACGACATCTCTCTGTCTCTGCACGTAACACCTTTGTCTTCATTTTTCTCTCTATCTTCGTAATATCTGCCTCTCCTTAATCTGTCTTCTATAAAAATAAATAAATAAATAAAAAAAAAAACAGAAAATTCAAAAAAAAAAAAAAATGTTCTCATTCAAAAAAAAAAAAAAAATGTTCTCTTAAATTTTTATTTTTTAAATTCATTATTATCTTCCCATCTTTCGGGTTTGTGATTCACTCAGGATGTGTTTGTGAGGGTTCCGTTGCGACGTCATTATGGCCGAATTGACTAGTGAGTCTGCTACTTCGCAGCCTGTTACACAAGGCGCGAGTCCTGTTTTGACCACTTCGATGACCGATTCCCTCCACCCTGGCCGGAAAATCACCTCCTCTCTCTTTAATGGTCAGAACTATCTAGCGTGGTCGCAGAGTTTGACTATATTTTTGAAGAGCAAAAGGAAGATGGGATATGTTGATGGGCGTGTTCAGGCTCCCAGTATCACCGATACAGGTTATGATCAGTGGGAGATTACCAATTCTCTTATCATGGGTTGGTTGATACACTCTATGGTTCCGGAGATCGGTGAGGGATACTTGTCTATGGACACAGCACAGGATATTTGGGAGGCTGTGGCCACTACATATTCTCGCAAAGGTAATTTCTCGCAGACTTTTGAGTTACGACACTCTATTGACCGGTCTGTTCAGGGTGAGATGACTATTCTCCAGTATTTTACTTTCCTTAGCAATGGGTGGAAGCGACTTGATCATCTTCAAGACTACAAGCCTGTCTGCCCCACAGATTCTGCTGGTTATCGGAAATTTGTTGAACAAGTGCGGGCCTTCAAGTTTTTGGAAGGTTTGAATGTGGAGTTTGATCCTGTTCGGAGTCGTGTGCTTGGTATGGATGCTCTTCCTTCTCTCCAAGAAGCGTTTGCTTATGTGCAGAATGAGGAGAGTCGTTGTTCTGCTATGCTTCCGGCTGCCTCTTCTGATCGATCTGCCTTAGTTTCTGCCCCCTCTCGAGATGGGGATTGTGGTTCTCGCCCTTCTTCTGAGAAGGATACTCTCTTCTGTGATTTTTGTCGTCGCCCTTACCACACCCGTGAGACTTGTTGGAAGTTGCATGGGCAACCATCTGGCGGTCGTGGAGACCGTTCTAGTTCTCGAGGGGGTCGCTCCGGACAGTCTCGAGGCCGTGGGCCCACTGCCCGAGCCCATTATTCTGATATAGTTAAGCCACAGTCCACAACTCCAGTTGATTCATCTGCTGATATCTCGGGATTTTCTACTTCTGAGTTGGAGGTTGCTCTTCACCACTTGCTAGACCGTCGGGCCTCTAGTTCATCTTCAGGTAATATTGCCCAGTCAGGTAACTTAGCTTCTTCTACAAGTGCTTTTCTCTCTCATCAAACATTACCTTGGATTATCGATTCTGGTGCTTCCGACCACATGTCTGGTTCTTATGATTTGTTCTCCGCGTATACCCCTTCTTCAGGGCAGGATCAAGTTCGCATTGCTGATGGTACCATTTCTTCTGTGTCTGGGAAAGGTTTAATTCATGCCACTGCTTCTCTCCCTTTATCTTCTGTCCTACATGTTCCCAATTTTAGTGTTAATCTTTTGTCTTTGAGTCGTATTACACGGGACTTAAATTGTAGTGTGACGTTTTTCCCTGACCATTGTCTGTTTCAGGACCTTATCACGAGGAAGATGATTGGCAGTGGTGGACACGAGAATGGTCTCTATATCTTGGATCAAGCAGCCAAGCTGGCTCACTCATCCATTCAGTCTCCATCTACCAAGGAAGACATCTGGCTGTGGCACCGCCGTCTTGGGCATCCATCTTTTTTGTTACTTAAGCATCTTTTTCCCTCTATTTTTTTGAAAAATAACGTTTTTGAGTTTCATTGTGAGTCGTGTCAACTTGGCATACAACACAGAGTTTCTTTTTCTCCTTCTATTAATAAAAGTTTAGTTCCTTTTTCTTTGATTCATTCTGATGTATGGGGTCCCTCTCGTTTTGTGTCTTTAAAGGGTCAACGATGGTTTGTCACCTTTATTGATGATTGTTCTAGGACTACCTGGGTGTATCTTATGAAGGACAAATGTGAGGTGTTTTCTGTGTTTCAAACTTTTCATAAAATGCTTTGCACTCAATTTGGGGCAGTTGTCAAAATTCTGCGTTTTGATAATGGGGGGGAATACATTGATTCTGGACTTGCCAGCTATTTTGCCACTCATGGTATTATTCATCAAACTTCTTGTACCAATACCCCTCAACAGAATGGTGTTGCCGAGCGTAAAAACCGGCATCTTCTTGATATTGCGCGTTGTTTATCCTTTGAAATGCGCGTTCCTCGATCCTATTGGGGGGAAGCGGTTCTCACTGCTGCGTTCCTCATCAATCGGCTTCCTACCCAAGTTCTTCTTAAACAAACTCCTCTTCAGGTTTTGTTCGGCTTCCAAGCTTCTGTTGCCTTCTCCATTCCTCCCAAAACCTTTGGGTGTGTGTGCTTTGTTCATAATCATTCTCCTACCCGTAGTAAGTTGGATCCTCGGTCTCTTCGGTGTGTCTTCTTGGGTTACTCCGCTACTCAAAAGGGCTACAAGTGTTATCATCCCCCCTCTCACAAATGGTTTGTCTCTATGGATGTGTCTTTCTTTGAATCCCAGTCGTATTTTCTCTCATCCCCGGTGTCCCCGTCATCTCTTCAGGGGGAGCCTTGGTGTGAAGAGACTCCTGTATCACTACCATCACCATCAGTTATTGCGACTCCTGAGACTCCTGTATCAGTGTCTTTCTTTGAATCCCTGTCGTATTTTCTCTCATCCCCGGTGTCCCCGTCATCTCTTCAGGGGGAGCCTTGGTGTGAAGAGACTCCTGTATCACTACCATCACCATCAGTTATTGCGACTCCTGAGACTCCTGTATCACTACCATCACCATCAGTTATTGCGACTCCTGAGACTATTATTACTGATGATCCAACTATTGAGAATACTGACTTTCCATCTGCAGTGAAAGACGGCAAAGTGTATGTCAGGGACAAGGGTAGACAGAAAGTTACTTGGGTACAAGAGACCAATTCAGATTCTCCACTGCTATCTTCTTCTTCTGATGAGTGTCCAAAATCCTCTTCTTCTGGTCCAGGTAACTCAATTATTTCTGATCTAGATGTTCCCATTGCTAAAAGGAAGGGGGTTAGGTCGTGTACTCAACATCCTATTTCTCATTTTGTCTCCTACACTAATCTGTCTTCTTCCTATAAAGTTTTTTTGTCTAAAGTTTCTTCTGTGAGTCTTCCTTCCAATTTTTAGGATGCTCTTTCTACTCCTGAGTGGAAACATGCCATGATGGAGGAGATGAGAGCGTTTGCTAAAAATGGCACTTGGGAATTGGCTGCGTTACCTAAGGGCAAACGACCTGTTGGATGTAAGTGGGTGTACACTGTAAAGCACAAAGCTGGTTCAATTGAACGTTACAAAGCTAGATTGGTGGCCAAGGGTTTTACTCAGACTTATGGAGTAGACTACCAGGAGACATTTGCACCGGTTGCTAAAATGAATTCTGTCAGAGTCCTTTTCTCCCTTGCCTCTAATCTTGACTGGCCTCTCCATCAATTTGATGTAAAAAATGCTTTCCTCCATGGAGATCTGGCAGAAGAAGTGTACATGGACATTCCCCCTGGCTTTGAGGATGTTAAAGCCACAGGAAAGGTGTGCCGGTTACGCAAGTCACTTTATGGCCTTAAGCAGTCTCCTAGGGCTTGGTTTGAGAGGTTTACTCAGGCCATGCTGAGATATGGTTTCAAACAAAGTCATGCAGATCATACTTTGTTTGAGAAACACTCCTCACATGGTAAAACGACAGCCCTCATTGTCTATGTGGATGATATTGTACTCACAGGGGATGATGTTGAGGAGGTTCCTCGATTAAAGGAGTATTTGGCTAATGAGTTTGAAATCAAAGACTTAGGCAAACTGAAGTACTTTCTAGGCATTGAGGTTGCTCGGTCCAAAGATGGTATCTTCATATGTCAACGAAAGTATGTGCTTGATTTGCTAAAAGAAACTGGAATGCTTGGAAGTAAAGCATGTGATACACCACTAGAACTCGGACTAAAGCTTAGTGAGGATGAAGGAGGCGAGCCTGTAGACGGGGGGAGATACCAGAGATTAGTGGGTAAGCTTATTTACTGATCCCATTCGCGGCCTGATATTGCTATTGCAGTTAGTATGGTTAGTCAGTTTATGCATGCTCCACGTGCAACTCACTTAGAGGCGGTTATGCGGATTCTGAGATACTTGAAATCTTCTCTGGGTAAGGATCTTTATTTCTTAAAGCATAGTCATCTCAATGTGGAGGCATATACAGACGCTGATTGGGCTGGCTCAGTAACTGATAGAAGATCCACCTCTGGCTATTGTACCTTCGTTGGCGGAAATCTAGTTACTTGGAGAAGCAAGAAACAAAATGTTGTTGCGCGGTCTAGTGCAGAGGCTGAATTCAGAGCTATGGCTCAAGGTGTGTGTGAGCTTTTATGGATTTGATTATTATTGCGAGATTTGGGGATTAATCACACAGATTCTATGAGGCTATACTGTGACAATAAGGCCGCCATTAATATAGTCCATAATCCGATTCAGCATGATCGGACCAAGCATGTGGAGATTGATCGACATTTTATCAAGGAAAAGCTTACTAGTGGCACTATATGTATGCCTTTCGTGCGGTCTGGGGATCAATTGGCTGATGTTCTTACCAAAGGATTAGGGATTAAACCGTTCCGTGACATTCTCGACAAGCTGGGCATGAGAGATATCTTTGCACCAACTTGAGGGGGAGTGTTAGAATGTGTTAGGATATTTCCTATTTTATTCTCATTCAGTCTGTAATGGGCCTTTATTTAGGCCTTAACTTATGTTTATGATTTAATATAAAAGGGTATGATTAACCACTCATACTCTAACCTTTTTCTCTTCTAAAACTAACACTAGCATCATAGCTAAAGTGAATGATCGCAACTAGGTTGACAATATACACCTAGCCCAACCATGTGCTTGCTCAACCCCAGGTTGATGAGAAACCAACCAGAGGAGAAAAAAATAGCAAAAAACCAGCAAAAACCTCCAAACCCCACCCAGCTAAACCACCCAAGAACTTATTCAATAGAACACACCAGGACCAGACCTCCCACCCTCAGAAACCCCCGTCCCAGCTGCAGAAGCAGAGGAGCACAACCATAAATGCACACACAAATCAACACAGTAAAGCATGTTCAAAAACCAAGCCTCACTTTCTTAAAATACATTACCTCACCTGTTGTAAGCTTGCCACCACCTCATTTATGGTATAAAAGCAGCTCATTTACAAGTGACACTATTGTTCAACCTCAACAGTTGATGGATCACTTATTTTAGCAGAACAGTTTTTAAAGAATTGATAGATGATGAAGATCATAAATAGGCCTGTGTCATGATATTTCTTCTATTTTTTCTTGATCCTGTTTTTATTTTTGAATCTCATTCGAGTGCATGGTGCATGAACAGGTCAGAACCTTGAAATGCTTTCAGAATCTGGAGGCCATGTGGAAGAAAGATTCTCGTAGACTGAGTAAAAGAAGCCATTCATCTCGTTCTACTAGCATCACATAAAGAGATGGGATTTATGTTTCCTTTTACCTCGCAAGTGTGCAGTAAGTTTTAATCTTTTAGCTTCAGGAAAAAAAAAAAAATTGTTTTTGTAATTTTAAGTTAGATTTTTTTTTTCCCCTCCCAGATTTGTCAACTCTTTGCAAATAAAAATTGGTATAGCATTCTATTGCTTGAAATATAGATTGGTTATAGACTCTCAATGTAATCATACTGTTCAGTTCTATACAATGTTTGTTCAGTTCATGATTACATGTGAGATTCACTGCCATTTGTGTTTAGTAAAAAAAAATGTCTTCTGAGAAACTGATTTATGTATTTGGACTATGATTAATGGAATTTTTAGTAGTATATAAAATTTGATTGTAGTAGATGGAGAACCAACTTTTCCATGCATATAGGGTACATGTCTATTTTGGTTTTCTTTCTCTCTCAAGACAGTGACAAGTCCATTTTTGTGGTATTATGAAATCCCATGAAGGGAAAGTCAATTTTCAAAAAAATAAAATAAAAATTGGGTCTTTGTTTCTGAGTGCTACCATATGGGTTAGTCAAGTGGGTCATACCTGAGGGCTACCATTAGGGTTAGTCAAGTGGTAAGATCTTTGTATTTTACTAGGAAGTTACGAGTTTGATTCAGTCCTTCAAAAAATTGGTCCTAGCATAGATACAAAAAAAGCATAAAGTGGAGTATATATATAGTGAACGAGTTTAAAATTTTAGTGTATGAATGTGCATAGAGAGAGAGAGAGATATTATAAGAAAGTAGAAACGAGAGAGAGAGAGAGAGAGAGAGAGAGAGAGAGAGAGAGAGAGAGAGAGAGAGAGCAATTGTACCATATTATAAGAAAGTAGAAACGAATACACACAACATGAAAGTCAATTTGTACAAATTACAACTATCATGATGAAAGTAGAGCAATTGTACCATTTTCTGTTGGAGTTTAAATTGGATTCATGTTTAAAAAGTACAGTGCAGATAGGGGTGTGAAAAGAAAAATTGGGTACAAACTAATATTTGATATTTTTTTTGAACGGTAAAAAAACTTTATTGATGTAGAAAATAAGTATAAAGTACAAAACGAACTATATCAAAAAAGAAAAGAAAAGTACAAAAGCATCACAATGAGCTAAATCATCCTAACTAGGTTGGCATCAAACAACTCATCCAATTATTTGCTAGCACCTCCAGAGTTGCTGAGAAACCAATAGAAGAAAAAGAAAAAGACGAAACTCTGCCACAGCAAAGCACACCAGAAACCATCCCAGATCAAAATAACAGCCATCATATCAAACAGAACAAAAACATACCAACATAACATATAAAAAATATCAGACCAACATAACAGAGTTTAACAGACAGAGCTGAGAAGCCAAGAATTTAGACCAGTTGCAGGACACACCGGAAAGCACCACAGTAGGCTGAGCACTTAGTCAACAGATTAGTCCAAAATGCAGAACTAAAACACAGCCCAGAATCAACCTCAAGTAGTATCCATTATCAGTCCATGATTATCAATACTCTTTGATCAACTCTTTGAAACTTGAATCTCTGCAGCAACATCACATAAGAGTAGGCCAAAGCATCATCGCCCAACTGGTGGTGCCAAACAAAACAACTAAATATAGCATTTGTTGAGGGACACCAAACTTGGGCCATAGCATTCAACCTCCATTACTAATACCCAAAGCAGCAGTCCCACAACACCAAAAACATCCAAAAAAACCATTAGCAGACTTTTCACCATCTGCAGACCAGCAGCAAGAAACAGCAGTAGCCCCAAAATTGATTAGAAACATCACAAGGAGACAAAGCAGCAAAGAAACGAAGCATCCCAGAACAGATCAGCAATTGGCAGCAATATGCAAGATAATTAGCTGTAGCAGCAACTGGTAGCAGTATCTGCTTCAGATTAAATACTATAACATGCACTGAGTACTGCAACTCTTTCAACTTTGATTTTGCCCCATGCCTCATGCTCTTCCATCTTCCGTTAGTCTTCACCTGCTGCAACCAATCAGCAACACTGATGAAAAAAAGAGTTGGGTTCAGGTAGCACTGAAACCCAAGTCCTATCTCTTAAGCAGATTTCAAGGCCTAATATGTTGTTAGACCTTAGCACAGATATCATCTGTGGCCTGAAAAGACAATCACTCCTCTCATCCCTCAAAAGCTCATTAAACACAGTCCTTGGCTCTATCCTCAATTCTTCAGCTGACACTTTCAGAACTTCACAAGCCACCCCTTAACTACTGAAACATGATCACTCACAACATTCACAGGAACAGATGAGTAACACACATTAGTAGATCAGCAACAGAGCAACACATTTTATGCTTTATACACTAGTGCCCATCTATATCCCCATCACACCTCATTTGATACATCTCCTGATCTGTTGCAGATTTGAAACAAATTGATTAATTGAATAATCTCTTCCTGCCATACTTGACTTCGACCAGATGGCCATCCTAACCTTGATAAGCTCACACAGCTTTTCACTATTGAGCTGTACCTCATTGAAAATTACATCATTTCTGTGCTTCCAAACAAACTAGAAAATCGTTACTGGTATTGTTTTCCATATCTGTAATTCCTCTTTTTTAAACTTCCAGCCACTCCACCACTGAAGTAGACCTTCCACTGTACCAGGTGCTGCCTATTGCATTCCCCACCAATTGATTATGCTAGACCATATATTCTACACTATAGTTTGGGAAGATTGAAAAAAGACAAAAAGTCAAAAAGTCACTATCTTATTTAAGTCACATCATCTTATTTAAGTCACATCATCTCTCTAACACATCACTTCAAACCCAACCCAAACCCAACCCATATTTCATAAAAAGTCAAAAAGTGCACTTATTTAGTCTTCTCAAACTAGGCCTTAATGATAATGTAACATAATATGATTTAGTGACTCCTCTGTTTTACAAAGAGCACAGAATAATCCCACTCTTGTGTCAACAATCCCTATCTTATGTAGGAAGTCTATTCTCTTTATTCTCCCTTTCCATACCAACCAAGCAAAGAACTGCGTTTTTGGAGCTGCTGCATTGTTCCAAATTAAACTGGATAACCTTTACCTAGATCTATGAATCAACTCACACTAGTTGAAAACAGACTTTATACTGAAACAACCAGAACTATTAGCATTTCATCTGATATCATCTAATTTTCTAGGCTCAATCTTGGTCCAGCTCTTAATTCCTCTTTCAAAATTCTTAAATCCTCCTCCTCCCATGCCAATAAAAATATTCTAAAACTGAAAATCCATTTAGCATGATTACCTTTTCTGTCCACCATTTTTTTCAGTGATACCCCTTTATTAGTAGAAATGCTAAAAAGTCTTGGATATTCATCATTCAAACAGAACATGTCCAGCCAAGCATCCTTCCAGAATTTAATCCTACTCCCATTCCCAACTATAATTTCAACATTTTCCATAAAAAAATTCAATAGCCTAGGATTGGAATGCGCTACTGTTAGGATATCACTCCATATCCTTGAGCTATTACAATCAACCATATGAAAAGGAAACCGTCTCCCACCTTCAGTCCCATACCTGCTGCAAATCAAGATCTTCTGCAGTGCATCATCTTCAGCCCCAAACCTCCACCACCACTTGGCCAATAGACTATCATTTACTGCTTTAATGTCCCTAATACCCAATCCTTCAAGATTTTTGCTCACTTTCTTTCCACTTCACTAAGTGTAATTTCCTCTCCAGATTAGTGTCACCCCAAAGGAATGCTGATTGTATCTTATCAATCTCCTTTGCTATTCCTTGAGGCATCTTAAATAAGGCCGTGTAATAAACTGGCAGGTTGGAGAGCACAGACTTAATTAGAGTCACTCTACTAGCAAATGAGAGCACTCTTCTCTTTCATCCAACTAATTTTGTCTTGAACTTGTCCGCTATAGGTTTCCAAATTTTCTTTCTTCTAGGATTAGCCCCTAAAGGCATACCCAAGTACTTAAAAGGAAGTTGTTGACTCATGCAATTTAATCTTGAAGCAACATCAGCAACCGTAGCCTCATCAATTCCCACCCCACAGACAAAACTCTTATGATAATTGATCTTTAGTCCAGATGCCACTTCAAAACATTTTAAAATTCTCTTCACATTTGAAACTTCCACCTAATCTGCCTCACAAAATAAGACTGTGCCATCAGCAAATTGTAGATGGGATAACTTTAATCCTTCATTGCCAATAATGACCCCTTTTATCAGTCCTAGTTCTCTGGCTCTTGATAACAACATATTTAGCCCTTTAGCTATGATAATGAACAAAAATGGTGAGAAAGGATCCCCTTGCCTCAACCCTTTTTGGGGACACACTTCCTCAGATGGAGAGCCAGTAACTAGGAATGATACTCTAGCTGAATCTAAACAAGTCCTCATCTATTCCACCCACTTGGTCTCAAACCCAAACTTTCCCAACATATCAAACAGGAAGCTCCAATTTACTATATCATATGCTTTTTTAAAATCAAGTTTCAAAATTAGTCCACTTTTCTTGGATCTTTTCCACCAATCTACCACTTCATTTGGTACTAATATCCTATCCAGTATGCTTCTCCCACTAAGGAATGCAGATTGTGTTGAGCTAATGATACTTGGTAACACTTGTTTTAATCCACTAGCTATGACTTTTGATAGGATCTTGTACATGGAATTTATGAGACTGATTGGCCTAAAATCTTGGATACTTGTTGGATTTTCCTTCTTGGGGATCAATGATACGAAGGAAACATTTAGGCCCTTTACTAACCTCCCGTTCACATGAAATTCTGCCATGAATTTGAGAAAATCATCCTTCATTATCCTCCATCCCTTTTGGATGCAAATCAAATTAAATCCTTCGGGCCCATGGGCTTTATTCCCATCACACTCCTTAATGGCAACCCGTATTTCTGATTCAGAAAACTCTTTCACCATCAACTCAACTTGATAAGGTTCAATTGACCTAAAAGCTCCACCAATCTATGGTCTAAACTTTCAATTTTCTGCAAATGCCTCACCAAAATATCTTGCAATTTCCTGTTTCATTTCTATAGGTTTGTTGTAAGAAGTACCCTTGATGATGATGGAATCCATCAGGTTTCTACTCAACCTCTTTGTAGCCATGACATGGAAATACCTAGTATTCCTATCTCCTTTTAAAGCCTAGTTTACTCTGGATTTCTGCACCCAAAACCATTCTTTCATTTTTCTCAGCTTCCAAATCTCCCATTTAACCTCTCTTCTTCTTGATAATTCAACATCATTCAAAGCCCTTACCTCAGTAGCCAAGTCTAATGCATGCATTGCATGCTCTGCCTCTTTAAGCTTGTACTCAATATTCCCAAACACTTCATCGTTCCATACTTTTAGTGCTTCCTTCAAGGATTTCAGTTTAACCTTTAGTCTACATCCCGCCAATCTATCCACCTGAGTACTGTCCCAAACTGATTTTACCTTATTCATGAATGTGGGGTGGAGAACCCAAGCATTGAGGAATCTAAATGGTTTAGGCGCCCAATCCCTCTCATCCTCCATTAGTAATATTGGGCAGTGGCCAGATACTAATATTTGATATTTGATTGCCATTTTTGACAAATAATTTATTGCATAGAAACAATTCATTTCAAATCAACAAATCCAAATGTAAAGCAAAAAGATGAAGAAGTGTTTGTGCTTCGGATTGGTATTACTGGATTTTTTTTTTTCAACTCATACTAACTTTTTTTATTAATTTTTTTGCAGCTAAATTACACTTCCCATCAATTTTTATTTTCTACAAAAACTAATCATAAAAGTGAATTATAATTTTATGTCTTTATTGATTTGTGTTGTAACTAATTTTACTAAGCATTGATTCATATTGAGAAATATTTAGATAATGCATAATACTAGAGAATGAAAATTTAGTGGGATACGATCTCTTTACAATGACAGATCTGATGAGGTTATTATATAGTGAAAATGAAAGGGGGAAAAAAAAAAAAGAATATATAATGAGAATTGATAGAAAATAAACTGCATTCTTTGTGAATAAGTCAAACTAATGATTCTAATCATAAATTGAAACTCACCAAATGGATCATTTCATTTACTTCAATTTTTCAAATCTGGTTTCTTCCACCCATTTAATAAATAATAAAATCAATATAACATGGAATAACAAATGCACAATGAGTGATGAAAGTGCATATATGGTGTGAGAAGTTTTAGAGAAACAATTATAGAAGTATTTTCTTAAATCAATTTGAATGCATGAACAAAACTTATGTATTAGTATAGTTAAATCTGTATGAACTAGGTTTTCTAAAGGTATTTTTTGAGGTTTTCTAAGGGTATTTTTTGAGGTTTTTAGAGAGGCTAGGTTTGCTCTCTTTTTTTTTTTTTTTTTTTTTTTTTTTTTTTTTTTTTTTTTTTTATATATATCTTTTTATAATTTTTTTTTCCCATCACGACGTGGCTGACAAAAATGCCGAAGTATGAAAGCAATAAGGTTTAATTTCTTTTTCAATAAGTAATTTGTGCAAACTGGCTGCCAATAATTGCCTACCAAATTGTACAAGCTAGGGCACAATCATGAGAAAAGTAGACAAAAGAACAATCTAGTTGGCAAACGAAAGCAAAAACGCGGTATGACAATAGTGTGTCTGTGTTTGTCTCCGTGTCATGGAGATTATGAGAATAATCCACCAACTAATTTTTTTAAGCCCTAACCAATATTAGAACCCTAAATAAGTTTTTTTCCTGAATTGCAAATAGATGATGATAATAATAATCATAATATGACAATTAGCACCATAAATAGGTTTTGTGGTAAGGAAAGTTAATCAGCATAAAAAAAGAAACCTTGCTCTTGTTGAAACTTCCTAATAAAATTCATCATGGTTTGGATAAAGTTGTTCACATTGAACATGAGGCTTTTAATTGGAGTAGATTAGACAAAGTTGGAAAGTTCTCAAAATTATTATTTTGACACTAGACAATCAAAATCCTCCAAATACTTTGATGCCAATGGTTCTGTATCAGTCCCCTTTTTCAAGCTCCTCTTTATCACATAGTCAGAGTTAGAGAAACTCATTATATGATAGAAAGATATGGGATAAGGGAGTACTCAGGAAATGCAACATGGGATCTAGTATGATTTTTTCCTTAGAACTTTACATGATTCCTTAAATATTTGGCACAAAATTGAAGAAACATTCAACACAAAAATTTTTGCTCTAAGCAGAAACTGCGAAAAACAAACCCATATTTGCTACATACATAATTCCTCCAATATATATATATTTTTTTGATCAGCAAAAAAAGGAACCTTTTATTGATGAAAAACAAAACAAGAGATGCGATTACATCAAATAAAGGAGGGGAAGAGCGAAGCATCATAGCAAACTAACCGAATCCCAACTAGGTTAGCACCGAGAAGAGAGCCTAATCATCTGCAAGCTCAACCCCAGAAGTTTGGTGAGGAACCAAACCCAACAAGAAACAAACAAGAGGAATACACAAGACAAGAACAGAGGCAAGCTAACAGCAGCAACAAGTATGCTAACATAATTCCTCCAATTTATGGTAATGTCATGGCAAAGGAGAAGATGAGAAAAGCTAAAATAGAACAAAACAAACAAGCAAAAGGATTTTCATTGGGCAATATGCCTATGTCTACCGATAAAGAACAACAAAAGGAGTTTTACTAATGTACATATTTTAATTAGGTGGCTGTCTCTCAAACCCTAACACACAAGATTATCCTTAAACTTAGAGCTCCAAAATAACCCATTACATGTAAGGATCCGAAAGTAACAAAACAAAGTCAAAATAGGCCTAAATACAAATACCCGAGGGTGTAACCTATCGGCCTTGTGGGTTGCCAACAGGTAATAAGCATCATCTGGATCGAATTGGAGACACGCATACAACACATAATTTTGTACAAGCTGAGAAAAACAACAACCAAATAGTAATTTCACATATGAACAAGACATGGATGTATCATAGCTTGTAGGGTTTTTGAATTGATGGAGAAAGATAGTGACAGGTAACATAACCTTATAATGCATTTATGGAATTGGGTATTGCATTGAAGGCTGCAACTTCCTGTATCATTTTGAAGGTCCAAAACAAATATCATGTTGCATTTGTGGTCCCCTTCTTAAAGAGAATATTGGTTTTCAATTTTCATTTCACAAACCATTGCCATGTACTTGTTTGCTTTTGTTTCTCTGTAAGTTCCAATATGATTAATAATATTCTCTGATTAAAAGGAGCACCAATCCTTTATTTATTTATTTTTGATCAATGATATATATATATGCAAGTCAAAACCTGAGGAGAGATTTTGTTGCAATTAAGTTCTCCTTTCCTTTTTTCTACTAAACATTAATTCAAACTTGTTTTTCCAAATGTGTGACTAAATTATATGGATTGTTACTGTAATTTTTGTGGAACAATACAGAAATAAAACCTAACATTAAAGTGAAAAATTGGTATAGCTCTTAGTTGTATACTCAATTTGGGTAATTGATGTACATAGCATTGGTCCAATGTATATTAGTTTGTGTGGTGGCAGTTGTGGTGTGTGGTGGTAGTGTGGATCCTCAAGCACTCGACACTAATTAGTGGTACTAAGTATTGGATCAAAGTTTGGAAGAATAAAGCAAATAGAATTAATGCAGACAGTATGTGAATGCAATAAACAATAGTAAGGTATATATTTTAGTGTATAAAAATGATAATATTATTTTTTACTCATATGACCAACAAGTAAGTGTTACGTATTAAGGGAATACAATGTAATTATGCTAAACTTGTGGGACTTATTATATTTTTCTAAAACTTTAGAGAGATTAGTGTAGTTTATCTATTTTTTATTTGGTATTATAATTTTAGATTGTTTTGATGTTTTTCTCTTATAAACTGTATTTTGTTACATATATAATTTAATTTTAGTAGTATATAATTTTGGTAATTATATATAAAAGCAATTTTTTAATTTTAATTTTTATGAATATACAAAGGCCCTATGTTAGGGCTTCAATTAGGGATCCGTAAACTCAAGGTCGACCATGCACATAACCACCAAAGAGATGAGAAATTTTGAGAATGATCGATATGGGTGTCATCTCACTTGCATTTTGGGTTAGCCTAGTGGTCAAGGCGGGTTTGGGATTTAAGATAAAGTTGTTAATACTGTAAATAGGTAACATTTTGTTTATTGGTATAGTACCTACTGGTACTGGTATGTTATCGGATACCGTTCTTGTGTTTTGGTTTTTATGTCATTTTTGTCCTTATAATTTTAATTTACTCGATTTTAGCATAAATTTATGATTTTGTCTCAATTTAATCCAATTGCTTACAATTGTTTGTATTTTTTAATGAAAAATATGCACATAAGTGACATATATAATGTTTTTCAAGGCAAAATTATAAATTTGTTCAACCCAGTAAGTTAACTTCAACCAATGTAGCGATAATTTTCTATCAAAAATATTAATGACATTATCAATTGGACCAAATTGTCATAAAATCTAAAGTCAGAAATGATACATCCCTCTAATTTGAGAGTTCTAAAAGAGCACTAATGATGTGGAAAATCAAAAAAGAAAAGAGAAAAAAAGAAACCAAGGTCAAAGCATCGCATCACATCACATGGGACCCACACACCAATTAGAGCTATTAGATTTCTTAATTTAGAGCTCCCAATCTTTTTTCATCTAAAATTAAGGATCAAAATTGAGTTAATTGAAAGCGGTGGTGCTACGTAGTGTACCAACACTAGTTATGACATTATTATTGACCTCACTTATTATATAAATTACAAATACCAAAAACCTCTTAAATTATGTCACATCATCACTTGGTATATTAGTTAGTACACTAATTGGTGCATGTAGCATTATTCAATTGAAAATGTAGGGACTAAAATGACACAAAAGGCAAAATGTAAGGACTATATGTGTAATTTTTCCTAAAAATATTATTTAGTAACAAATAATTTAACAATATGTATCATGAATCACAAATTTATATGTAAAAGAGATTTGAAATCACACTATGTTTGTTAAATAATACAAATTAAGGTATGTAGGTATTTTTTCATAATAATATAAGAAAAATATATAAATTAAAATAAATAAAAATGAGAAAATATATTTTTTATTTTATTATTAAATAATGAAATACATAATAAATTATACAACTAAAAATATATAAATAAACTAGATTACATCATAGAATATATTATAAGATGGATTTCCATGAACATATAAAATAATATGTAAGGAATAGTTCAAATCTAAAAGTTTGAAGAACAAAAGTTAAGAGATGCAAATTGAAACCTATGTATGATACCATAGTTTCTTTAAAAGGGATTCACCGCCTCTCGATGGGTGCTAGAGGTACTCTGGTGTCTGTCTCTCAGTATACGAAGGTCGAAACCAATTAATGCAGAAGTACTTTCTGAATAGTTTCAGTGAACTTGATAATGGCAGCACACTCTCTCCCTAAAAAAAACCAAAGAAAGGATTAGCACAAAAAAGATAGAAAAATTTCTTTTGTATAAAAATATTCTCCAACTTTATCTAAAGAAAATCACAAATTTTCCATCTCAAAAATATTTATATCTCATCCATCTAAGTTGGAGGGAAAAGACCATTTTTATACTTTGTAGAGAAGGGGTTTTAGTCATGAAAGCTACCATAAAACCTAGCATCAATGGCAATCAACTCTAGCCATTAGGGCTAAAATTTACAAATGTGCAAAACTCCCATGTACATAATATGATCATCAACTCCATCATCAAAAGATAAGAGTTACAAAGGTTGAAAACCTCCCTTGCATAATGCTATTTAAATAATCCGACTAGATGGGTCACAAAATAGATACGGGTGTTGGGTTACAATCCGATCTAAACCTAGTCCAAAATATATGCACAAGATAGACTCAGTCCAACATTGCACAATCTGGCTTATATCCAAAACTGAGTCCAACACATGTACATACACAAGCCTAGGCTAGTCTAGACCAAAATTAAGACTAAGTCCAAGTCTAAGCCTAAGTCCAAACCCAACTTCTATTGATACCTACTTTATGAAACAATTCTCATTCACAACTTAATGGTTTCGGCTCATTATTTCTGTATTGCAACATTCTCACTTAAGAGAATATAAAACCACTCAGATCTACCTCAACTGGCGGTTAGGTCCTACTTTAATTTCGAATTAAAGTGGGCAAAAAACTATTATTTTTCAACAAGGTATTTCAGAAAGAATGGAACACAAGTTTCTACCATTTTAATACCACTACAAATACATGGTAATTTGGATAGATCAAATCAAAAAAAGAAAAGAAAAGAAAAGAAAAGATGAATCCTAAAATTACACACACATATATAATATATATATATATATATATTTATATATGAGCAATGCTATTGACCTCGAATTTGATCTTACCTCGAATGACTTGAATTTTGTTTTGCCGGTCGTCCGACCGGCCATTCGGCTAGTCGTCCGGTAAAAAAGCTGATAGTCGCAGTCGATAAGGTGATAACCGTGATAAACAAGTGTTTCATCCAGTCGTTTGAGTAGTTATTCGGCCGGTCATCCGATGAATACAAATTCGAGTCATTCGAGACAACTCAATTCGAGACAGTAAGAATTTCCCAATATATATATAGTTGGTCAAGCTTCTCAAATGAACAAAGCATGGAGTGGCATAGTACACCCAAAAATCAAGGCTAAAAAGACAAGTTGGATTGGCATATGTAAGTATATTATCTAGTCAGGGAGGATTCCACCACATATATATAATTACATACATACAAAGTTATGGTCCTCTCATAGCATGGAAATGAAATTGGTGTTTGGAAGGCCAAGTGCTTCTCACTTTTCTTACCATAAATGAGATCAATGGCTAAGTAAATGGAGGCCTGGATAGCACATGGCAGTCGCCTTCGCTTTTGTCATAGTCGCAGTGATTAAGTTTCAAATAATAGAAGGGAGAAATATATACATACATACATATGAGAGAGAGAGAGAGAGGGGGGGGGGGGATGGGGGATGGTGTGGTGTGGGGTATGGTAAATAATGGGATGGAGAGTTTATATTCTACAATTAATTATTTTCAACAAACATCAGATGTGAATCATATCTAAAATATGGCAAAAGCTAATTTCAAAAGTAAATAGAAATATATGGGTCCGACTGGTGTGTACTCCTCTCATTACGATGATACGATATAACTTTTGTATTAACGCAATGTGATTGAAATTAGGGTAAATTACACTCATTTCCTTTGATATTTCTGATAAATATAAGGATCTTTCTTATAATTTGAATAATTATACAAATCTTTTTTACTTTAATTGACATTGTCAAGATTCTTCCATTTCGTCAAATTGGAACAAACGGTATTACTTGCATATAGCAAATGACCTTATTACCCTTCCTTTTGAGCACAAAAAGGCGATAATGCCCCTGTCTCTTTTGTTTACATTATACAGTAATTAAATTATGAATTATTTTTTAGGATTTATTACTCTTATTACCCTTGCTTTTTTGGATTTATTTTCTTAAAATATTAAAAAATGTTTAAGAAAATTTTATTTATTTATTTTAAATATATAAATTTTATTTAAATTAATTTTTTTTAAATTTTCAATACTTTAGTTTATTTTGTAAATATTTTAATTTTTGAAATTTTAATATTTTAAACTCAAAACACAATTTCACACTCTAATCGTAACCAAATACATAATTCGAAATTCTATATTACTTTCAAAACTCTACACTCAAATCGTAACCAATACATAACAAAAAAAATTAAAATATTTAAAAATATATTTATAAAATAAAATAAAATATTTAAAATAAAAATTATGTATTTAAAATAATTTTTTTTTAATTTTTTTAATATTTAAAATATTTAAAAAAATATCACATAAATGTATGAAATACAGTGCACATTAAAATAAATAAATAAATATTTAAATTATAAAATATTTACCCCAAAAAAATAAATCTAAAAAATTTTAAAATACAACTCAAAACCCTTTTCAAAACTTATAACCAAATTAATTTTCTCTTTTTAAAACTCTTAACTCAAAATACGACTCCACACTCAAATCATGATTCTAAAAATAATTTTAGAAAGTAAAATAATTTTTTTAATTTTTTTTTTAAATTTTAAAATAGAGTTTTGAAAAAAGTTTGGTTTTGAATTTTGAAAAGAGTTTTAAATTGAGTTTTGAGTTGTGTGTTTGATTATAAGTTTTGAAAATAATTTTTGAATTAACTTTTGAGTAATTTTGAGTTGTGTATTTGGTTATGAGTTTTGAAAAGATTTTTGAAAATTTTTAATTGGAATTGTGATTCTAAAAGAGAACTAAATATGTTTCTTTGTTATTGTTTGGCTAATTAATTATTTATGCTTCTAGTTCACCTCACTGTAAACTGAAATTTTGATTGGTGTAATAATATAAAATAAATAAATAACAATAAAATTTAAGATAAATTTTAACAAATGTGGATAACCTACTTGTTGTTGTGTTTTTAAATAAAAGGTTGCAATTGTAAAAAAAAAAAAAAAAAGGCACTGTTTTGGACTTTCGACCGGACAATTGGCCGAATGTCTGGGTGGACGACCAGTCAACATTTGGTATTGGCATATATAGATGGGTTGAGGACACTTGAGGGTATTATTAGCATTTTAGTGTTTAGCTTTGATGACATTAATAGGTTCTGTGAAGTGTGTAAATGGAAGTCAAAAAATGGAGAAATTTTGACATTGTTAAGTAAAGTAAGAGATGTTACTGTAATTATTAAAACTACATGAGAAGTCCTTATATTTGTCAGAAACCTCAGGGGAGGTAAGTGTAATTTACCCTTGAAATTATAATACTATGTCAAATAAAATTTTACACTAATAAAGTGCTTTTTTCTACTGATAAAAAAAAAAATACTCGAATTATAATTTTGAATTATGATTGAGTAATTCAAACTTATTGCATTGTAATTTTAGGCATTTTGCATTTAAATAGTAATATTATGTAACATATTAGTATGAGTTGTGATATAATAATATCGGAAGTATCAAGCCATTCATATTAAGAATTGAGTCATGATTTTTTTAAAAAATCAGCAACAATAAAAATAAAAAATTATAGTTGTCGAAACTAACGTATCGATTGTGAATTGGCTTGTGAATCATGAATCAATTATATATATATATATATATATATATATATATATTTTGATATTTAGAATTTTAAATATTAACTGATATATGTCTTATCAATTGTCAAATAATATATCAGTTAATACTGTTTAATGTTAGCCGACATATATATGGTTGATACTAATACATATTTTAATAATATTATTTAAAATTGTAATTGGTATTTACTCCGTTCAAAAAATTGATATATACCAGAATGTATTGATATCAAAATGATAAAAATCTAATATATATATATCGACCAATATTTAAAACACAATGGTGAGTACGCACCAATAAAGACTTCGTTTGCCGATCAAAAAAAAAGTAAGAGATGTTACTATAATTATTAAAACTACATGAGAAGTCCTTATATTTGTCAGAAATCTCAGGGGAGGTAAGTGTAATTTACCCTTGAAATTATAATACTATGTCAAATAAAATTTTACACTAATAAAGTGCTTTTTTCTACTGATAAAAAAAAAAAACTCGAATTGTAATTTTGAATTATGATTGAGTAATTCAAACTTATTGCATTGTAATTTTAGGCATTTTGCATTTAAATAGTAATATTATGTAACATATTAGTATGAGTTGTGATATAATAATATCAGAAGTATCAAGCGATTCATATTAAGAATTGAGTGCCGTAGTCATGATTTTTTAAAAAATCAGCAACAATAAAAATAAAAAATTATAGCTGTTGAAACCGACCGTACGATTGTGAATTGGCTTGTGGAAAAAAATTTTCAATTTTTGGAATCAATTAATATATTAATATAATATATCGGTATTTAGAATCTTAAAATATTTAACTGATATATGTCTTATCAATTGTCAAATAATATATCAGTTAATACTGTTTAATGTTAGCCGACATATATATGGTTGATACTAATACATATTTTAATAATATTATTTAAAATTGTAATTGGTATTTACTCCGTTCAAAAAATTGATATATACCAGAATGTATTGATATCAAAATGATAAAAATCTAATATATATATATCGACCAATATTTAAAACACAATGGAGAGTACGCACGATCATCCAAAAAGGATGCCTAGTATAGATTTTGCCTAGAAATACTGGATTGGATTATTTTTAGTAAATCCAATATTTGGTTGGACGGACTGAATAAGAATCTTTATACTAGAAGATGAAATCTTGAGTGCATCTTAGTCCAACGTTCCATTCACCCCCACTAAAAGTCACTTTCAGAGGTCCTTTTCTCTCTCTCTCTCTCTCTCTCTCTCTCTTTCTCTCCAATTCCCAACTAGTCTCATAAAAGTAGAACGGGGAAAAATGAATGGTGAAGAGACTCTGAACTCTGAATCTGATGAGTGATTTCCCTCTTTAGCCTTCTGTTTTGTTAATTCTTCAATTCAAACCACCAAAGAAACATACATAACATATTATATCCAACACCATTATATCTTCCGAATTTATTTAGTCCGAATTTGTCCGAATGAAAGAGACTTCCGCATGGGAGTCTTTTTTCGGGAAGAGACTTCTTTAGATGAATTCGGACTAAACAAATTTGGTGAACGAATCATTAATCTATTTTATATACATGAGAGTGAAAATATATATGTACATATAATTTAGCGTAAAGACGAGATTGATGAGCTTGTTTACTTTATAAATTCTTAAATACCCATCTCTTGCTCCAACTCTCTTCCATTCTCTCTCTGTCTCTGTCTCTCTCTCTCAAGTCGAGGTTTGTACAAAAGAAAGAGGGGAAAGCAAAGAGAGAAACATCAGTTTTATCTCCTTAATTGTCTTCTCTTTTCTTGCATCATAACCAGGTTAGTGATCTAAGAAAATCCATACACAATTTGAATCACTTGAAAGTGCTTTACCTCTTCTATGATAATCTCTTTTTGTCTCCCCTTCTTGTCCTGATTACTGCAAAACACCCCTTTTGGTAACCAAGAAGTGTTTTTTTTTGGTAACCAAGAAGTTGGAGGAAAATCACTGGAAATCTTTGAATAGGGATAGATATCTGAGTTCTTTATTTTATTTTATTTTCTTTTCATATGATTTCTCAGCAATCAAACAAAAGTCTAATGTGAAAAGGAGGAGGTGTATGGTTTTCTTTCTATTTCTTTTATTAATAAACTTTTGTTTTGTTGATCAAAAGAAGAAAAAAGAGAGGCTAATGTTGAATGAATATAGTAAGATTATGAGTTCTGTAATCAAACCAAGGGGCTAGCTAGTGTTGATTGAATTTTATTAATTTTGTGACTAAAATTTTCAGCTTGCAACCATGTCGTATCTGAATCAATCGATGGAGGTCTTGGACTCTCCCCAGAGAAAAATAGGTAGGGGAAAGATCGAGATCAAGCGGATCGAAAACACTACGAATCGCCAAGTCACCTTCTGCAAGCGTCGAAACGGCTTGCTCAAGAAAGCCTATGAATTGTCTGTTCTTTGCGATGCCGAGGTCGCCCTAATCGTCTTCTCCACCCGCGGCCGCCTTTACGAGTACTCCAACAACAGGTATTGATTTTTCCTCCTTAATTTCTTAAGCCCTTTCTTTGTTTTAAACTTTTCATTTATTAGGTATGAAAAAAACAAATTTATAATTTTTAAAATTTTCTAAAAAAATGAGTTTGAGATGCTTCTTGTACCTGCATGATCTTGAGCTTCTGCAAAAGAATTTTGTGGGGGATTTAGTCTTAAAAAAATACAATCATTTTTTTCTTTATGCTGTTTGGTTTGTGAAATTTCTCCTTTCTTTTTTGCCCTTTTGTTTTTTCCTTGTATGAGCTTAACTGGTTTTTTTCCCCTTTATGGTTCTTCTGTGTTTTTTAGTTTGTAGACACATAGATCTGTTTGTAATAGATAGAAATGGAAGGCCTTATTCTTGTTGTAGCAACAAGTAGAGATTTGGGAAGTTATTCTGAACTGTGAGATCACCTCTTATCCCTCCTCCATTGCTGTTAACTTTGCTTGTTTTCTATCTTCCTTTCTTTCCCTTTATTCCTCTCTCTCTCTCTCTAGAGCTCTCTCTCTACATGTCATCTGTGATGCTAAGCAAGCCTACAACAAAGTTGTCAATCTCTGATTTGCTCATTTCCTTTCATTTCTTGACCCTTCCTTAATAGGGTGTCAGTTGAACATCACAAAGCAAGCACAAGGACTCTCCGAGGATGTTGTCATCATAAGCCCCATCAAAAAACAAAAAAATAAAAACATTGTAATTAGGGTTTCACATACAAAATCAGCTTTCTCTTGAAATGTGTTAACCTTTCAAAATTACAGCCAAATTAGGGTTTACACAAACGTTTATTGACTTTCTTCAAAGTTTATTGAATGGTTTTCACCAAAATGGGGCAACACTTCTTTACAGTCAAACGCAGGGAGATTAGGGTTTAATAGTAACCTATGCATGTACAGGGTTTTCCACTTTTACCAAACCTTTCTACAGCCAATCAAAACCCTGTTAGTTTTGTTAAAGGTTGCTAATTTCGGATTCAAATGGCCTCTATTTTTTTTCCCCCATGTATAAAAAAAAAAGAAAAAAAAAAAACTCTTATTGTAATCCATGTAATAGATATTTTCATTTCATGATTAATTATTCTAAAAGATTCACATTAATAATTTTTTTAAAATAATTAAGTTTCAAAACTTATAACAAGATAATTTTGATAATATTGTAACCTTATACATGGCAAAATTTATTTAGAGTTTTAGGTAGTCAAAATTTTGAACGATTTTATGTATGAGAAATATTTTAAATTCAACTTTAAGACTGTATTTAAATCATGATTTGAGTAAAGATTTGAAAAAGAGAAAATAAAAAAGTAAGTGAATTATGTATGAAATATAAATACATTTCATTCATATTTTCATTAAAAAATCTTTATCAAAATTTATGATCCAAATATAACCTAGGGAAATTAACATTTTAAGTTCATTTTGAACCTTTCAAACTAAAAATAAAATAAAATAAAAACCAAAAGTCTTAGAAAAAGAAATGATTTTCTTATAAGTATACACTCAAACATAAAATTTAAAAATTTAAACTAAATAAAGTGGAAGTAAAATTTGGGAAATTTTCATACTTAGGAGAGGAGATAAGGATATCTGGTTAGAAATGAAGAGGAGATTAGAGGTGGGTGGGTGGTGAAGTTTTGGTCATAGTTAGAAGAATCTTTGGTAACGTCAGCACACGATTTTTGCAGTCCTTGGCTTCTGACAAAAAAAAAAAACACTAGTTGGTGTGTGTTTGAATCATGATTTCTATATGGAGGTGTCTCTTTCTTTTTTTTGTTTTCCATCAATCTGAACCCTAATTTTATCTTCAATGGTGAAAACCCTTTTCTGGGAATTTCTTTACTTCTTGAAAGTAAGGTCTCTTCTCTCTCTCTCTCTCTCTCTCTCTCACAGTGAAGCCTTTCATAAAGCTTCTGAAACTGTGAAACTGAAACAGCAAAGACTACAGAGAGGTGAGAACCAATGAGAATGGATCAACTTGGGTCATCATTCTTGTCCTGTAAAACCATCACCTCACTGTTTGGCATTGGTGGAGAACTTGGTTTTACATTTGTTGGAGATCTGTTGGTGAAAAAATTATGTGGTCTTTGGGAGAAATTAATGTAGTGTCATAACTTGATATTTATCCATTAAAGTTGTGGATGGGTGCTTTTTGTTAGGATTTTATGAAATAAAATTTGACTAGTGTCAAGTGATAAAAAGCATAGAACAATACTCTTAAACCATCCAATAATCACTCATGTTGGTGTGTGTATATATACACTAGTAGTGAGTATAGTAGTGAGTATAACTGCGATAGGTTTACAAGTTCATAGTTATATGAATAATTTGATGATTGATTTGAGAAATGATGGTTTGTTTTTTCTTTTTTGATTATTATAGCAATTTTGGGCAATTAATAGATGAGGTAGTTATTTTGAATAAAAACATAATAGACATCTCTAGAGTTTTATCAAATTTTTTATTAAGTATTTATATGAGTGTAGATCCCGCGCTCACATGGGTCTGACAACCATGTGAGTGTTTAGTAAAAAAATTGATAAAACTCTTGGGTGTTTATTTGGAAGAATTTGAGGGGGGATTGAGCTCTATGTCCAATCTACTACGGAATCTATTGTTTGATTGAGAATTTGTAAGCCTAATTTGGAGTCTCACCAAATTATGAATTTCATATATATTAGACTATTGTGTCCTAAGAGAATGTGGGATAGAAATGGTGAGATTGAAATCCAATGAGATTAAGTTGTAACATGACACATTTGCCCTACAAGTATTTGATTTCATTATGTATTGTATTTAGAAAAATAAAACAAAAGGAAATATAAAAATTTCAATTAAAAAATAAAATGGATTAAATTTATTTAATTCTTATTGATGTTTAATTATTTAATTATTTAATAATTTTTTATAGATGTTTTATTGATGATTTATTTTAAATTTTTGTTGATATTTTTATTTAATTAATATTTTATTTAATTTAATTATTTAATTTTTATTTAATTTCATTATTTAATATATATTATTTTTTAAAATAAATTTATTTTAAAAATAACATAAATTTTTATTTAATCTAGCAAAAAAAATTAAAATATTAAAGACAGATTTAGTTTTGCTATTACTCAGTAAACAATTGAAAATGATAAAATAGTCTATTAAGCAATTATCATTCTTCATAATATTTCAATTAAAAACCCCAAGGTAAGTGGCCGAATGGTAAAGTCTGGAGGATAAAATCCACAGGTCTCGAGTTCGAGTCACCCCTTGGGGCCACTGGAGGTTTTCCCGGTCGTTAACTTTAGGGCCCTCAGGATTAGTCCTGGCTTCCCTTAAAATCAGCGGGTTGGGGATACCTGAGTTATCAAAAAAAAAATAATATTTCAATTAAACATTGGATTTTATAGGATAGTCATTTTTAGACATCTAATCCCATGAGAAAATAAACATGAGATGCATATCATTTCTAACCAAATAGTCTAGAAACTATATATTCCAAAATTAATTGTTCAATAGATTATAATCACCCCTTTCCATCGAAACAAACATGGCCTTGGGGTCTTTGGTATTGTTGGATTGAATATGAGGGACATGATAGAAAAATGAAAATAACGGACATGCTACACCAACTCAGGTGTAAATTTTATATAATAGAATACTAAAAATAAAATAAAAAAAGATATATGTATTTTTTTACTATAACCTGTTGTTTTAAACAGAATTTCCAAGCTCAAGTAGTTTCAGATTCAATTTTCAAATTCTAATGAAATTAACTAGTGAAAACACGGTTTTTAGATTAAAATTATGTATCTGACTTAAAAATATTTTTGCAATAAATCTACTGAAATTATATTTTCAAAACATGACTTTCAAAATATGAATTCAAACACAGGCATAGCTTCATAAAACAATTTGAGTTTGGAAAATAAGTTTGAAACTGTTTGGATTTGAATTAATTTTTAAAACCAACTTACATTTGATTAATAAAAAAAAGCTCATATATATATATGTGTGTGTGGGCGCGCGCGCATTAGGTGCAAATATGATGTGTTTCTAATTTTACTTTTAAAAATTTGATTTAAATATTGTTAAATATAGAGGACATTTACAAATAAATAAATAAATAAATAAAATTGACACAGGATTCATACCAAATGTTATGTATAGGTTATTTATCAGAAATGCACTTAACCATTAAAAAAAAAAAAAAACTATCCCCAAATGAATAGATTTTTAAAATTGATGTGGTGTGAGTTCATCTAAAATGATTATGATATATAGATGTGTTTTCTAGATTTGTAGTGTAGTATTACTCATTTTTTTTATGAGTAATGTTATGTAATTTTTTATTTTATTTTATTTATTATTATTATATTATTATTTTCACTACACAAGACAATAGGATTTACATTAATAATTATACATAAAATTTTTCTTATTTTATTTTCATAGTCCAGAATACCAATAAATATTATTTTTTTTATAATCTTTATGTGATTATTAATGTGAATTTTATTTCTTTATGCGAAATAAAATTAAAAAAAAGGGGGCAAATTACTATCATAGTCTCTATAGTTTGGTCATTGTGTTTGGTCCTTTTAATTTCAATTGGCTCAATTTTAATGTTGAATTCAATTGATCCAATTTGTTAAAACTCTTACTATTTATTTTTTTATTTTTATGGAAAATATGTATACAAGTGGAATGTTTCTTAAAAATTATAAATTTAGTTAACTCACCGAGTTATTCTCAACTAATTCAGTAATTATTTGTTGTAAAAAATATTAATATTATTAATTAGATCAAATTGATACAAAATTTAAAATTAAGATCAAAATTAAACTAATTAAAAATGTAAAAACCAAAATAATATGAAGAGTAAAATGTAAAAATCAGTATAATTTACCTAATAAAAAAATGAGATTATGGTATATTTTGAAAAGTAAGTTAAAAGTCACTTTCCAACTCTCTAATTCCTTCCTCATAAAAAAATTAGAAAAATGGTCAAAAAAAACTTTTAATTATCTTTTTAAAACACCCCTATATTTTGAGAAATTGCCAAAAAGTCAGTTTTTTGGCTTTTCAATTTTTTTTGCCAAAAAAAATCAAATTTTTTTTACCCAAAATAACTCATTTTTTTTGCTAAAAAAACTATTAAAAAAATCAAAAAAATTAAAAAGTTAATTTTTTATTAATTTTTCAAAACACCACTATATATATACGAGAGAGAGAGGCGCACAGACAATGGTACGAAAACTGGGAACCAATGAGAGAGTTCTCAGGTTTGGGGGGTTCCAGCATGGGAAAACAGTACGATTTATGGCTGCTGAAAGAGACGTCTTTGATGTACTCCACAGTTACAGCCAGAAAAATTACTCATTATCTTTATTATACTTTATTATATTATATTAACCCACTTTACCTCCAATCTATCCTAGCAAATGTGTTTAAAGTGGGAAATAAATACAATTTTTTGATAGATAAAAATCCTATAAAATGTTGTGTGGGTGAAACTTTGAAATTTTGAGCTAGATTGGATGTTTATGTTTGAAATGAAAGTACGTGTAAAAATTTTGCTTGTACAATTTGTATACATATATAAGAAATTGGTTTGGGGCAATTTTTTTGGTAGAATACTTATAAAAAATAAGGACCTAATAAAATGTCTTATTTGCTAAGGTCAAATTTGGCAACATCAAAATAATCCATATTTTTATCTTTTTTTCATCACATCACCTCTCTATTTTTTTGCACATCTTTTTACAAAAAGATAAAAAGTGCACTTATTTAGGTCATCCTAAACAATCCCTAAATGTAAATCAGTTGGGGTAACTTAGTTAGCATGGGTCAATATTTGCTAAATGTAGTGATTGGTAATTTCTCTTCTATTATGGGGTTTTGTTGTATTCTTGATTTATGCTCCATTACCATTTAATATTGAGTCTCAAAATGGTTTCACGTATTTTTTACGGTTGTGATACAGAGCTCTACGTGTAGAGCTCTACACAGCTGGCAGGGGGTGAAACAAAAAAAAAAAAAAAAAAAAAAAAAAAAAAAAAAAAAAAAAAAAAAGGAAGGAAAAAGACAAATCATAATGGGAAAAAAGACAAATTAGACATCTTCTAGAGCTCTTAATTTAGAGGTCCAAAATATTTTTCTATTTTTTATACACTTTTTTACCCATTTATTGAGAGTAATAACAGCTCTATGCAGTTTTGTTAGTATATTTTTTTTTAAATATCACAATCATGTCATTTTAGTTTAGTTTTCTCCATTTTTCTTTCTTTTAAACAAAGATAAAATATGAGCAATGATAAATAAATAGAGAAATTAAACCCAAAAAAATATAAAAAGTAATGTGACAAATTTATATTTATTTATTTCAAACAAAAAGACGTAATAAAATGTCTTATTATTTAAAAAATATGACTGCCATTCCAATGAGAATTTGTACAAAAAATTTATATTTACAAATTATTTTTAATAACAATTTTGATAAACATATAAAAGTGCAATTATTTGTAATATATATATATATATATATATATAAATAATATGTATACAAATATTTTGAAATATCTAACTTTTTAATTTTAATTTTGTTTCATTGACAATTAATTTGATTGCCATTAACATAATTTAAATTTTATTTTTATTTTTTATAAAATTCAACATATCCCCAAATAATTGACTATTTCCGAGGTGGGTAAAAGGGTATGGTTGATGGGTATTATCCATGGTGCAATAGGGGATGTGACACTTGGCAGAGATCTTTTGGACCTCAAAAAAGTATGGACCAATCATGTTGTTGCAACATCTGATCCAGTAGCCGATCAGTGTTTCGACGAAATTAAGGTAGCCAAAAAGGTCAGAAGGAAGAAAAAGATATTGATGCTTTTTCATATTAAATCACTTCATGTCACATTAAAAACTTGAGTGATTGAGTGAGTCTTCTGACTCAACAATTCCGAAATTTTCATTTCACTTCACTTTGTATTCTCCTTACTTGTTGGGTTTGATCAAACTCACCACAAGTTGAGAGCTAGTTGATTGAACTGATTTGTCCAAATTTTTTTGGGATTAATTTAAAGAAAAGATTTAAAATACATTCAAATGTGAAAATATTTAGAGATATTATGAAAAGTGTACTGAGATTATAAATATATTTTAAAATTTTGTGTTTCTTGTTTACAATCTTAAAATTACCATTAGCAAGATCCTTAATTTAGACTTTGTTTAGCAATTGAGATTTTTAATCCAAAAATTATTATAAATTGTTGTATCACTTTTTTTTACTTTTTATATATTTTTTTTTTTAAAAATTTAAATAATGAATTAAAATAATCAATTCTCAAACAGAACTTAAACTAAACATTAGCTATATACGATTAGATTTGGACACCATAAACTTTTGGGCAAGTTCAAGTTATGTTGGAAAAGAGCTGTCACTATAAAGAGAATCTCTAGTTTAAATACATTCAAATGTGAAACTATTTAGAGATATTATGAAAAGTGTATTGGGATTATAAATATATTTTAAAATTTTGCGTTTCTTGTTTACAATCTTAAAATTACCATTAGCAAGATCCTTAATTTAGACTTTGTTTGGCAATTGAGATTTTTAATCCAAAAATTATTATAAATTGTTGTATCACTTTTTTTACTTTTTGTATATTTTTTTCTAAAAATTTAAACAATTAATTAAAATAATTAATTCTCAAACAGAACTTAAACTAAACATTAGCTATATAGGATTAGATTTGGACACCATAAACTTTTGGGCAAGTTCAAGTTATGTTGGAAAAGAGCTGTCACTATAAAGAGAATCTCTAGTTTAATTACTAATTTAATGGTTATTAAAATTAACATATTGGTTTTTTTATTTAAAGATAACTACTGATAACACTTTAACAAGTGTCTCTCTCCACTCATCATATATATATTTTTAAAAGTAATGTTTTCCTTTGCTTAGGTATTACATTTTAAAGGTTTACTGTTTTTTAGAAAAAGTCACATCAATATGTTTTTTTCTTTTACCTATAAAGTTCTACATAAATTTAATTTTAATTATAATAATCAATTTTATATGGATTCTATTTAATAAATACTTATTTTTCATCTTATATTTAGTTTTATCGTTATCAAATTTCTTCTATATTGTAGATACTTTAATTTAATTATTATGATATTTGAAAAAAAAATTTATATCGACATACAAATAAATAAAATAAAATATAGTTAATTATGTACATTGCACGGATCAAATTAATTTTTTTATTTTTTATCTATCTTATTGAAGTCTGAATATTAATTTATATTTAATTTTTTATTTAACATGAAATTATTTATTACAAATTATTTATATTTAATTCAAATTTTATATACCTATATATAATATATATGAATAATTCAAAAAGAATATTAAAGAAAAAAATACTCTACATAATTAATTAATTTATATCCTTTTTAATCCAATCACAATATATTTATATTTAATCTTTTAAATAAATTTTGTGTAATTCTATTTATATATATTTTTATTTTCTAAATAAAAATAAGTAATTAGAATCACTTTTAATTTTATATTACTAAATTCTCTTTTTAATTTAACTATTATTTTTAATATCAAAATGAGTGTTTATTTTACTATCTTATAATTTAAAATATATCATATAAAATCATTATATGATAACTATACTTTTATAGCACAATAAATATACAATGATCAAAATAAGCAAATAATTATTTTATATAAGTATTCAACTAATACTTTTATAGAATGATAAAGTTAATATTATTAAAGTAAATAATTTAAATTTTATTTTAAATTAAAATTATTCTTTTGTAACACATATTATAATATAAAATATCATTACATTAATTAAAATTAATTTCATTATGATTTTATGTCAGACATCATATTTTTAGAAGTGATTTACATATACATGTAGTGTCCAATTTGATATTGATTGATTAAAATAATAGAACTCAATTTTTTTGTTAAGTTTTTAGTAGATAAATTGATAAATGCCAAATAATAAATAGTGTGAAATATTATTTTAAAAAATAATGATTTATCGAAAATGATTGCATATATATAAGGCACCTATTAATGTTTCTTGAATAATTTTTAAATAAAAATTATGAATCTATAATAGTACTAATAATAGCTTTGTTAGAAAAGATATGCAAAAATAATTTAGCTAGAATTATTTTTTTATTTTTATTTTTATTTTTTTTTTGCAGTTGTTATGATGTATCACATAATTAATCAGAATCCCTTTGAGAACTGAATTTACTGTATTTTGTGTCTTATCCCCTTTGAAGACACTTTTTATGATTTCAATTTGTAATTTTTTATATATCAATCTTAGTGATATAAGCATAAATCCTACCTTAAACACTTTTTTCATGTAATAAAATACTTAAATATTTCATATAAAAGTATTATACTAGATCATAATAAAATATTACTTGAAATATGATTAAATACTTGATACACCACTTTAGATATAACCAGAAATATAAAAAATTAGTAAAGATCTTTTAAATTAATAACCAAAATAATACACTTTGAGTTATAACCAAGTCATAATTTGTATATTATAGAATTCTTCGTTGTTTTTATTTATTTATTTTTATACAAATTCAATTCATGATTTTTGATAAATTTGATTAACACACATGATGATTTGATTTCAAGTTGAGAATACATCTTCTTCTTTTTTTAAATATTTTTTGAAAGAAATTATTTTGCTGAGCCTATTTTACATATCAACTATTACCAAATCTGTTTATATTTGACTTTTAATTGTTAAAATTTTCTATACATAAAGTATTAAGACACAAAACTAATTTTTTATTTTGAAAACAAATTCTTGTGCATCGCATGAATCACCTATTAGTTATTATTAATAGTAGTATTATTATTATGATTATGGGTATACGGATTTGAGGGTAAATTCTTATTGGAATTAGTACATTTGAGATAAAAACTAATTTAAACATTGCATCATAATATCCTTCTACTTGTTTTGTTTGTCAAGGCATTGTGTACAAATTCATTATTTATCTATTTTTACATTTTTGTCCTCCTTGGTTTCGTTCAGTTTGGCTAGTAATTGTGGTGACTAGTTTGGGTGGAGGTAGTAGGGCCTTGAGGTGTTGGAAGGGGGATTTTGGTGGCCTTGGTTGGTTGATGATGGTGGTAGTGGCAAGGGTTGTTAGAGGGGAGATAGTGGTTGCAATAGTTGGAGAAGGAAAAAATATAAACTAATCATTTTCATTATAAAAAAATGCTATTAATGATTGAATCACTTAAAGATAAATTCACAATTCAAGTGTAAAACCAAGAGAATTGAAACTATATGGACCGAATTGATCCAAATCTCAAAATACAATAATAACTCGTTTAATTTGCCCAAATATAAAAATGTATAAAGCTCCAAGATTTTTTCTTTTTACTTGATTAATTTGAACATTTTAGCCATGTAGGATTGATACAGACCAAAAAAGAGACATAGGAAGTTTGATCATTGTCATAATATTGTTTCCATTGGTTCAACAAAATAAAGAAACAGAATAGGAAAAAGAGAAATTAGAACATTTTTTTATTCTTTCATCTTTTTTTTTTTTTGGGGTGTGTGTGTATTTGTGGGGTGGGGTCTTAGCCTTTCTGATATGGTTGAAACTAGAAATCCCATTGATACAGTTAATTGTGTATGTTTGAAGCATGGTTTGAAACAATAGTCTTGGGTAATCAATATTGATGATACGGTCAAATATTCATTCGTATATTAGTCGATATTTAGAACCTTGGTTTGAACATGCTATGGATGTTTCTCCAATTTATAACACTTCCTTCAATTAATACTATGTTTATAACACCTGTCTCGGTGTACTTCACTATCTTGTATTTTTAAGGAAAATTTTCTTTGCTGGTCAAAAAAATGTTTACAGTGTCAAGGGTACAATTGAAAGGTACAAGAAGGCATGCTCAGACTCGTCCAATACTGGATCGGTTTCTGAACTAAATGCTCAGGTAAAATTTAAAAAATAATCATTTCTTTTGATGATATATAATGATTATTTGCTATATAGTTCAATGGATACATGTAGAGTAATGTTCTCTGCTTTTCCTGATAAATGGGTATATATAGATGTATTATCTTGAATTCTCATCAATAAAGGTTTTTTGTAGATAAAAAAAAAAAAGATTTTTATCTTCCTATAATTTGTTGAGTATAGAGTATGCTCATTGTTCAGCTTCAATAAAATTTTTGTTTTTATTTTTATTTATTTATTTATTTATTCTTCAAACAACAGCAAGATATCATTAGATAACCAACAATCATTTTATTTATCATACTTTATTTTAGATTTTCAAATTTTCATACGAACTTGCTTTTATCTAGGGAACGCAATCAGTGGCAAACGAGTATCTACATGGTTACTTCTAACAAAAAATGACTTTGGGATAATATTTTAGACAAATTATACTGATAGTTCTCATATTTTGCTGCTTATGTCATTTTGGTACATATAGTTTCAATCTGCTCAATTTTCTTTATTTATTTTAGATTTTGCGTCAATTTAAGACCTCGTTTGGAAATAGGTTTTTTTAGTAACTTTTTAGTTAAAATATGAGATAAAAAAAACTAGTATATTTGGAATGACTTTTTAATTTTTTACGAAAAGATGTGAAAAAAATAGAGATAAAAGAAATTTTTTGAATTTTTGGTATATGTTATAGGCTTTTTGATTTTTTTAGTAACTTTTTAATTTTTAGGCTAAAACAGTTACATGCCAAACAGGGTCTGCCAAATTGAAAACGCTGTTAGGATTTTTTGACAAAAAATTATTATTGAGTTAGTTAAGGTTAAATCATTAAATTAATCAAGTTTATAATTTTGTCACTAAATGTATGATAAGTTAAATTTTGCATAAGAGGTATTGGCTGAGCAGCATGTGGGAAGACTTGGGATGTGGTTGGTTTTTCACTAACTTAAGACTTGTACTAATAAATGATTGGACATTCTTCATGATGTCAATCTAATTGGGATCGTATAGTTTTGTTTTGATACTTTTTCACTTTCTCTATTTTTATTGATGTAATGCCATATGTATGTATGTTATTTTTCATCAACAAAGTTTTTTATTTTTTTATTTTTTTTCGCAATTTAAAAAATAGAAGTATGACATATGAAACTCATGTGCGCATTTGCTATTAAAGAATGTTAATGTTGGAATCAATTGAACTAATTTAAGACAAAAAAAAAATTTATGGTCAAAATTAAGCCAATAAAAATTGCAAAAATTAAAATGATATAATGATCAAAGTACAAAGACTAACTGTGTCCTAATATGTTTTACGTGGACTTCAGGAAGTGATGCATTTGTTTCTTCATAAAGATATATATATATATATATATATATATTTTTGATCGGCCAATTTGTTTTTATTAATGAACAAAAAAATCATTACATCAAGAAAGAAAAAGAGATGAGTGCAAAGAGTATCATAGCAAGACATACCAATCCCAACTAGGTGGGTGTAAAGATGTATCAAAATATAATTGAATCAATAAGTTAAGGGCCAATTTATAGTAATACTTCATCTATTTTTTTCTTTTGCGAAAGATAGCATTAGTATGTTATTATAGTTCTATTACAACTGAAAGGTTCGTTATTGCACTATCAACTCAAATTCTATTGGGCAATTTGATTTTTATACTTTCCATTATAATAATTTTACCTTTTAATTTGATATTTCATGTCTAATTGATCCAATTTATGGGAAATGGTCATATCTGTCTAACATGACCATTCTACACGAGCAAAATAGGAAAATGAATAAAAAATAATTACACGGTCCTTGTAATTTTTTTTTTTTTGTCAAATTGGTTCTTGTATGTATGGGTATATTCCCTTAGTTTTATTTTTTACACTTCGAAAGTACATAGATATTTGTAATTTCTATTGTAATTGTTAATTAGTTCAACTTCATTACAAATCTAACAGTAATTTTTCGACTAAAAACTACCTCAGTTCTATCAGCAAGAAGCCGCAAAATTACGTGGGCAAATTTCAAATTTGCAGAATTCACACAGGTGATTCCCTTGGGTGCATAGCAAATTTGTTTTTATGCAACTTTGCTTCCTTCAATTTCACTTAGTTAGTGATTGACATATATTTCCAGGCACATGTTGGGTGAGTCTCTGAGCTCTATGTCTATTAGGGATCTCAAGAACCTCGAGAGTCGTCTAGAGAGAGGCATTAGTAGGATTCGATCCAAAAAGGTACCGGTAGTAACCAAATAAATGTGTCATGTATTCATACATATGCAAATATTATTCTTTCCGGACTAGATCATTGATTCTCTCTAACATTTGATTTTCGTGTTTTTTGCCTTCAATTTCCAGAATGAGCTCTTATTTGCAGAAATCGAACTTATGCAAAAAAGGGTAACTATTTTTCTCTTGCATTAAATTTTTTTTTTTGGGGGGGGGGGGGGGGGGGGCGTCAAGATTTTTACTTCCCTTCATATGTGGGATCCCTAGAAATGGTGTGCATTGTTTACATTGTTCATTCTATATCTATATGACTCTGATCTAGAGACTAGAACTAAATTGGTTCAAAACATTGTTAATTTTATTTGTAAAACTAGGAATTTTAATTTATTTAACATCATATAATTATCAGCCGAAAATTTTCAGTAACGTGCCCTATGTTTTTATTAAACTATGGCCACTAGAAATTTTATTAAAATAACAAAAACATTATTTAATCATTGTGATATACATATTATTCTCGTCAAATGTAATCTTATTTATAATTAAAAACAATTTCAACATTATTTTCTTTACACTGTTTTGAAATTATAGATTTGAGTAGAGATTTAAAAAAATAAATAAAATATAATTATATGTTATTCATCTTTTCTTTTTTCTTTTTTAAATTTCTATTTAAATTTATGATCCAAACATAACCTTAATATTTACCAATCGAATTATGATTTCTTCTCTTTTTGCTATTGACTTCCTGGCTCCAACCCTTTTTTTTTTTTTTTTTTTTTTTTTTTTTTTTTTTTTTTTTTTGTTTTTTTTTTTTAACGCGAGTTTAAGTGTTTAGTTAGGAGATTTAGAGAGAAATTCAGGAAAAAAAAAAAATGAAAAAAGTGTGTAAAATTAGAGAAAATATAAATATAATTTATTTATATTTTACCTATTTTTTTTCTTTTTTTCTTTCCAAAACTCTTCCTACATATCCTAACCAAATACAGCATACGTTTCCCAAGAAAATCACATATGGTACTAATGCCGTCATTTTCATTACTTGGGAGATGAAATACCCTCTCCCACCTAAGTATAATTAGGTGAAGAATTGTGGCAGTCATTAAAGTCCTTGAGATGTTTGTAAAACTTAGTTTTGATAATTGATAGAAGGATAACTTAAAGGGAATTTTTTTTTAAATTCCTGATATTAAAATTTTGTAAGATAAATGACATATAATACTTTCATAATAGTTAAGGTTCCTCAACATTTTCATATTTTTTCAGAAAAATTTTGTCCGGTTCAGAGAAATTTGACCACGACTCAGAGAAATTTTAATTTTTATAGAGGAATTGCAAAATTTAGTGCGGACAACTAAGTTAAATGCTAAGTTAAATCCCATTATAAATGCTCCTCTTAATCCACATAAACCATAAAAAAGGTACTGCAATTCGAAGGTGAAAAATTTAGATTTAGTGTGGAAAACTCTATTGGAAAATTTAAACGTGTCTCAATTATCGTGATTATCAATATAGGCAATTCAATTAAAAATTAAGCAATCATGATCAACGTAAATAAGAGAGAGTAAGAGAAAATCAATCCACGACATGAAATATTTTTTTACATGGAAAATCATAATTGGAATCCACACCAACTTGTGATAAAAACCACGGGTCCACGGCCAGATGAATAATTCACTATGCAAGAAAAGTAGTATAAGAGATATCTTACAAAGGCCAATTCAGGCACACAAGTCAACTCACCAGCACACTATTTTGCTCAATGTACAAGTACCTCCGCGATCTTCACTGGATATCCACTTTGTTGAATCCACATGAGGGACAACTTTGGAATCCACACCAAAGCTTACACAATAGAATCTTGGATCACACGAGAAGGTTCACTTTTGAAAAATGTGAAGAACTTGTTACAAAAACTTGATGATTAGCTTTGAGGCTCTTGGATGCTAATGTATCATCAAGTAAATAAGAGTACAATCAACCCTGACTACCAGTTCACTCTCAAAGAATAAATCTCTCTTGCAAAAATGATCTCTCTCAAAATGTATTTTCTCACAAAAGAAACTCTCTGAAGGTTAGAGGAGAGATGGAGAGAATACTTAGAAAAATAAGTGTATGAGATACTCAACAAAACACCCGTGGGGCTTTAAATAGACTTGGGAAGAAGAGGAGCTGCAGAGGTTATTAAGCCTATTGACTTCATCCCCTGTAATCAGATCTGAAATTGAAGATTCTTGCTCATGGTTAGCTAACACCTCAGGTCAGTTTTCAGTAAACTCTGTGTGGCAGTGGTGGTTGGCAGCAAATGGACCTGGAGTGAATATTCCTGTAGGTTTATGGGTTAAGTCTGCTCTCCCAAAAATGCAATTTTTCTGCTGGCTGGCTTGGAGGGAGAGGGTGAAGACTTCATCTTTTCTTAAAAGGATTGGGGTGTTAGCTGCAACTGTTAGTTCCTATCGTGTTTTCAGCAATGTTGTGGAGGAAACCTTGGATCATGTGCTGCTCTTTTGTCCACTGACCTGGGAGTGCTGGTCTTTAATGGTAAGGTGGTGGGATCTGGTATGGGATATACTTGGTTCAGTCCGGGGGCTGCTTCATTGGTGGTCTGGAGGTAAGTTCAAGCCAAAGGAATCCAGAATTTGGCAGGTAATTCCTTCTGTGGTGTTCTGGTATGTGTGGAAATTAAGAAATGATTGTAAATTCAAGGGAGCTCTACCTGCTATTGAAGATTTAACTGAAAGAATTAAGTTGCATATTGCTCTGTGGGCCAAATGGCTATTGAAGGTTGATTACTCTGTTTATGATTTTGTTTCTAACCTGCACCAGGCTAGGCTATCTGTGCGAGGGGCTTTGAGGTGTTATTGTGGATGCTCTGGCCGATCTGTATTGCCTCTGTACTGTCAGTTTAGTGTTGTTTTCTGTTGTTGTTTTTGCGTTGTTGGCCTCTCACCAACTGGAGCTTGGTGCTTTGTTAGCTCCAAGCTCCTCTTCATTGATGTAATATTATTTTCATCAATATAGATATCTTTTGCCGATCAAAAAAAAAAAAAAGTTCACGGGCTCGTCGCATGCGCAGTCCAATGGTCGCGGGAGCGAGTTGCCTTAGCGGGTTACGGGAAAACTTCTGGGGGTTGGCCATTTCAGTGTACCTTGGTCGCGGTGCGGTTCTCATAACCACGGGTGAGGTCGCAGGCGCCAACTGCTTGCTTAGCCAAGCTGCCTAGCAGCTTTTTCAGACTTTTTGTTCCACGCTTTCCTCTATCCATTGTCACCTTATCCCACAGACAAACAGCTATCTTTTAGGCTGGAAAGAATCACCATACTCACATGCTTGTCCTTGGAACGGGATTGCCAACTTGCACCGTTATGCAAAAAATTAGAATTAAAAATCCTAACAGAAGGCATCAAGACACAAGAAATAAAACATCTTGACACGCTGTGAAAGTAAAAGATTGTTGTAGCTATGGTTATGTTTTGTGCTTTGAGTTTATATATAAAAGAACCTTGCAATGTTTGGTATTGAAAATCAAGCATTAAATCGATTTGCATATTCAACCTTCATCAGATTCCTGATTATGCTTTCATTTTGATGATAAAAAAAAAAATTGTTCATTACAGGAAATCGACTTGCATAACAGTAACCAGTACCTCCGAGCAAAGGTATCTCTCTCATTACTTTTTATAAATATTTGTTTTGTTTTGTTTTTTTGTTTTTAAATGGATTATGAGATTATTGTGAAATAGATAGCTGAGAATGAGAGAGCTCAGCAGCAGATGAACCTGATGCCTGGAGGGGGGTCTGAATATGAGTTGATGCCACCACCTCAGTCATTCGATACTCGAAACTACTTTCAAGTGAATGGTCTCCAACCCAATGATCATTACTCTCGCCATGACCAAACTGCCCTTCAGCTTGTATAAGGTATCTCATCTATCTTTCACTTGCATCATATTAACTTTCATCATTAATTAGAAATCACCTTATACATAGATCCACCATTGGCATTCACATCACATTCATTAAGTCTCATGTAAGTTCAACTTCAATTTGGTTCTCTAATTCCAATTGTATTAGTTTTGTACACTCATTTTTACATTATATTAATTTAATCTAATTGGTAACATCTGGAAAGAATTTGGATAGAAATTAAGGACAAAATGATCCATTTCAAATTGGCCGTCATCCCTTTAATCACTTTCATGAGAGAATAAACTATTTTACCCCATAATTTTTAGTCCAATTCCTAAAAAGCGTTATCAATTGGACTAATGTGAAAAATTGAGGCATTTGGAATTACAATTACAAAATTAACACAATAAGTAAACTATAAAGTCTATGAGCTTAATTTTCCTATTTTTTTTTTCTTTTTTAAATCAATAATACTACATATTTAGAAAAATTTCTCAAGAAATTACAGAAAAACATGTCTATGTCCTATGGACCATAATCATGCTGGATATGACCCACAAGTGACCAACTTTAAATTTACACCACACCTCACTTTCAGGTAATTTTTGGGACAAAAATAGCTTAGATAGTATTTCCTTTTAAAGTTGTTGAAGGTTTGGAACAAAACCAATGGTAGGAGACTTGATGGGATGGATCTCAAGGATTTCTATAAAAACACATTTGTTCTAATAGATATTATTTCTATTTTTATGTGCAGTTAATTTATATGCTCAAAGGGACTGTGATTTCTCCTGTTCCATTCCCTAGCTGTAGATCTACTACTTCTACCAGATGAAGAAGCTCTCAAGTTTATATCTATGGAAAATGCTATAATCTATGGAGGTTTTGACTTGGTGATGCCTTTGTACTACTCCCTCGTGATATTGTTGTAGACTTCAGTGGTCAAAAGGACTCCTAATCCTATGTCTGTTTTGCTTTGTCTTTCATGCTTTGCACTGTTATATTATATAAATGTATTTACTATCCTTTGGGATTTCCTTTTCTTTTTTTCTCCTCTCTTCATATCAGATTCTCTTTTCTCTTTTCGTTTCTTTTTTTTTTTTTTGATAAAAGAAAATCAATTTTATGACACGATTTTATTAAGTTTTGTAGAGTTAACAACTTAATCTTTCTGTTTAACTATTTAATTACTTTGTTAGTCTTCTCCAATAAGATATATTTAGAATCTACAAATTAAGGTCATAATATGGCATAAGAAATTAGTCAAACAAAAAATGGGGTAAATGATTTCAGGAATTAAACATTTTCACATACTCCATATTTTCATTTCCTCATTGCTGCCTATGGTAATAGTAGTAACGAAACAAGTAACAGTACACATTCTTAACAATTTCCTTTTAATTTTTTTCTTACCAAATCCGTAAACCAAATAGAGCAACAATTTCGAATGATTATAAGGACTGCACCAGATTTTTATCATGGCAATAAAAGATTGGAAAATTGAAAAGACAATTTTATATAGAAACGACGTGGAAATATTATTGAACACGAGCCAGTCTGTTTTATTACAACTCAAGCATATTTTATTTGTGATCATGGCTTCTTACTCCGCCCCAAGAGCATGATTATTATATATAAACCTCTTCAGCTAGGTGGCAGATATCAATGCAATCAAAGCATTGTTTGCGCTTGCGGCTACTAAAACATTCGCAGCTACTGTTGGATTGGATGAAAACCATCCCAGAATACATACATACTAATAAAGTGGTCAAAACCTAGAAGTCCAGCTGCAAAGTGAAGTCTAATTCAATAAGCATGATATAATTTTGGTTAGTGACACTTTTTTTTTTTTTTGATCGGCAAAAAGAAGACTTTATTAATGAAAAACATACAAGGTATGAAAAATTATATCAATGAAGAGGAGCTTAGAGCTATATTAAGCTCCAACCTCCTAGTTGGTGAGAGACCAACAAACAAAGCAAACAGAGCTAGGCAAAGAAAAACCAGAAAAACCAGAAAGATTTAACAGCAAAAGCAGAGCTAAGGCACACTGCCTTGAACTACAGCAGCCCTTCAGTCATTCCAAGCACCAAGTCACTGCAACATTAGCAAGACAACCAAAACCAGTGCAAAAACATCAGCAAGAACCAACTGCCCTTCAAACAGTCTATACTGCCTTAGACTACACTGCCTTGAACTACTACAGCCCTACAGTCATTCCAAGCACCAAGTGCAAAAAACCAGAAAAACTAGAAAGATTTAACAGCAAAAGCAGAGCTCAGGCACACTGCCTTGAACTACAACAGCCCTTCGGTCATTCCAAGCACCAAGTGCAACATCAGCAAGACAGCACACATCAGCAAAACAGAGTTAAGGCAAAGAGACAGCCACTGCAATATTAGCGAGACAACCAAAACCAGTGCAAAAACATCAACACCAGCTCTTAAGTCCAGCAGACACACCAGCAAGACAGATGCCAACACAGCAGGCAGAGCATAGAAAACTAATTAATAAGACCAAACAAAGCACCAGACTGAAACCATAACTTTCAACCTCCATTCCTGATACAATGCTTCACCTGTGGCAAATTAGAGACCAAATCATGAATAGAAAGTCCACTTGAATGTGTGATGCTTTAAGCCACATAGCAACTCTAACCTTCACTAATTCACACAGAGCTTCCAAGTTTGGTTGAGAACCGTTAAAAACACAGTCATTTCTATGCTTCCATGTGGATCAGAGAGTGGCCAAAGGTATAACCATCCAGATTTTCTTCTCCAGCTTCTGCATTCTACATCCAGACCACCATTGCAATAAACCTTGCACTGGACCTGGCAGCACCCACTGCAATCCCCACCAGTGTATAATGTCAGACCAAAGCAGCCACACAAAGGGGCAGAAAAGCAGAATATGTTCCGCTGTTTCAACCTCATTATGGCAAAACACACAGCCAAGGTTTGTACTTCTTGCAAGGATTCCAATTCTATGGAGGAAAAAAAAGGTTTTAACCTTAACAAGCCAACCCAACCCAACCACCCAAAGAATTGCATTTTTTGGGGCGCAAAGTTGTTCCAAATTGAAGCAGTCACTGGAATTGCAGGTCCCATGGATGATTCAGTCCATTTATAAACTAATGAAACAGAAAAGAGTTTAGAGGGGTCTGCACACCAATGAAGCTCATCAGGTCTGGTACTACACAGTGTTGGTGCAGTACTAAGAAGATTGAATAATCTATAGGCTTCTGCCTCCTCCCAAGCCAGCAGAGATCTTCTAAATCCCAAATTCCATCCACCATCCTCTGTCCTTCTTTCAAAAAACACACTAACCACACCATTTTTATCATTAGATAATTAGAAAAGCCTTAGGAATTCATCCATTAAGCAGACATTACCCACCCATTTGTCCTTCCAGAAAAGGATTCTTCTCCCATCCCCCAGAACCAGCTAAGAATTATTAATATAAAATTGATGCAGCTCTGTATTGGATAAAACAACATGTACTATATCAGTCCATAGCTTTGATTCTCTACCAATTAGTTTTGGGAACCATCTTCCATCCACTAGCACATATTTCGCACAAATCACTTCCTTCCAAAGCGACTGATTCTCAATGCCAAATCTCCACCACCATTTTAATAATAGATAGTGATTCAAGGTTTTAATCCTCTTCACACCTAACCCACTATATTCTTATCTTTAGTAATCACCTCCCACCGGACCATTTGAACTTTTCTTCTCAAATCAGAGCCACCCCAAAGGAAAGTGGATTGCAATCTCTCCATCTCCTTAGCCACTCCAGCCGGAATTCTAAACATGGATAAATAATATATAGGTAGAGAGGACAGCCTTCTCTTCAATGTGGACAATTTCTGTTTAAACTTGTCAAGGACGGGTTTCCAAGTACTCCTCCTACTGGGGTTTGCCCCCAAAGGAAGCCCCAAGTATTTGAGAGGCAGCTTTTAATGAAGACAGTTTAATAAAGAAGCAAACTCTTGCACCAAAGCCTCTTCCACCCCAACACCACATAGGACACTCTTATGGTAATTGATTTTCAGACCTGAAGCAATCTCGAAACATCTTAGAATTCTTTTAATGTTGGTCACCTCCACCCTATCCGCATTACAAAACAAAATCATGTCATCCGCGAATTGCAAATAAGTGACTCTTAGGCCATTAGAACCCACCGCTACACCTTGGATTAGGCCCAACTCCTTGGCTCTGCTCAGCAAAATATTAAGACCCTCTGCCACAATGTTGAATAAGAATGGTGACAACGGATCTCTTTGTCGAAGACCTCTTTGAGGACAAAACTCAAGTGTTGATGATCCATTTACCAGGACAGAGATCTTAGCAGAGGAAACACAAGTTTTCATCCAGTTAACCCACCTAATTCCAAAGCCAAACTTCGACAGCAAATCAAACAAAAACTCCCAAGTGATAAAGTCATAGGCCTTTTCAAAGTCCAACTTAAGCACTAAACCTTTTTGGTTAGAACGTTTCCATCCATCTACTATTTCATTAGCTATTAAAATTCCATCTAAAATGTTTATTCCCCCCAAAAAAGCTAATTGTGCCTCACCAATAATCTTGGGCATCACCTTTTTCATTCTGTTTGCTAGCATCTTAGCTAAAATTTTGTACAAGGAGCCAATCAAACTAATGTTCCTATATTCATTCAAGCAGGAAGGACTTAAAACTTTTGGAATAAGGGCTATGAAAGAACTATTAATTCCACCAACCAAACTAGCATTCTGATGGAACTCCCTCAAAAATTGTAACACATCAACCCACACAGTTTGCCAACATTTCTTAAAAAAGGACATGTTAAAGCCATCGGGCCTAGGGGCCTTATTACCATCACAAATCTTTAAAACAGTCTGGATCTTCTCCTCTGTAAATTCTGCCTCCAATTGTGCCACAACTTGATCTCTACCTATGCTCTTGAAAGGGCCAGACAATTTGGGTTTGACTTTCCAAACTTCCGAAAATAGCCTTATAAAATGGGCCTGAATTGCATCCCTAATTTCCAAAAGCTCCTTAAGAACTAGACCATTCATTGCTATTGAACACAGAGAATTCCTGCTATTTCTACTACATGCCATAATATGAAAGAACTTGGTTTTTTTGTCCCCGTTAGTTGTCCAATTCACTCGAGATTTTTGTAGCCAAATCCATTCCAACATTTTACTTAACCTCCAAACGTTGCCCCTCACTTCCTTTCTTCTAATCAATTCTGTATCAGATTGTGGTCTCTGCTCAGCTAACAAGTCCAGATTATGAGCCTTATCTTCCACACTTTTAGCTTCAATTCAATCCTACCAAACACCTTCACATTCCATTGCTTGAGGGCTTGTTTCAACGCCTTAAACTTCATAAGACACTTGTACCTTGCCCAACCTTCCACACCAAGTTCTGACCAGCTTTGCTGAACAAAGGAAAGGAATTTTGGATGTAAAAACCAGGCGTTAAGAAACCTAAAAGGTTTAGGGCCCCAGTCCCTATCATCCTCCATTAAAATAATAGGGCAGTGATTAGACAACAATCTAGGAAGTCCCCATAATTTGAAAGAAAAATTCTGTACCCACTCATGATTCAGCAAAAATCTATCAATTCTGCTCCATTTCTCCCTTACTTGAGAATTACACCACGTTAACTTCCTTCCTAACATAGGCATATCTATCAACTCTAGTTGATCAATCATAGTATTCAAGTCCCTCATTCCTCTATCCCTTCTTGAACACCATATTCTTTTTGAAATGCTCCCAATTTCATTAAAATCACCCCCCAGACACTATGGCCCCAGAAAACTGGATTTTAACCTTACTAAAGAGTCCCGCATCTCTTTCCTTTTAACCATCTCATTAGGACCATAAACATTAATGATAACACAATCAAAACTGGAGAATAATGTGCCTGATAATAAGATGAAATTTTTGGAACTACAATAAGCCTTCAATTGAAACACCTCTAGGTTCCAAATACATAATAGTCCTCCAGCTTGGCCAATCGCATCTGCTCCCATGAAATCAAAAAGATCCCCAGGCCACAAAGACCTAACCAAGGCAGAATCCACTGTTGTCTTCTTAGTTTCTTGAAGTAACACAATGTCCACTTTTCTCTCTATAAGGCTTTTCTTAATCCTCCTTCTTTTTTCAGGTTTTCCAATTCCTCTCACATTCCATGATTGTATCTTCATGAGTATAAAAATCACTCTTGATCAGCTGGGTATGAAAATCTAACTTGCCTTTCCTTCTTTCTTCCTTACTCTTTGTTGATCTTGAGCTTCCAGATCCTCTAACTTGCTCAGCACCTCCTCTTCTTTACCTTCACAGTCTAGGCCCAGAGCTTTACCTATTTGTAAAGATGCCTCTGCCTCCGATAACACTCTCCGTCCTCTACTATTTCCACTTGCCATGGATAACGAAATGGCAGCTACAGCTGACCTAAAAACAGCTCATTTCCTCAAGTTCAGTGATGTTGCCCCCAATCTCTTGGTGATCCTGAACTTCCCCTTTGTGTGCTTTTTCTGCAACTGTGTTCTTGGTGCTAATATTTCTTTGGTCTTCAGCTTCCCTTTACTTGCTGGAGATGAGGATACTTGTAAATTATAAGCTAAATACATAGAGGAGCCTTGCGGGTTGCTGTGTTGACTCTGAACCAGTTCAACAGGTCTTTGGGCCAACCCATCAAGACCACCTTGTGAATTGCTGTGTTGAAACTGAACCAGCCCAATAGGTCTTTGGGCCTATCCATCAAGGCCACCTCCCAATTGGGCCTGATTAAGATCCACTTCAAGTTGAATGCCCAGCCGATTGCCTTTAGAACCACTCAGCCTTTTGATAAACCCAGGGGTATATATTTCAGCTTCTACCCTACGCCTGACTCCATCACCATCTTGCTTAGAGCTCAACCCTACCCCTGCCATTTTGCTTGCGCATACGCCACATTTCTCAGACCCATCCTTCGTCATATCTGTTTCAGCGACAACAGAGACATTAGTCAATCTTTCATTCTCGTCCAGTTCATCTAAGCTAGCAGGTGAGACACTATTCCCCTCACCAGCCACATCATCTCGTAGGTCTAATTTCTTGCCTATCTGGACCTCCACATCATCATCTCCTTCCTCATGCTTGCTGTTTTTGTCTGTAAGCTGCTCATCTGCAATCGCTTCTGAAGTTGACTTCCTTGCCTTCTTCCATTCGGTGGATTGAGATGTACACTGATCAGACGGTGATATAGAGACTATTATTTGTTCCTTACAAACCCTCACTGGGTATAATGTACCATTGCACTCCAGATTTATAGTTTGATTGATAGAGTCCATGCTTGTCATGGCTATCTTCACCTTACCACAATGAAGCGAATTAAGTCGAAGAGTATCCTTATCAATGGCCAGCACTGCTCCCCAAGTGTTCCTAATACTACTAAATGTTTTAAAACTCCATAAGTTCAACGGAACACCATAGCAACTAAACTAGACATATCTTTCTTGTTCAATAACCAACCCTTGGTGCCATTCTTGGACTGACTCACACTTTACATTGAGCCAAACCTGCATTCTCTGAAGTTTATCCTTCATATCTGCGATTGATTTGAAAGGGAGAACCATATCTCTGTGTAGACATCCCCCGAATGCCTCGGGAGGAACGAGTCCCCCGTTCCGTTCGATATTGGGCTCACTACAGTTCGGACTCTCAATTTGTCACGGTTCTAAATCTGAACCAAAGAGTCCAAATCCGGCAAATCGTTTTGAGAAAACAGATTTTGAAAGAAGTGCCAAACATGGACTGCTTTGCCAGATACAGAGTCGCCACCTAAATATTTTATTTTTGGGGAAATTTAGGAAACCCTGACTCGTTTGCCTAAGGCCATGTGTCCGTCATCACCAAAGTTGCCTCGCTCGGGAACTTGGGTACGATTGGGGAAGGTCACTTCGTGAGCACCCCGTTCGCCCGATCAAGATCGGCCTCTACTAACCATGATATCTATTTTTGAAAACATTATGCGTTCTTATTCCGGTTATTAGCCTAGATTTACTATGTGATGCGCACAACATACAAGTATAGACTGGATCGCCTGAATTGGAACAAAACATTTCATGTTTGTTTGTTTGAAAATGGTTTGATGGTGCTACTCGCAGTAGGCTAAGACGTGGATTTGCCACCCTCAGGTGGGCTTAAAAACATGATTTTGCCACTATCTAGTGGGCTTAAAACTCACAATTAATGAATTGTTCCAATTCAAATAACCCAACCTTCACCCATGGCATTCAGGCAGTTTATATCACATAAGCACATAGCCTCATGGTAAGCATGCTATTCATGGCAGTCACTCACACGCATGCAAGGATGCTAAAACATAAAACTTACCGAGTACTCCAAGCCAAAACAGAAGCTAATTAGAAATCTATGCATGATCCTAATTATACGGAAATGCCTAATGCAACACATGCAAAAATGCAACTATAGCAGGCTCGGCTATTCTAAACATGACATATGAAATGCTACAGCTAACATGTATTCAACTTGGAATTGAAAATACAATGCAGTTAGTATGATACGCCGAGCCCGGTGCATGCAAAACAGATGAATGAATGCAAACATGCTATCATACTGTATGCTAATTGAAACATGCCCTAATCTAACCATCATAAGCGGGTAAATAAAAGGGAGAAAGATGTGGGGTTGGAAGACATACATCACACACACGCACACTTATTACAACATTGCCCCCGCGCAGAGGGTCCGAATAAATAATATACAGTCCCGAATAAATATTACAGTCCAAATAATTACAATATCCTAATTAATTAACGAATTAAACTAGATAAGCTGTAAACTAGCATGCAAGCTAGGGACTGCCTCGACGCTATTTCGGATGATGAATGATGCATGTCCGGGTTGCTTTGGCACAGAAATCCATCTCAATGCCCCAGTTTCTCTCTGTTTGTAATTATTCTCGGGATGCGTGCCAAGCTTCGGAAGGCTGCTGATTTCTGATTTGCTGCAACAGAGAGCAACAAAGGGGCATGACAAAGTATTTTCACATATGTATGCATCACTACTCTTCAGGGAGTGTAGTCCTCGATCCTCGTGTCACCAATCACGCATCTCGATGCATGATGTCCGGGGAGTCGAATTGCATGACTCAATATGGAATGAATGCACATATAAACACAACAAAACCTAAACTCCATCATGGATAATCCGGAGTGTCGGTGACTGGGAATTGAGATACGTTCCGTCACTCGGAGTACGAAACGCACCTCGTTTTCTGTGCTCGGGCTAACTCCTATCCCAAGCACAATGCAATATGCAAGACATGCATGAATGCAACTAATATACAACTTAGCATGCACGATGCTATGAAATGGCATACACGATGCACGAGGTAACATGACATACACAATGCGCTAACATACAACCTAGCATACGCAATGCTATGAAATAAAATGGCATACACAATGCATAATGGACTTTCACCGTCATGAGTGGACCTCAGCCACACTCACATAAGAGGCCATTAGATGAAAATGAGACACTCGAAATGCGTGCACATATGCACGCAAACCGAAGACCGACCCTAAGGCACCAAATGCCACTCTAACAAGACATGGCAAGGCATGGAATATGGCATACTAGCATGAAAATTTCAGTAGCAAAATATGATGCAAAACAGCCCCGAAACATGGCAATATGGTACCTGATGCATGGAATGAGACCCGAAACATGAAATTAGGTACATGGAATGACCTATGGCTATGAAAAGCATGCATTATTTGAACATGAAGTGTGAAGACAGAGTTAAGACAGTCCCAAAACAAGCATATTTACAGTTTTAAGCAAGGTCAAACAATGGACACAAATAGGACTAAGCTAGCATGCAAAAATGGCCCCGTAAGAGAGGTAATGAAGCAAGTAGCAGCTGCTGGCCCCAAATGGCCAAGAGCCCTTCAAAAAAGTTGAAGAGGGGCTCAAAATGAAGCACTTTATAGTGTACAACCATCCACGAAAACAAACACAAGTATGGCTAAACTATTGTGCAAGAAATGGGCCAAAAGGGAGACAAAGAAGCAAGTGATGGTTTCTGGCCTCAAAAAGAGGAGGGACCTTCAACAAAGTTGAACAGGGGCCCAAAACATGGTATTTTATAGTTAGTGACCAAACCCAAAACAGTGCACATGCAAGCTTAAAATACTATGCAAAATAAGGCCTAAAAAGAGGTTTAAACACAAAGAGAAAAAAGGGAGCCTCAAACAGAAAATAACCCTTGATCAAACATGAAGAGGGGGTTAAAATAAGACTATTTACAGTTCGGACCAGATCCCAAAAATATAAGCACAAGGGGCTAACAAAACATGCAAAAATAAGGCCAAAAGAGGGATAAAGAGGCAAGTGACAAAAGGAAGCCTCAAACAGTGAAGAGCCCTTCAACAATGTTGAAGAAGGGCTCAAAATAAGCCACTTTACAGTTTATAACCAAGCTCAAAACAGTTTACAAATAGGCCCAAAATACTATGCAAGAATGAGGCATACAAGAGAGGTAAAGAACAAAGTGTAAAAAGGAAGCCTCAAACAGGGAGAGACCCTTAAACAAACATGAAAAGGAGCTCAAAATAATGCTATTTTCAGTTAGGGTCAGAGCCCAAAAATGGAATCAAGTATAGCTTAGATTGTATGCAAAAATAGGGCCAAAAGGAGGAGAATGAGACTTACCCTTGAAGACCAAGTCTTTGACAAATCTTGGACCAAGTTTGGTGGCTCCTTAGCTCTGGAAAACAGCTCCAAGTGGCTGGAATGGATGGTGGTGGTGTGGTGCTAGGTGGTGGTGTAGAAATGGTGTAGGGTTTGGAAGGTTTTGGTGCTTGGAAGGGAAGGAGAGGGAGGATCAATGCAAGAGCCTCAAAGCAATTTTTTGTAACCCCTCAAATGGGAGCTGGAGGGCCTGATATATAGGCAAAAGTGTGGGAAAAAAGGGGGGAAAAAAGGAGGGGAAAGGAATTCAAGTTTCCCCCCAAAAGTGCAGCCCCCTGGATACAAAATCTGGGGGGAAACAGAATACATATTTGTAATGTACCAGAGGAGGGGATCATGGCTGGCCGGTTATTGAAGTTGCAGGTGGCCAGTCGGCCCTTCCCATGGCCGGCCGGCCAAGGGTCAAAAGGGTCAAGAGGTATTAGTGGCCGGCCACCCCAGATTGGTGGCCTCCCATGTGTGCACAACACAACCATGTGGTCAAAAACTGGAGAAAGTGAACTAGGAGAGAGAAAAGGTCACTTTTAGGAGGGGTTCAAAAGGCTCACACAGAATTACTGGCCGGCCATGTGATATTGGTGGCCTCCCAGGTGTGTACAACATAAATATGTGGTTTGGGGCAAGAAAAAGTGGCCTTAGGGTGGTCAACATTGGCTTTCAAGTGAGAAAAATGGGCGACGGAGGGCGATGGAGGAATAAAACTGGTTGTCGAACAATTACTGCCTCCCACCCTTCTATGACCTTTCTAACAATGAAACAGAAGTCCCTGCCAAAAAGAACTCAAACCGATGCAAAATGAAGGTTCGGGAGCCGAAAACGCGTAGCCCGAGCCCTGAAAACTGACTGTTGACACCGAAAGTGGCGTATGACCACGAAGGTGGTCTCCCGGGCCACAGTGTCCCTCTAAAGGGAGGAAATAAGATGTGTGCCAAAAATCGGAGCAATCGGAGGTAGTTAAGCGGTCCCGAACCGAGGGACACGACCGACGGCTCCGAAAACCGGAAACCAGGCTCCAAATGGAAAAAATGGCCTACGACCATGAAACGTAGCCTACGACCACTGAGAGATGATCTACGAGGTCTCTCCCTCCCTTCGGGAAGAGAAAACAGAGAAAACAGAGCCTGGTTCGCAAACCGAGGCAAAGCATGAAAGAGTCTGGAAGTCCGGAGGCAAGGCTCGCAGCCGAGACTCTGAAACCTCTGAACGAGCAAGATATGCAACATCACCAAGTGCTTAATCGGTGACGTCTGAGTCTTAAGGTCAGTCAAAAATGGGGTGTCTACAGTTGCCCCTCTTTGATAGAACTCGGAAGTCATAAGTGACGGGGGTGAATGTCAAAGCCCAGAGACGACCCATTTTTGACAAGGCCGAAGACTTAGACAAACGAACAAAGTACAGACAAACAGAGATGTGCCCGCAGGCATGCCCGCAGGCAGGGGGCAAAATGCAAAATGATATGTACAAAGCCGAATGTAGCTCATGATCATGCAAATGCAGCAAGCTGTAATGAGGCAAGTACTCGCAAATAGATGCAACAGTTTTAAGCAAGAATGCAAAGCAACAACTACATTTCATGCAGTTAGGAATGTAGAGAATTATTCAATTCTCGTCGCGTCTCACACGGAGAAGATACGATACCTGCGCGATTCGTCTGGTCGCACCAGCTTCAAATGAACCGTACATACAATATCGTGCCTGCAAAATAAAGAAACTCAACAAGCACAACATATCCAACAACATATGTTCAATGTGATATCGAATGCAGACAATCGCGGTGTTGATGAAAAAGTGCATCGCAATGCGGGAAGAAACGCGCACGACAACGCGAGTTTAAGCACGGAGGCTCGGTGATATCAAAGAGACGTGCATAACAATGCAAGTATGTGCATGAGAATGCAAGTTACGTGCATGATAATGCGGAACAACTGTAAACCTGGATGTATGTTTGTCACAAAACAACGAGCAAGGAAATGCACGTTTCGGCGAGGGCGACTCGATCGCGGCCTCCGGTTCACCTCTCGAAGAGGTTACAACATGTTCAAAAGGATATATCTCACTTTCGATGAGTAATGATGAGACACGCATCAGAAGTTGAAGCTGAGGTTCCGGCGGAGCGATTTCGCGACAGAAAGTGCACTTCTCTTGTACTTTTTCAGGTCCCGGGGACTCCAATCCTCCTCAAAATTTGCAGGGACCTTGGGGGGCATGTGGGGAACACCACCAGCCATCTTTATTGGGAGAGGGAGGCCACCGGCCAATTTTTGAAAAGGGAATGGCCGGCCTGCCAGAAAAAGTGGCCAGCCGGCCACTTTGCCAAATTTCGGGGCAATTTTGTACTTTCACCCTCTTTTCTTTAAATACACTCATCCAAACACTTTGTGCTCACAAGTGCAGCTCCGAAATCATCTCCTCTAGCTTCCCAAACCATTTTCTCCCTCAGATCTGTGCTCTATACGCGTTTTCCAATGCCCCACGCAAGTTGTTTTCGCGAAATCTTTTAGTTTTAAGCACTTTGAACCGATTAAATTTTGATTTCGGGGCTTCTTTTCTCATTTTTGCCACTTGAGGTGAGTTTGTCTCAATATTTGGAAGATATTCTCGGGAGTTGACTTTTGTTGACTTTTTCCAATTTTGGCTCATTTTTGCCCTTTTGTTGATTTTCTGAAAATGGCTGGTCATTTCCCCCACGGTGGAGGTTCTCCGGACGCCGGAGGCGAGCTTGACATCATGTCTTTGCATCTGAGGGTTCGCCCCTTTATCCCCGAGAGGTACGACCCACCGGCACATGTTCTTCCACGGGCTGTTTTCTATCACTTCACCGATTTCGACGAGCGAGCACCCGGGGATCTCCTTCTGCGGGAGCCAGAGTATCATCTCTCCCATGAGACACGAGAGGTATTTACTTTGTTTTTACCTTTTCTGTAACATATTATGAATTTTTCATGCATTCTGTTTGCACTCTGAACACACGGTTCAATCACTTGAATTCCTGAACACTCAACGCATAAATTGATTGTGAACACACGGCACACATCGGTTGAGGGTTGAACACGCAGCCCACACACTGATTTTCTGAATACATAGTCTGAATTAAAGGTGAACACACAGCACACACTGATTGTGAGTTGAACACGCAACCCAAAACATTGATTTTCTGAACACACAGCCCAAATTGAAGGTGAACACGCAGCACACACTGGTTGAGAGTTGAACACGTAGTCCAAAACACTGATTTTCTGAATACACAGCCCAAATTGAAGGTGAACACGCAGCACACACTGATTGAGAGTTGAACACGCAGCCCAAAACACTGATTTTCTGAACACACAGCCCAAATTGAAAGTGAACACGCAGCACACACTGATTCTGAACACGCGGCTCACTTTTTTTACTTTGCACGCAGCCTATTCATTTTATTTGCACGCAGCTTATTCATTTTATGCTGAAACATGTATTCATTCTGAATGCAGGTGACTTCTCGCACTGTGCGGGGATATGGCTCTACCGCGGTGAGAGATTGGTACACCGAGCTCCCGGGGGCTGTTTGGGATTTGGTTGACTTGGCGGGGTTTGGGCCCTTCTGTATTGGGCTATCTTGTTGTCCTGCCAGAAGGACGTTGATGGCCACCTTGGTGGAGAGATGGTGGGACACCACCAACTCCTTCCATTTTTCTGCCACGGGGGACTTGACTATGACCCCGTTTGACTTTGCCATACTGACTGGCCTTGACGTGGGAGGTTGGCCCATCCCTTACGATGAGGACATGGGCCAGTGGGAGGCTGCTTGGATATATTTGCTGGGGGTTCGCCCGCCTGTTGATAGAGCTTCGGGGAGAGTCCGATACACCTGGTTCTCTTCCCATTTCCGGCGGGTGGAGATGGAGCCCGGGACTCCTGAGGAGGCAGCACAGTATGCCCGCGGCTTTCTGATGTTCCTCTTCGGGACCACTTTCTTTGCCGACAAGGGGGAACACTGTTGGGCTTTATCTGTTGAGTGCTTTGGTGGACCTGTCATAGGTCAGACGGTATGACTGGAGTGGCGCCAGCTTGGCTACCCTTTATTGCTACATGAGCGCGACCTCCCGCGGACGGGGGGACGTACTTGGTGGCTATTGGAGAGCCTGAGAGGTACTTTCTTGCACACACGGCGCACTTTATACTCTGTATCGTGCACTTTGCCCTCAGCACTTTGTATTCTGCTTTGTTTTCCACAATTATGGGTCTATGTGTATTTCCCGACATTGGCCCTGGAGTTGGTGGTAGAGGGACCTCTTGTGACCCCGTACTCACTTGTATTTGAAGGCCAGCACCGGCCAAGACCTCGGGAGTCTCTCCTTTATCTGCGGCAGTACTTCGACACGGTGCGGTCGACGGAGGTATTTCAGAAATCTCAGTTCATCTGGTTTCATCTTTGATTTGTCCTATACATTTTCAATTTCTGCTTGGTTTATGCGTTTGTTATCCGCAGATTACATGGCAGCCATGGGCGCCTTTAGGTGAAGGTCTCCGATTCCAGTTTGTCGGAAGGTGGGGTGCCTCTCGGTACAGGATCCTGTTCGAAGGGCCAGTTGGTAGGGCTTGGTTTTTGGGGGACCGCTTCTTGCGTCAAGTCTGGGGGTACACTTCTCAGGACCTTCCCTCAGCGCCCCCAGTCGATATGCGGATTGTTGATAGGCTCTCTTCCGGGGATGTTGTTAGTGCTATGCTGGGTACTGATGCTTTGCTACATCTTGAGGAGGGGGATTACGCTACTTACCGTCACATATACCTGATGCCTCCATTGACGGGAGTTCGTACTCCGACGATGAGGCCTGCTGGCATGCCATCTTCGAGCCAGGCTCGGGCTCAGGCTGCAGACGCCCCTTTCACCAACAAGGCTCGTACATCTAGAGGTGGGGGTGGATTGGTTCCCCCGATTCCTCCGACTTATCGTCATCCTGGATGGCCGGACATGCCGACCGAGTGGATGGGGTGGCAATATGGGACTACCTCTTCGATTCCGATCCCAATAAAGCCTCCGATGCCCGGCCATCGATATGTCAGAGACCCCGACTCACCACCGGTATGTTTTACGGCTTTGATTCATTACTCAGATGCTTAGACGTTAATTCCTTTACTGATATCCTTGCCTTTGTATCTGCAGCCCCCTGTTGAGTACATGGATCAGGTGCTCGAGATGGTAGCCTCACTTGAGGGGATGGTCCTGCGGAGGGAGGCACAGTTGTCTATCATGGGCTTCCAGGTACCTTTTAGTTTTTTGGCATTTATCATACTTCTGATGATATGCTGATTTCTACTGCATTGATAGGTTACTTGTGTAGAGCTCATCTGACACACACCTCACTTATACACTATGTTTACATGTACCCACTTCATGTAGTTTTCTTGTATCTGCATTTGATGTACATATTTGGACTGATGTATTTAAATTGAACTCTTTATTCTCAGATGCCCTCGGTATATGCTCAGCCGCAGGCCGGGCCACCTGGGCCTTCTCGGGGAGGTGGACCATGGGGGCCTTTTCGAGGAGCTGGGCCATCTGGGCCTTTTTGAGGAGCTAGGCCATCCAGGCCTTTTCGAGGAGCTGGAGGGGGGGTCGTCTCGTAGACGCAGAGCACACATTGTAGAGGAGGAGCCTGGTGAGGATGAGGAAGAGGAGGAGGCTGCAGATCGTTAGTCGGAGACATCTGCTGACAGAGAGGACGGCTCCGGTCTTGGTTCCGGGAGTGGAGGCGAGGCTGAGGGGGATCCCGAGGATGACGACTCCGATTCAGATGATGATGATGATGGCGATGGTGGCGGAGAGTCTATTCCACAGAAGAGGACGAAGAGGGCCTCTTATTCCTGCTCTTGAGAGCACAGATGCGGCTGTTTCCTGTTTTATTTATCTTTTTGCTAGTAGTTGTAGCACATTGTACATTATCGGACAGTTTTATTCTTTGTAAAACTTGTACCCTTGTTGTAAAATGTTGTAACAAAGGAAGTATGATGGAATGAAACAGCTTTTGTTCAAAAAGTGTTGCATTTTATGTTCTTTCATCGTATCGCATCATTTTGCACAAAATGAGATTGAATGGAAATGTGCATTGTGCATTTTGCCCAGTCAGGTAGTGAACCGACGCAACAACTTAACTTTCTAAGATATAACAAAACCTTAGCAAGTTTACAACTCGATAAGCAAAACACAATAGTGTTGACAACTCAATAAACAAGACTCAAACAAAGAGTAACAACTCAAAAACACGAAACACGACAGCTCGACAAACAACTCGATAAGAAAAACGACAACTTGATAAACAAAACAACAACTCGATAAACAAAACTTAACAAAACAAAGTGTACTTCGAACGATCTGGGCAACGGAACACATCCGAAACAGAGGGAAATAGAGGCCTTCGACACACCTGTTGCATGGAAATGCTTGAAACTTTCTGTTGGAGGGTAAAACAGGGCTAAAGACACACATTGGAGCATGGCCGGCTACTTTTGGGAGCCGGCCGGCCAGATTTATTGCAAAGGGGAGGCCACCGGCCAGGTTTTGAAAAAAGAAATGGCCGGCTTGCCAGAAAAGGTGGCCGGCCGGCCACTTAGCTCAGCAACTGTCAAATTTTTGACACTTGTCCCCCGAATAGTGTCTTTTCCTCTTTAAAAGCCTTAGCTCCGTGTTTTGATTCAATTCATCTTAGTTTTGAACGAAAATGGAGGCGTTTCTCGTTGAAAATCTCACAGCTTGGATCGCTTCTCTAGATGGTTCGGAAAAGTTGAACTTCCGGGGTTTCGGCTTGAATGCACTGTTCGCGCTGAGTCGCACTCCGCTGCACCTTCCTTTCCTCCATGCCGCGGCGAGGTTTTGGATCCCGGTGACGCATGTCTTTAGCTTTGGCGGGCAAGAGGTATGTCCAACTTTTGAAGATTTTCAAGTTTTGATGGAATCTGAACGTCATAAAGAGATCTTGCCCCAGTTCCGCTTGGGCCACGCCCAAACTTTAGGGCGGATGTGTAGACTCACCGCGCATGACGCTCGGTCTCTAATCTGTAATGGGGAGCTGGATATCCTCGGTTTGATTCATTGCTTTTCTGACGCTGGTGACCGCAGCAACCATTATTGGCAAGGTTTCTGGCAACACACCCTTTACTTGTGCCTGCTGTCTCACTTTCTGCTTTCCCCGGGCTTTGGCGGATTTAGCATTCGTCTGATTGAAGTTGCTCAAGGCTTGAAAGAAGGAAAGAGCTACATCGCCATGACCTTGGCCGAGACACTGATGGGCTTGGATGCTATCTATCGCCGGGAGACGACTAGATTTGCTGGGAGTCCACTGCTGCTGCAGGTAATGTTTCCCACCCAATCTTACATATGTATATGCTCACATCACTCAGCCCTCAGGCTCAGTTTTTCTCAAAAAAAAAAACCCTTTTCTTACTTTTCTCTCACCGTACATCTCTCTATTCTTTATTCTCTCATTTTTCATCCCTTCCTAGGTATGGTTGATAGACAAATTGCAGGTTGTGGACTCTTGCCCAGCCTACTCAGCTCGAGGCTATTTCTTTTGACAGCGCCTAGTCGATGCCCTTGATGAAAGGTGGTAGTTTGACTGGATGTGCAATTTGTCTGCAGATCGCATTGCTTGGCGTTGTCCTTGGCTCAATCTCCCGGCAATGAGCTATAGCATGTCTCGGCTGATCGGGATCCAGTTGATTGGTCTGACCCACTGTGTGTTCTACTTTCCGTTTTGGTTCCTGCGCCAGTTTGGTCATGATCAGATTTGCCCGCCAGAGGGGATTGAGTACCCGGCTGCTTTCCCGGTCCGAGGTGCACAGCTTGCCCAATATGCCACAGCATGGAGGACTAGAGAGCTCCTAGCCCCTGCTCCCACTTTCAGTTGGACTTTGTCTGACGAGTGCTTGGATTGGCTCAATGAGGAGGCACAGGTTGGGCCTAGCTTGGCATCAGAGGCTTCGACCAGCCCTGGGAGGGGCGCAGGGATACTTGACTTGATTATGCCCCGGATTTATTGCTTTATTAGTACTTTCAAGTTTTCTTTATGAATGTAATAAAAAGCAACTTCGATTGTATGCAAGAGCAGGAGAACTCTGTTTTGAAATCAATGAAATTGAAGGTTGTGGTACTGAAATTTTTTCGCTTTGGTCCCAAATGGGTCTTAGTTATAAAGAAATTAATTTGAACAAAGTCCACTTTTATTAAAACTTTTCAAAACCATTTTCGATATGGATCAAAACTGGACACGCCTAAGATCTGTCACTAAGATGCACAACCCCATATCCCTGCAACTGGAAAGTTGCCCCTAGTCTGAAGAGTACCGCGGCACTGCATGGCAACGGAACGTTGCCCCTAGTCTGAATAGCACTGCACCGGAGATTGCGATAAATGCTGATGGATAAAGATTACTGAGATGGTCAAATGGACAAAATTGATCGGGAAAAAGTTTATGGCTGAACTTCAGGATGAAGTTGCCTACGTATCCCAAAGATGGGAATCAAGCCTTACGTAGTTCAGGCTTAGGTTCACTCGAGTATTTTCACTCTCCTTTTACGCTCTAACTTTTGCCAAGGTCGCCCTTTGCGGGTTTTCAACCTTGCGAGCTCAGTTTTCAGAGGAAAACTCGCACCTTTAAGGCCCCCAATGCATGGAAATGCTTGGAACTTTCTTCTAGAGGCTAGAACAAGACCAAAGCCACCCTCCTCTTGATGGCCGACCACCTAAGGGAGCTGGCCAA
>NW_021025826.1:1782176-1906307 GCF_004153795.1 Camellia sinensis | reverse complement strand
ACTCCTTATTTGTCACGGTTCTAAATCTGAACCAAAGAGTCCAAATCCGGCAAATCGTTTTGAGAAAAAAGATTTTGAAAGAAGTGCCAAACATGGACTGCTTTGCCAGATACAGAGTCGCCACCTAAATATTTTATTTTGGAGAAATTTAGGAAACCCTGACTCATTTGCCTAAGGCCACGTGTCCGTCATCACCAAAGTTGCCTCGGCTCGGGAACTTAGGTACGATTGGGGAAGGTCACTTCGTGAGCACCCCCGCTCGCCCGATCAAAGATCGGCCTCTACTAACCATGATATCTATTTTTGAAAACATTATGCGTTCTTATTCCGGTTATTAGCCTAGATTTACTATGTGATGCGCAAACATACAAGTATAGACTGGATCGCCTGAATTGGAACAAAACATTTCATGTTTGTTTGTTTGAAAATGGTTTGATAGTGCTACTCGCAAGTAGCTTAAGACGTGGATTTGCCACCCTCAGGTGGGCTTAGAAAACATGATTTTGCCACTATCTAGTGGGCTTAAAACTCACAATTAATGAATTGTTCCAATTCAAATAACCGAACCTTCACCCACAGGCATTTAGGCGGTTTATATCACATAAGCACATAGCTCATGGTAAGCATGCTATTCATGGTAGTCACTCACACGCATGCAAGGATGCTAAAGCATAAAACTTACCGAGTACTCCAAGCCAAAATAGAAGCTAATTAGAAATCCATGCATGATCCTAATTATATCGGAAATGCCTAATGCAACACGTGCAAAAATGCAACTATAGCAGCTCGGCTATTCTAAACATGGCATATGAAATGCTACAGCTAACATGTATTCAACTTGAATTGAAATACAATGCAGTTGTATGATGCGCCGAGCCCGGTGCATGCAAAACAGATGAATGAATGCAAACATGCTATCATACTGTATGCTAATTGAAACATGCCCTAATCTAACCATCATAAGCGGGTAAATAAAAGGGAGAAAGACGTGGGGTTGGAAGACATACATCACACACATGCACACTTATTACAACATTGCCCCCCGCAGAGGGTCTGAATAAATAATATACAGTCCCGAATAAATATTACAGTCCAAATAATTACAAAAATCCTAATTAATTAACGAATTAAATTAGGTAAGCTCTAAACTAGCATGCAAGCTAGGGACTGCCTCGATGCTGCTTTGGATGATGAATGATGCATGTCCGGGTTGCTTTGGCGCAGAAATCCATCACGACGCCCCAGTTTGCCTCTATTTGCAATTTTCTCGGATGCGTGCCAAGCTTCGGAAGGCTACTGATTCTGATTTGCTGCAACAGAGAGCAACAAAGGGGCATGGCAAAGTATTTTCACATATGTATGCATGACTATTCTTCAGGGAGTGTAGTCCTCGATCCTCGTGCCACCAATCACGCATCTCGATGCATGATGGCGGGGAGACAATTGCATGACTCAATATGGAATTAATGCCCATATAAACACAACAAAACCTAAACTCCATCATGGATAATCCGGAGTGTCGGTACTGGGAATTGAAATACGTTCCGTCACTCGGAGTACGAAACGTACCTCGTTTTCCGTGCTCGGGCTAACTCCTATCCCAAGCACAATGCAATATGCAAGACATGCATGAATGCAACTAATATACAACCTAGCATGCACGATGCTATGAAATGGCATACACGATGCACGAGGTAACATGGCATAACCAATGCGCTAACATACAATCTAGCATAACGCAATGTTATGAAATGAAATGGCATACACAATGCATAATGGACTTACACGACATGAGTGGACCTCAGCCACACTACTAAGAGGCCATTAAATGAAAATGAGACACTCGAAATGCGTGCACCATGCACGCAAACCAAGGACCGACCCTAAGGCACCAAATGCCACTCTAACAAGACATGGCAAGGCATGGAATATGGCATACTAGAATGAAAATTTCAGTAGCAAAAATATGATTCAAAATAGCCCGAAACATGGAGCAATATGGTACCCGATGCATGGAATGAGACCCGAAACATGAAATTAGGTACATGGAATGACCTATGGCTATGCAAAGCATGCATTTTTTGAATATGAAGTGTGAAGACAGAATCAAGACAGTCCCAAAACAAGCATATTTACAGTTTTAATCAAGGTCAAACAATGACACAAATAGGACTAAGCTAGCATGCAAAAATGGCCCCGTAGAGAGGTAATGAAGCAAGTAGCAGCTGCTGGACCAAATGGCCAAGAGCCCTTCAACAAAGTTGAATAGGGGCTCAAAATGAATTACTTTACAGTGTACAACCAGCCACGAAAACAAACACAAGTATGGCTAACTATTGTGCAAGAAATGGGCCAAAAGGGAGACAAAGAAGCAAGTGATGGTTTCTGGCCTCAAACAGAGGAGGGCCTTCAACAAAGTTGAAGAGGGGCCAAAACATGGTATTTTATAGTTAGTGACCAACCCAAAACAGTGCACATGCAAGCTTAAATACTATGCAAAATAAGGCCTAAAAAGAGGTTTAAACACAAAGAGCAAAAAGGAGCCTCAAAAGAAAATCACCTTTGATCAAACATGAAGAGGGGTTAAAATAAGGCTATTACAATTCAGACTAGAGCCCAAAAATTAAGCACAAGGGGCTAACAAAACATGCAAAAATAGGCCAAAAGAGGGATAAAGAGGCAAGTGACAAAAGGAAGCCTCAAACAGTGAAGATCCTTTCAAAAATGTTGAAATAAGGGCTCAAAATAAGCCACTTTTAAAGTTTATAACCAAGCTCAAAAAAGTTTACAAATAGGCCTAAAATACTATGCAAAAAGAGGCATACAAGAGAGGTAAAGAAGAAAGTGTAAAAGGAAGCCTCAAATAGAGAGAGGTCCTTAAAAAAACATGAAAAGGATCTCAAAATAATGCTATTTTCAGTTAGGTTTGGAGCCCAAAAATGGAAGCAAGTATAGCTTAGATTGTATGCAAAAATAGGACCAAAAGGAGGAGAAGGAGACTTACCTTGAAGACCAAGTCTTTGACAACTCTTGGACAAGTTTGGTGGCTCCTTAGCTCTAGAAAACAGCTCCAAGTTTCTGGAATGGATGGTGGTGGTGTGGTGCTAGGTGGTGGTGTAGAAATGGTGTAGGGTTTGGAAGGTTTTGGTGCTTGGAAGGGAAGGAGAGGGAGGATCAATGCAAGAGCCTCAAAGAAATTTTTTGTAACCCCTCAAATGGGAGCTGGAGGGCCTGATATATAGGTAAAAGTGTGGGAAAAAAGGGGGGAAAAAGGGAGGGAAAGGAATTCAAGTTTCCCCCAAAAGTGCAGCCCCCCGGATACAAAATATAGGGGGAAACAGAATACATATTTGTAATATACCAGAGGAGGGGATCATGGCCGGCGTTATTGAAGTTGCAGGTGGCCGGCCGGCCCTTCCCATGGCCGGCCGGCCAAGGGTCAAAAGGGTCAGAGGTATTAGTGGCCAGCCACCCCAGATTGGTGGCCTCCCATGTGTACAACACAACCATGTGGTAAAAAACTGGAGAAAGTGAACCAGGAGAGAGAAGAAGGCCACTTTTAGGAGGGGTTCAAAAGGGTCACAAAGAATTATTGGCCGGCCATATGATATTGGTGGCCTCCCAGGTGTGTACAACACAAATATGTGGTTTGGGGCAAGAAAAAGTGGCCTTAGGGTGGTCAATATGGCTTTCAGTGAGAAAAACGGGCGACGAAGGGCGATGGAGAAATAAAATTGGTTGTCAGAACAATACTGGCTCCCACCCCTTCTATGACCTTTCTAACAATGAAACAGAGGTCCCTACCAAAAATGAACTCAAACTGATGCAAAATGGAGGTTTGGGAGCCGAACCGCGCAGCCCGAGGCCCCAAAAACTGACTGTTAGACACCAGCGAAGTTGGTTTCTCGAGCCACAGTGTCCCTCAAAAGGGAGCAAATAAGATGCATGCCAAAAACCGGAGCAAACGGAGGTGGTTAAGCGTCCGAACCGAGGCACACGGCCAACGGCTCCGAAAAATCGGAAACCAGACTCCAAACGGGCAAATGGCCTACGACCACGAAACGTAGCCTACGGCCACTGAGAGATGATCTACGAGACCTCTCCCTCCCTTCGGAAGAGAAATAGAGTTTGGTTCGCAAATCGAGGTAAAGCATGAAAGAGTCCGGAAGTCCGGAGGCAAGGCTCGCAGCTGAGACTCTGAAACCTCTGAACGAGCACGATATGCAACATCACCAAGCACTCAATCGTGATGTCTGAGTCTTAAGGTCGGTCAAAATGGGGTGTCTACACTCTGCCACTCCCATCTGACCTTTACTTCCAAAGCCTTCCCTGACGATGTCCTAAAGTATCCATTATGATGATGCTTTTAACCTTACTACTACACTTTCATACAACTAACCATTACCTTCTCATAAGCCTTGATGGTTCGGATTGCATTTGTGTGAATCCTCTGCCCCTCCAACCTCACAATGGGCTGTTTCTTTGGTAGCCAGCATTATACGTGGTATTATTAGCTATGGCTTTTCTATTCTGTGGTGCTTGTTTTAATCTGGGCTGAGGACCAGACTCCTTGCCAAACTCTGCTATCTTGACTCTCAGTGCTCTATCATCATACCAAGCCCTGTGCTTTTACTGCCATGTCTGTTGTGTAGAGCAATTGTATCTTACAAAGCCAACGCGAGATCTTGTCATCTTTCGTCGCTTATTTGGAATGAAAGGATCCATGACTACCCCATAGTTGGAGAAAATAGTGTATAATCCTCTGGTCCCCATGGATTCTGGTAGGTTATCCACAAAAATAGAATGTATAGATGTGTGTGCCTTACTGCTTCACACTAGCCGTCTACCATGTCGACGTACCACTGGTTGCTGTCCTCATTTCCAGTCACATTTTTCACAATTGCCAATTTTTCCCATTTTGGTTAGTGACCATGACAAGTAAATTCTATTGACATAACAAATGATAAGTGTTATGTAATCAATAAACAAATCTTACAAATTTTAAATATGACATTTATCAAATGTATCCCTCTTAGTGGCAACTAGTTCGGGATTAAGAGGTTTCTTCGATGTTCTCTAGTTTTGGCCTCTTTATTGATGTATAATCTTTGTATTTTTGCTCATTTCATCAATAAAGTTTTTTTTTTTGCTAATCAAAAATCAAATCATTAAATGGGTCTTTGTTTAGTTTTCAAATATTTTTGTCATTAAATCAAACATCAATTAATTTTTTTTTATATAAAATTTGTTAGTTTAATATATACATTTTCATAATAAAATACAAATGGATGCAACCAATTAAGTTAATGTCCAGAATCTAATCCTCAAGTAGCTGTTCAACGTTCAAGTGGAAATTTGACGACTTCATTTTGTTCTACTAGCTAAAGTAAATACTTGAAATGAAAAACCCAAAGCCAAAGGTACAATACACAACAAATTTGATAAATTTGGAGAAAGTTGAACAAAATGAATACAAATTTGGAAAGTGTTTGCAAATAATATGCTATTCTTTGAGCAATATTGACAAGATAATGTGTTATTTGTTTGCAACTCAAATGAGCTGCTTGGAGAATGGATGAGAAAAGATACCAATGATATCGGCCTTGTTTCTGACCATTACTAAATCTTCCAGTCGGCCCATCAGGGAAATCGATCCATATGGAGGGTAATTGGATTTTGCAGTGGTTACAAGCTCTTATTATTGCCATTATCGACTAATGAGTCCCCAATGATGTAGAAACAAGGTCTTGTGGTGCACTCCATGTTGGACAATCTTCACTGTAATTAAATTAATTAATTCTGTTTGGGTACTAAATGACAAACAAAATATAAAAGAAAAATAGGCAAGGAGAGAGAATGTTGATTACAAAAATCAAACTAGAAATAAAATTAAATAAATAAAACAATTTTATTTTTGTTACAAAACAAAATTTGTAACAAAATAAAACTGATTTAATAAACAAATAAAACAGAATAATAAATTAAACAACTTACTTGATTAATTTCTTCGAATAATAATCGATCAAGTCAGTGTTTGACACTGTGTCCTTAAGACGGATTCGTCCTCTCCTCGGTGCTTTCAGAATATGGACGTCTATCTCCCAGGATGAAATGATCAACAAAAAATAAATGCAGCACTACAATTTATTTGTTCAACGAACACACTTAGTGTATACACTCTTTTCTGCCATGTGTCTGAATGTCATTGGCTCTTTATGCCATGTTGGATTCTAGTTGTCCTGGACCTCACCAGCTGGGTTATGTATTGGGCTCCAAGTAATGGGCTTGGGTTGTTCATAGTGATTCGTGGCCATTATAGGCTTATACAAGTCATTATCTATTATCATATAAGGGTTTTACTATATCGTATAAGGGTTTTACCATTATCTATTAATTGTCGTCGCAAAAAAAATATCTCGAAAAGTTTTTTAAAAAAAAATTACGACAAAAAATTTAAAAAATGTTGCTAATGAATGATTTTTAAGAACTGTGGAGAAGTGGTTTAGAAATACTTCAGGATCCAATCAGATGTCATTGATCCTCTGATCGTTACCTGAAAAAGGGATGAACACTCCGATCGGGGTTGCAGGAATTAGCACTCCGACAGATAAGTCAGTATATACTCTCTTGTTTGCTTGTATCTTAAGTTAAACTTACTTGTTCTCACCTCCCCACCATTAGCTGATGCTCTCCTTATTTATAGTCGTCCTTGATGTTGATGGATGGTCCCACCTTTCGTCCAATGGATATTCCCTCATTCGGCTAACTGTTTGTACTCGGCAAAGACTACACTTGATTCTTCGGCCGATCTAGAAAGACGTGGGGTTGGAAGACATACATCACACACATGCACACTTATTACAACATTGCCCCCGCGCAGAGGGTCTGAATAAATAATATACAGTCCCGAATAAATATTACAGTCCAAATAATTACAAAATCCTAATTAATTAACGAATTAAATTAGGTAAGCTCTAAACTAGCATGCAAGCTAGGGACTGCCTCGATGCTGCTTTGGATGATGAATGATGCATGTCCGGGTTGCTTTGGCGCAGAAATCCATCACGACGCCCCAGTTTGCCTCTATTTGCAATTATTCTCGGGATGCGTGCCAAGCTTCGGAAGGCTACTGATTCTGATTTGCTGCAACAGAGAGCAACAAAGGGGCATGGCAAAGTATTTTCACATATGTATGCATGACTATTCTTCAGGGAGTGTAGTCCTCGATCCTCGTGCCACCAATCACGCATCTCGATGCATGATGGCCGGGGAGACGAATTGCATGACTCAATATGGAATTAATGCACATATAAACACAACAAAACCTAAACTCCATCATGGATAATCCGGAGTGTCGGTGACTGGGAATTGAGATACGTTCCGTCACTCGGAGTACGAAACGTACCTCGTTTTCCGTGCTCGGGCTAACTCCTATCCCAAGCACAATGCAATATGCAAGACATGCATGAATGCAACTAATATACAACCTAGCATGCACGATGCTATGAAATGGCATACACGATGCACGAGGTAACATGGCATACACAATGCGCTAACATACAATCTAGCATACGCAATGTTATGAAATGAAATGGCATACACAATGCATAATGGACTTACACCGACATGAGTGGACCTCAGCCACACTAACATAAGAGGCCATTAAATGAAAATGAGACACTCGAAATGCGTGCACACATGCACGCAAACCAAGGACCGACCCTAAGGCACCAAATGCCACTCTAACAAGACATGGCAAGGCATGGAATATGGCATACTAGAATGAAAATTTCAGTAGCAAAATATGATTCAAAATAGCCCCGAAACATGGCAATATGGTACCCGATGCATGGAATGAGACCCGAAACATGAAATTAGGTACATGGAATGACCTATGGCTATGCAAAGCATGCATTATTTGAATATGAAGTGTGAAGACAGAATCAAGACAGTCCCAAAACAAGCATATTTACAGTTTTAATCAAGGTCAAACAATGGACACAAATAGGACTAAGCTAGCATGCAAAAATGGCCCCGTAAGAGAGGTAATGAAGCAAGTAGCAGCTGCTGGACCCAAATGGCCAAGAGCCCTTCAACAAAGTTGAATAGGGGCTCAAAATGAATTACTTTACAGTGTACAACCAGCCACGAAAACAAACACAAGTATGGCTAAACTATTGTGCAAGAAATGGGCCAAAAGGGAGACAAAGAAGCAAGTGATGGTTTCTGGCCTCAAACAGAGGAGGGCCCTTCAACAAAGTTGAAGAGGGGCCCAAAACATGGTATTTTATAGTTAGTGACCAAACCCAAAACAGTGCACATGCAAGCTTAAAATACTATGCAAAATAAGGCCTAAAAAGAGGTTTAAACACAAAGAGCAAAAAGGAGCCTCAAAAAGAAAATCACCCTTGATCAAACATGAAGAGGGGGTTAAAATAAGGCTATTTACAATTCAGACTAGAGCCCAAAAATATAAGCACAAGGGGCTAACAAAACATGCAAAAATAAGGCCAAAAGAGGGATAAAGAGGCAAGTGACAAAAGGAAGCCTCAAACAGTGAAGATCCTTTCAAAAATGTTGAATAAGGGCTCAAAATAAGCCACTTTAAAGTTTATAACCAAGCTCAAAAAAGTTTACAAATAGGCCTAAAATACTATGCAAGAAAGAGGCATACAAGAGAGGTAAAGAAGAAAGTGTAAAAAGGAAGCCTCAAATAGAGAGAGGTCCTTAAAAAAACATGAAAAGGATCTCAAAATAATGCTATTTTCAGTTAGGTTTGGAGCCCAAAAATGGAAGCAAGTATAGCTTAGATTGTATGCAAAAATAGGACCAAAAGGAGGAGAAGGAGACTTACCCTTGAAGACCAAGTCTTTGACAACTCTTGGACCAAGTTTGGTGGCTCCTTAGCTCTAGAAAACAGCTCCAAGTTTCTGGAATGGATGGTGGTGGTGTGGTGCTAGGTGGTGGTGTAGAAATGGTGTAGGGTTTGGAAGGTTTTGGTGCTTGGAAGGGAAGGAGAGGGAGGATCAATGCAAGAGCCTCAAAGAAATTTTTTGTAACCCCTCAAATGGGAGCTGGAGGGCCTGATATATAGGTAAAAGTGTGGGAAAAAAGGGGGGAAAAAGGGAGGGAAAGGAATTCAAGTTTCCCCCCAAAAGTGCAGCCCCCCGGATACAAAATATAGGGGGAAACAGAATACATATTTGTAATATACCAGAGGAGGGGATCATGGCCGGCCGGTTATTGAAGTTGCAGGTGGCCGGCCGGCCCTTCCCATGGCCGGCCGGCCAAGGGTCAAAAGGGTCAAGAGGTATTAGTGGCCAGCCACCCCAGATTGGTGGCCTCCCATGTGTGCACAACACAACCATGTGGTAAAAAACTGGAGAAAGTGAACCAGGAGAGAGAAGAAGGCCACTTTTAGGAGGGGTTCAAAAGGGTCACAAAGAATTATTGGCCGGCCATATGATATTGGTGGCCTCCCAGGTGTGTACAACACAAATATGTGGTTTGGGGCAAGAAAAAGTGGCCTTAGGGTGGTCAATATTGGCTTTCAAGTGAGAAAAACGGGCGACGAAGGGCGATGGAGAAATAAAATTGGTTGTCAGAACAATTACTGGCCTCCCACCCTTCTATGACCTTTCTAACAATGAAACAGAGGTCCCTACCAAAAATGAACTCAAACTGATGCAAAATGGAGGTTTGGGAGCCGAAACGCGCAGCCCGAGGCCCCAAAAACTGACTGTTAGACACCAGCGAAGTTGGTTTCTCGAGCCACAGTGTCCCTCAAAAGGGAGCAAATAAGATGCATGCCAAAAACCGGAGCAAACGGAGGTGGTTAAGCGGTCCCGAATCGAGGCACACGGCCAACGGCTCCGAAAAACCGAAAACCAGACTCCAAACGGGCAAAATGGCCTACGACCACGAAACGTAGCCTACGGCCACTGAGAGATGATCTACGAGACCTCTCCCTCCCTTCGGGAAGAGAAAATAGAGTTTGGTTCGCAAACCGAGGTAAAGCATGAAAGAGTCCGGAAGTCCGGAGGCAAGGCTCGCAGCTGAGACTCTGAAACCTCTGAACGAGCACGATATGCAACATCACCAAGCACTCAATCGGTGATGTCTGAGTCTTAAGGTCGGTCAAAAATGGGGTGTCTACACTCTGCCACCTCCCCATCTGACCTTTACTTCCCCAAAGCCTTCCCTGACGATGTCCTAAAAGTATCCATTAATGATGATGCTTTTAACCTTACTACTACACTTTCATACAACTAACCATTACCTTCCTCATAAGCCTTGATGGTTCGGATTGCATTTGTGTGAACTCCTCTGCCCCTCACAACCTCAACAATGGGCCTGTTTCTTTGGTAGCCAGCATTATACGTGGTATTATTAGCTATGGCTTTTCTATTCTGTGGTGCTTGTTTTAATCTGGGCTGAGGACCAGACTCCTTGCCAAACTCTGCTATCTTGACTCTCAGTGCTCTATCATCATACCAAGCCCCTGTGCCTTTTACTGCCATGTCTGTTGCTGTAGAGCAATTGTATCTTACAAAGCCAACGCGAGATCTTGTCATCTTTCGTCGCTTATTTGGAATGAAAGGATCCATGACTACCCCATAGTTGGAGAAAATAGTGTATAATCCTCTGGTCCCCATGGATTCTGGTAGGTTATCCACAAAAATAGAATGTATAGATGTGTGTGCCTTACTGCTTCACACTAGCCGTCTACCATGTCGACGTACCACTGGTTGCTGTCCTCATTTTCCAGTCACATTTTTCACCATTGCCATTTTTCCCATTTTGGTTAGTGACCATGACAAGTAAATTCTATTGACATAACAAATGATAAGTGTTATGTAATCAATAAACAAATCTTACAAATTTTAAATATGACATTTATCAAATGTATCCCTCTTAGTGGCAACCTAGTTCGGGATTAAGAGGGTTTACTTCGATGTTCTCTAGTTTTGGCCCTCTTTATTGATGTATAATCTTTGTATTTTTGCTCATTTCATCAATAAAGTTTTTTTTTTTGCTAATCAAAAAATCAAATCATTAAAATGGGTCTTTGTTTAGTTTTCAAAATTTTGTCATTAAATCAAACATCAATTAATTTTTTTTTATATAAAATTTGTTAGTTTATATATAACATTTTCATAATAAAATACAAATGGAATGCAACCAATTAAAGTTAATGTCCAAGAATCTAATCCTCAAGTAGCTGTTCAACGTTCAAGTGGAAATTTGACGACTTCATTTTGTTCTACTAGCTAAAGTAAATACTTGGAAATGAAAAACCCAAAGCCAAAGGTACAATACACAACAAATTTGATAAATTTGGAGAAAGTTGAACAAAATGAATACAAATTTGGAAAGTGTTTGCAAATAATATGCTATTCTTTGAGCAATATTGACAAGATAAATGTGTTATTTGTTGCAACTCAAATGAGCTGCTTTGGAGAATGGATGAGAAAAGATACCAATGATATCGGCCTTGTTCTGACCATTACTAAATCTTCCAGTCGGCCCATCAGGGAAATCGATCCCATATGGAGGGTAATTGGATTTTGCAGTGGTTACAAGCTCATTATTATTGCCATTATCGACTAATGAGTCCCCCATGATGTAGAAACAAGGTACTTGTGGTGCACTCCATGTTGGACAATCTTCACTGTAATTAAATTAATTAATTCTGTTTGGGTACTAAATGACAAACAAAATATAAAAGAAAAATAGGCAAGGAGAGAGAATGTTTGATTACAAAAATCAAACTAGAAATAAAATTAAATAAATAAAAACAAATTTTATTTTGTTACAAAAACAAAATTTGTAACAAAATAAAATCTGATTTAATAAACAAATAAAACAGAATAATAAATTAAACAACTTACTTGATTAATTTCTTCGAATAATAATCCGATCAAGTCCAGTGTTTGACACTGTGTCCTTAAGACGGATTCGTCCTCTCCTCGGTGCTTTCAGAATATGGACGTCTATCTCCCAGGATGAAATGATCAACAAAAAATAAATGCAGCACTACAATTTATTTGTTCAACGAACACACTTAGTGTATATACTCTTTCTCACAGAAAAATAGTAGAACAAATGCAGCAAAATGCAGAGATGATTTGCAGCAAAAAATGGACGAAAATTAGAGTGGATATGATCAAATGAAGGCTGGTCTATTTATAGAAGTAATGGCGCCCTTTAATTTTGAATTAAACATGTAGCATACCTGCTTGAACATGTATTGTACCTGTTGGGTTTGAATTTGAACAGATAACCAAATCTGTTTGAATTTCAAATCTGTTCGGGTGGATTTAAATTTGAACTGAACAGATTCGGTTTTGGACAGATTCGAACCTGTAAAGAATTTTTGAAGAGGTGCAAATAAAGTTTTGAATTCAAAAATTAAAATTAAAATTTGGACATAATTTATTCTATCAAAAACAAATTGAATTCAAATATTTTTGACCCAAAAAGATTAGTATTGGGTCGGACAAGCCCAACCTAACCTCACACCACGCACCCGTGCCCAAGCCCAGGCCCAGGCCCAGCCCAGCCCGCCCGACCAGACGGACGGACGGACGGCGGTGGCGTGCGCACGCGCGCATGTGGTGATTTTTGGGTCCAATGGGTCTAGCCCATTTTGCCCATAACCTCGCCCTTCTACAAACTTGGGGTGCTCCTTGGGGCCCTCCCTAAGTTATAAGTCCAAGCTATATAAACCCATTCAAAACTTCCCACCAAATCAATATGGAACAAGCCATTTGCACAAACTTTAAGGAATTTTCACCAAAACTCCATTTCCATGGAGCACACTTTGGCTTCAATTTTCCATTCACTGGATAATGGTTTTGAGCAATCAAATATACCACGTGAATCACAACGCGGCATAGAACGTGTTACCACTTAGACCCGCCGGCGCACGAGTCCCACCTAAATAATTGACCAAAGATAGGAAAAAATTCTGGTTTTACCTAGAATTTCAAACCATTTCTAACAATCCCCCACATGAATGGAATTTGATGACAACGAAAATGCAACAATATGTAGAACTTCTCGAAAGAGTATAAATCGAAATATCTTGCATCAGGATAGGTAGTTTTCGGCCTTGAACCTTCCCTAGTGATAACCTATCGAACTTACTAGCTAACCAATGGATGCGATGCCTTGAATTGTTTAGCCATTTGTGTAAGCCAAGACAATAGATTTCACACAAAATATCTTCTAAGACTTCGTGGTTCTCACTGTTGTGTTCATTTTGGCCTTGAACGCTCTTGGTTTTCATGAGTGCTTCTAGAGAATGTAGCCTCTTCATTCTTATAGAACCGACCCCAGTTCGACACTCATATAGGTGATTCTTATTGTGAGTATCTCCTTATACTCGTCTTGATTTTATGCCTAAATCAAGATATAAGTAATCATTAAAAGCAATGCTTATCCTTATACCCTTGCATACAACTGTAGACCGCCCCGAACTCCGCTCCGCGTGCGAGGGCGCGAATCGTTGTTCTAGCTACTACAGTTCGGACTCATGTCACGGTTCTGAATCTAATCTCACAAAGTGCAATGTAAGACTGATAAATCACCAAAGAGTCTAAATCTGACAAATCGTTTTGGAAAATCGATTTTGATCAAGAAGTGCCAAACATGGACTGCTTTGCCAGATTTCAGAGTCGCCACCTAAATATTTTATTTTGGGGAAATTTAGGAAACCTTGACTCGTGCTTAAGGCCACGTGTCCGTTATCACCAAAGTTGCCTCGGCTTGGGAACTTGGGTACGAGAGGGGAAGGTCCTGAAATGAGCACCCTCGCTCGCCCGATCAAAGATCGGCCTCTACTAAACATGATATGTTATTTTTGAAAACACATGCATTCTTATTCCGATTTATTAACTAACCTTACTATGTGATGTGCACAGCATACAAGTATAGACTAAATCGCTCAAGTTGGAACAAAACATCTCATATTTGTTTTTCAAAAATGGTTTGAAGGTGCTACTCGCAAATAGGCTAAGACGCGGATTTGCCACCCTCAAGTGGGCTTAAAACTCATATTTCAATGAATTGTTCCAATTCAAGCAATGAAGCCTTCATCCACAGGCATTCATGCAGTTATATCATTTAAGCAAATAGCCTCATGGAAAGGATATTATCATGGCAGTCACTTACATACATGCAAGGATGCTAAAGCATAAATACTCACAGTGTACTCTGAGCCAAAAAAGAAGCTAGTTAGTAATCAATGCATGATCCTAGCTATGTTGACAATGCCTAATGCAACACATGCAAAATGCAACTAAGATAGGCTTGGCTATTCTAAGATGTCATGTGAATGTAACTTGATAACATGTATTCAAATTGGTATTGAAATACAATGCAGTTTGTATGATGCGCCGAGCTCGATGCATGTGTAGACCGCTCGGAACTCTGCTCCGCGCGCGAGGGCGCGAATTGTTATTCTTAGCTATTACAGTTCGGACTCATGTCACGGTTCTGAATCTAATCTCATAAAGTGCAATGTGAGACTGATAAATCACCAAAGAGTTCAAATCCGGCAAATCGTTTTGGAAAATCGATTTTAATCAAGAAGTGCCAAACATGGACTGCTTTGCCAGATTTCAGAGTCGCCGCCTAAATATTTTGTTTAGAAAAATTTAGGAAACCCTGACCCATGCCTAAGGGCACGTGTCTGTCATCACCAAAGTTGCCTCGGCTCGAGAACTTGGGTACGAAAGGGGAAGGTCCTAAAATGAGCACCCCCGCTCGCCCGATCAAAGGATCGGCCTTTACTAACATGATATGTTGTTTTTGAAAACACATGTGTTCTTATTTTGGTTTATTAGCTAGCTTACTATGTGATGCGCACATCACACAAGTATAGACTAAATCACTTAATTTGGAACAAAACATTTCATGTTTGTTTGTTTGAAAATGTTTTGGAAGTGCTACTCACAAGTAGGCTAAGTCGCGAATTTGCCACCCTTAAGTGGGCTTAGAAAACATGGTGATTTGCCACTTCAAGTGGGCTTAAAAAAAAAACTCACATTTTGATGAATTGTCCCAATTCAAGCAATCCAACCTTCATCCATAAGCATTTATACAGTTTATCAAGTAAGCAAATAGCCTCATGGCAGGCATGCTATACATGGCAACATACACATCTCATGCAGTATGCTAAAGCGTAAACACTCACAGTGTACTCCGAGCCAAAAAAGAAGCTAATTAGTAATCATGCATAATCCTAGCTATGTTAAGATGCTTAATGTAACACATGCAAAATGCAACTAAATGGGCTCGGCTATTCTAAGATGTCATGTGAATGCAACTTGATAACACGTATTCAAATTTGAATTGAAATACAATGCAGTTTATATGATGCGCCGAGCCCGGTGCAGGCAAGACAGATGAATGATGCATGCATGCAAGCATAAGTATGCTAAATTGAAACATGCCCTAAAACTAACCATCAAAAGCTGATAAGTAAAAGGGAGAAAGAAATGGGGGTTAGAAGACATGCATCACACACACGCACGCTTATTACAACAATGTGCCCTCTCGACGGAGGGTCCGAATAATAAGCTAACTAGCTAATCTAAGCTAATTAAATCAAATATTACAAATCAAAACTAATTAACTATTCCTAGTTAACTAATTATTACAAAACAAGCTAACTAGCTAACTACACTAGCTAATTAAACATTACAGCATAAATTAATTAGCTAAACACGTTAACTAATTAAGTACAAAACCAAAGTATAAGCTAGCTAAGCAAAGTAGTAAAAAGGAGCCTCGAGGCGAGAAGTGCATGCATGCTCGGTTGCCTTGTTTCGAAATCCATCGCTATGCCCCAACTTGCCTCTGTTTGCATTTGTTCTCAGAACACTGTACAAACCTCCAGATAGCTTCTGCACCACCATAGAGACCTCTAGGAAGGCTGCCGACCACTTTATGCTGTTGTAGACCAGCTGCCGACCACTTACATTTGCTGTAGACTAGAAAAAGTGGTCGGCCAGCCAGTTTCACTGGTTTGCCAACCAGAAAATTCTGCACAACTCCATTTTGCTGCAACAGAGAACAGGAAGGGGCACATCAATGTATTTGCAAGGTATGTGTGCACAACCACCCTCCCTATCATTTCTTAAGCTCAAGGGGGTGTAGTACTCGACTCTTGGGCCACCAACTGAGCATCGCAATGCACGATGGCCGGGAAGCCAAGATTGCACATTTCAATGTAAATGAATGCACAAATAACACATAAGAGCCTTAACCTCTATCATGCATGATCAAGAGGGTCGACGACTAAGAAATGAGACACGTTTCATCACTTCAAGTATGAAACATCCCTCGTTTCTCGTGTTTGGATCAACGCCGAATCCAAACAATGCAATGCATGCAATATGCTCAACCTATCAATGCTAATGGCACACAAACAATGCTAATGCAACATGAGCATACAAACACAATGCAATGCAACATGATCAACTTATCTATGCTAATGGCATGCGAACAATGCTAATTAAACATAATCAACCTAGCAATGCTAATGGCATGCAGGCACAATGCAATGCAACATAAGCATGCAAACAACAATGCAATGTAACAACATGCAAACAACATGCGAGCATAATGTAATGCAACAACATGCAAACAACATGCTATATGGACTTAAACTGAATATGGATAGACCTCAATCATGCCCAAAACAGTGGCCAAAATGCTATGAAATGCTAGCATGAAAGCAAGAAAATGCATGCACATGCATTGGCCCATTAACTAGGCATAAGAGAACAACTCTCAAATATGATGAAGAAGTGACAAACATGGAAGTGTGACAACACTATATGCATTGAAATATCATGTGAAATGATGTCATGGCAAGCAAACATCTCAAGTATGGCATGCAAGAATCCTTAAGCATGAAAGCTAGTGAATGGGACTACACAAAAGGCATGCAATGCATGGCACAAATGGATGAACCAGCCACAAACAGAGCTCAAATAGGTCAAAACAAAGACCAAACATGCTGAGACGGGAGTTCACAAGTCTAGATAAGCATGCATACGCATTGGTCCCCAAACAAGGCAATAATGCACAACCCTTGAAAGCATTCAAAGAGTGAAAAAGTGGGAACATGGCAATGCTATATGCTCTGAAATAACATGGTAGATGATGCCAAATCATGCATATGTCACAAATGATGCATGCTATGGTGCTCAAAACTCAAAGCTAGCAACTACAACTATGCAATACAAGAACCATATGACCAAGGCAACCCAAAAAAGTCCTAGAGCATGTCAAATCAAGACTAAAACATGCACGGAGTGTAGCCAAAACAAGCTAGCATGGTAAGCAAAAACATCAAGTAAGCTAGGTCAATGAGCATGATTACACTACACCTATCAAAACCAAGTATGGGGTGACTTCACCAACAAAAATCAGAGTTGTATCATGGCAAAATAACACCAAAAGCACACTGAAATGATACCTCAAAAGCTTAGGCAAGAAGGCATACACATTGGTTCATATTCAAGGCATAAAGCACCAACCCTCCAAAGCATTGAAAGAGTGAAAGATGTGAGGGCATGGCAGTGAAACATGCTCTGAAATCACATATCAAATGATGCCAAATCATGCAAATGGACCAAGCACTGCATACTAGTGACTTGGAAACTCAAAGCTAGTGAGCTAGAATGCACTATGGCTATACAAAGCAAGGCATGCATGACCAAAATAACATAAATCAAACCTCAAGCATGTTAAATAATGGCCAGAAATGTGCTGGAGTGGAGCTAAAACATGCTAGAATAATAGGCTAAAATAGCAAGTATACAAAGCTAGTGAGCAAGGTTTGCACTACAAGTGTATAAAGCATGCAAGAGGTGAGTCCACCAATCAAGATCAGAGTTATAACATGTTAAAATAACACCATAAACATGCTTGAATTAAGCTAATTCAAACCAAAAGAGCATGCTACTTTGTAAGGCTAATAAGGCCAGTGAGCAAGATTGCACTACAAGTACATAAAGCATGTAAGAAGCAACCAAACCAACCCAAAAAGAGTTATATCAGGTCTAAAAAGTCACAAAAAAGTGCTCAAATAAATCCTCAGGAAGATAGAAATACATGCTCTTTTGATGGGCCATCAATACAAGCAAACAAGAGAAGAGGGGGACAACCCCCACCCATTTGGGACCTCAAAACCCCCTTTTCACCACTGAAATTTCTATGGAATTCAGTGGTTTAAAGGCCAAAAAGATTGGTTTGAAAGGCGGTGAAAGATGGCTCAAGACGCTTTACAAGCCAAGGAGCAAAAGGGAGGAAAACCCCCTAGCCAAACAAAGCACAAACCAACACTATTCAGACTGAAAAACAGAGGAAAAACAAAGGTTTTTGTAGTTCAACACCACCCCAAAAACAGTTTACAAAGGTGGTAAAACAAGTATGCAAAACAAAGATTTAAAGGGACAAGTGCTTACCCTTGAAGCACCTTGAAGGACAGTGGAAAAACCAGCTAAAATCTGAGCCAAAATCATCCTTTTGGAGCTCCAAATGATCCTCAAAGAACCTCATCCCAATGGTGGTTAAGTTTGGTTAAGGAAGTGTATGCAAAGGAGAGGTATATCTCCAAGTATATCTCTTGCATGCACACAAGGGCAAGAGAGAGAGCAAGCTAGAGAGAAAAGCTAAACTTTAGCTCTGAAATTTGTAGAGAGAGAGAGAGATTTTAGTGTGAGAAGCTTCCATAATTCCTCAAAATGTTCTTCTTCTTCAATACGTGTGATATGGCTCCATATATAGCAAGAATAGAGCTTTGGTTCGAAATATCCAAGTTTGGAAATATCTGGAGCAATGCACAATAGCTGGAGGGAAAAGATCTTCAAAAAATCTAAGTTTGAGACTTGCAGACCACTTTTCTGGTTGGCCGACCACTTTTTTGGGTTGACTGGATACTTTTCTGGTCGGCTAGCTTATTTTTCTGGTCAACAGGAAAATTCTGCTTTCCAGATCCAACTTCAAATGGGCATAACTCCTTCATCTGGACTCCTTTTCAGGTCATTCTTATGTCCAAATTGAAGCCCCGGAAGTAAGCTTTCCAATGGTGTTAGCCTTGTATCAAAATTCCAACTGTGAAAAAAGGTATGCCTGTTTTGGTGAAGCCGTGCAGTTTCAATCCTACCCGGATTCATGCCGAGCTTCTCCCAAACTAGTTTTCTTCTCTCCTCTCTCATTTTCTTCAACTCCAAATCCCTAAAAAAAGTGTTTTGAAAGATTTTTCAAAGATTTCATCTCTCTTTCATTCATTTCCACTTTGTCCTCACTCGGTTTACCAAAAAGCGCAACATTTAACGAAATGCGAGCCTTGAACATCGTAGGAACTTTCTTTCAAAAATATTTTGAAAGAGAGGGTTTTAAGGTCTAAAAACCATTTAAAATAGCTTTGGTCCAAAATTTGGTGTAAGGTTGGGATTTGACCCTCCTCTTGCCAAAGGAATCGAACCTTTGCACTGCACAACTTTCATCACCAAGTAAACGATTAGTAACGCCCAAGAATTAAGGGCGGTCAAAAATGGGGTGTCTACAGCATGCAAGACAGATGAATGAATGCAAACATGTAAAGCATAAGTATGCTAATTGAAAATGACCTAAAACTAGCCATCAAAAGCTGGTAAGTTAAAGGGAGAAAGAAATGGGGATTGAAAGACATGCATCACACACACGCACACTTATTACAAAATTCGCTCTCCCGACGGAGGGTCCGAATAATAAGCTAAGCTATACTAAGCTAAGCTAATTATTAAAAAACGAAACTAATTAACTAATTCTAGCTAATTAAGTATTACAATTCAAATTGAAACAAATAGCTAGGTGAAGCTAATTAGAATATTACAAAACGAATCAAATGACTAATTTATACGAACTAATCATAAGTAATGAAATGGCCTCGCAGGCAAGGAAGTGATGCATGCTCGGTTGGCTTTGCTCGGAAATCCACTACCGTGCCTGATGTTGCCTCTGTTTGCACTCTTTTGGACTTCTGAAAATTGTGCCAACTTCCAAGATGCTTTTGATCCACCTTAGGAACATGCAGAGGGGTGGTCGGCCAAGAGGAATGGCCATCAGCCAGAGTGGATGGTCATCGGCCAATTTTGATAGCCGATTGGCAGACTTGATGGCCAGTCGGCAGCTCTGATGGCCGGTCGGCCACTGTTTCCTGCAATTTCTCCTTGGTGCTGCAACAGAGCACAAACAGAGGCATGGCAGCATATTTGCAAGAGAATGTGTGTGCAACCACACTCCTTATCATGTCTCAAGCTCAAAGGAGTGTAGTGCTCGGCTCTCAAACCACCAATCACGCATCTCGATGCATGATGGCCAATGAGTCAAGCTTGCACAATGTTGATGAATACACAAAAAACACATAGGACTCGATGAACCTCCATCTTATCATGCATGATCAAAGGTGTCGGTGACTAAGAAATGAGGTACGTTTCATCACTTCAAGTATGAAACGTCTCTCATTTCTTGTGTTTGGATTAACGCCCGATCCAAACACATGCAATGTAACACAAACATGTTATCTTGGCATGTTTTACTTCAATTCAATTTGTTTACTCATTTTAGATTACCAATTAATCCTTTAACTGGTTAAGTCCAAAAGTGAGAAGTCCTCTAAATGGAAAGACGGACTAAGCCACAAGCATCTTGAGCATGAAAGAAGCATCATGCCATTGGTTAGTAGAAATCTTCAAGAGAAGGCTAAAACCATTAGGCATGAACGCCTCGATTTCGTGCTCAAACCAACAAAGGGCTTAAAACCTCTTTCAAAGTGATATAACAAATGAAGAATGGGATGCAATGACATACATTTCAACACTGAAATAGTATGCTAAATGACATTGAAACATGAAAATGATGCATGCAAGATATGCTTAGAGCTAAGAACGCCAAAGCTAGTAAAGTGCATTACACTAGAAGCATGCCATCTAATGCTTAAATGATTAAACCAACCCAAAACAGAGCTATGGCAGGCCAAAACAGTGGCTAAAATGATCTGAAATGATAGCATGAAAGGCGAGAAATGCATGCTCATGCAATGACTCACAAATAAGGCATAAAGGTACAACTCTCAAACACATTGAAGAGTGATAAACATGAGAGTATGGAAAAGATATAAGCTCTGAAATACCATGCCAAATGATGCCAAGGCATGCAAGCATCACAAATATAGCATGCTAGTGGTCTCAAGACTCAAGACTAGCGAAGCACTCTATACCATAGCTATACAAAGCAAGCCCCAAAAGGCCAAGAACACTCAAAGCAGTCCAAAAGCATGTCAAAATAGTACCAAAACATGCATGGAGTATAGCCAAGAAAAGCTAGAATGATGGGCCAAAACACCAAGTATACTAGGCTAGTGAGCAAGGTTTACACCACAAGTGTAAGAAGCATGCAAGAGGTGACCTTGTCGACCAAAATCAGAGCTAAGGCATGCCAAAATAACACCAAAAATGGGCTAAGACTAAGCCAACACATGCTAGAATAATAAGCTAACTTATTAGGCATGCAAGGCGAGCAAAGAGAATTTACACTACAAGTGCATGAAGCATGTAAGAAGCAACCAAGATAGCCAAAAATAGAGTCATGGAAGGTCTAAAAACTCACAAAAAAGTGCTCAAACAAAGCCTCAAGAAGATAGAAATACATGCTCTTTTGATGGGCAATCAACACAAGTAAACAAGAGAAGAGGAGGGGGGACAACCCCCTCCTATTTGGGGCCTCAAAACAGGTTTTCCACCATTGAAATTCCTCTAGATTTTAGTGGTTAAAAGGCCATAAAAATTTGTTTTGAAAGGCCTTGAGAGATAACTCAAAAGGCTTTACAAGCCAAGGAGCAAAAGGGAGAGACAACCCCCTAGCCAAACAAGGCTTAAACTACCATTTTAAGGACTGAAAAACAGAGTTTCTTTCAGTTCAAAAACACCCCAAAAACAGCCCCAGAGTAGTTGAAGAAGATGGCAAAACAAGCTATGCAAAACAAGTTTAAAGGGGAGAGCTTATACCTCTTGAAACCAAACACCAAAATAGGCAAGAATCTAAGCTCAAATCACCTTTTGGAGCTCAAACAAAGTCCCAAGTAAACTTTAAGCAACCTCCTCCCAAAGATAGGCAACTTTGATCAAGGATGCATAGGCAAACTAGGCATGTTTCTCTACTTCTATGCACAAAAGGGCAAGAGAGAGAACAAACTAGAGAGAGAGGCAGAGATTTTGCTCTGAAAATTGTAGAGAGAGAGAGAGAGAGGTTTTAGTGTGAGAAGCTCTCAAACTTGCCAAAATGTTCTAACCTTTGAAATATATGAGATATGGTTTCATATATAGCAAAAAGCAAGAGCTTGGTCGAAAATATCTGAGTTAGGACAGCTGGCACAAGCTGGAAATAGCTGGAGGAGAAATATCTTCAAAAATAATGAATTTGGGTCACTCTTGGCCAACCAGCCATCTTTGGTGCCGATCTGCTACTTGTGATGGCCGACCGGCCATCTCCATGGCTGACTGTGCACATTTGTGGCCGATTGCAAATTCTTCTCTGCAGGTCCAACTTTAAGCAGGCATAACTCCTTCATATGGACTCCTTTTCAAGTCATTCTTGTGTGAAAATTGAAGCCCCGGAAGTAATCTTTCCAATGGTGGAAACTTCACATCAAAATTCTAACTGTGAAAAAAGTTATGCCTCTTTTAGTGAAGACTGTTCAGTTTTGATCATAACGGATTGATGCCCAACTTCAAACAACCATATCTCCTTTATTCGGACTCGGCTTTAGGAGATTCTTGAGTGAAAAATGAAGCCCTAGAAGTCTTCGTTCCAATGGTGGTGGCCTCATAGCTTAAATCTAAGTGTATAGATAGATAGACTTGATTTAACGAGGACCGCTTGACTCTCTCTTAGCTATTCATACCCACCTTCTTCTTCAACTTGGTTTCTTCCCTCTTCTCCTCTTTTCTTCAAGTCCAAACCCCCAAACAAGGTGTTTTGAAAGATTTTTCAAAGATTTCATCTCTCTTTCATTCATTTCCACTTTGTCCTTGCTCGGTTTGTTGAAAAACGCAACATTTAACAAAATCCGAGCGTTAGAACATCGTAGGAACTTTATTTCAAAATATTTTGAAAGAGAGGGTTTTAAGGTCTAAAAACCATTCAAAATAGCTTTGGTCCAAAATGAGGTGTGAGGTTTGGATTTGACGCTCTCCTCGCCAAAGAAATTGAACCCTTGCACTACACACCTTTCATCACCAAGCAAACCATCAGTAGCGCCCAAGTCTTAAGGGCGGTCAAAAATGTGGTGTCTACAACAACACATGTTGCCGATACCACTCTCACCATAAGAATGGGTAGGGAATTTTAATCCCTTAGTGATTTCTGGTGAGCCATATATAACTTAGTTGTCCCTTTGAACTTAGTTCTTAGGATCTCCAGTCATATAAGTAGGGTTACCATTATGATGACTCTTATGTAATATGCTTTAATCTCATCCCCTTCGATGAACTATACACTAGCTCTTTTGTTAAACCTTTTCTTAATGGATCCACAATATTCTCTTTAGATTTTATATAATCTATTGAGATTATTCCATTTGACAACAATTGCCTTACGGTATTATGTCGATGGCGAATATGTCGTGACTTACCGTTATATATATGATTATGTGCCTTGCCTATTGCAGATTGACTATCACAATGAATACAAATAGTTGGCACAGGTTTTGACCACATTGGAATGTCTTCTAAGAAGTGACGAAGCCATTCTGCTTCTTCTCCTGCTTTGTCTAAAGCAATAAACTCAGATTCCATTGTGGATCGTGCGATGCAAGTTTGTTTCGTGGATTTTCAAGAAACAGCAGCGCCTCCCAGAGTAAAGACATATCCACTAGTGGATTTAGAATCTTTAGTATCCGATATCCAATTGGCTTCACAATAACCTTTGAGTACTGCTGGATATTGAGTAAAGTTCAAACCATGATCACGAGTAAATCTTAGATATCTAAGAACCCGAATGATCGCTTTCCAATGGTCTTCTCCGGGATTGCTAGTGTACCTACTCAATTTACTGACTGCATAAGCTATGTCAGGACGAGTGCAATTCATTAGGTACATTAGGCTTCTAGTGATTTGGGAGTATTTTAACTGAGACACCGCATCACCTTTATTTTTTGATAAATAAAGATTGATGTCTACAGGTGTTCTAGCTAAATTCATATCATCCTTGATAAATTTACCATGAATTTTCTCAATGTAATGTGATTGAGATAATGCATATCCGTCAGACGTTTTAGTAATTTTCATTCCTAATATAACATCTGCGACCCCCATATCTTTCATATCAAATCTTTTGTTAAGCATCTGCTTAGTTGATTTGATCATGTTTTGACTGCTTCCAATGATAAGCATGTCATCCACATAAAGACAAACTATGATATATCCTTGGTCAGTGTTTTTAACATAGACGCATTTGTCACATTCGTTTATCTTAAACCCATTAGTAATCATTGCATGATCAAAATTTTCATGCCATCGCTTAGGTGCTTGTTTTAATCCATAAAGAGACTTTACAAGCCGACAAACTTTCTTTTCTTGCCCCGGCGCTACAAACCCTTCGGGTTGCTCCATATAGATCTCTTCATTTAGATCACCTTTTAAGAAAGCTGTCTTAACATCCATTTGATATATTTCTAAATTAAACAATACTGCTATAGAAATAAGCATGCGAATGGATGTTATTCTTGTCACAGGGGAATATGTGTCAAAATAGTCCAGACCTTCCTTTTGTCTGTAACCTTTTACTACAAGTCTTGCTTTATACTTGTCTATTGAACCATCTGTTTTCATTTTTCTCTTGAATATCCACTTATATCCAACAGGTTTAGAATCAGGTGGAAGATCCACCAATTCCCAAGTATGATTTTGCATAATGGATTTAATTTCATTATTAACAGCCTCTTTCCACAAAGGTGTTTCAGGACCTATCATTGCTTCCTTAAAGCTTTGAGGTTCATTTTCTAATAGGTATGTCAGGAAATCTGGACCAAAGGATTTTGATGTTCTCACTCTCTTACTTCGTCTTGGTTCATCATCAGTTAAATCCTGTTGGTCGAGACCATTACTAGCCTTTTGTGTTTGATTGCCATTAGTCTCTTGACTTTGTGTATAATCATAAGTTCTTTTCTGTGAACTTAATTCCTGTCATTTCTTGTAAGGAAAGACATGTTCAAAAAACACAACATTCCTTGACTCCATAATAGTGTTCACATTTATATCAGGTATTTCTGATTTATAACTCAGAAACCGATATGCACTACTATTCTGAGCATAACCAATAAACACACAATCTACTGTTTTTGGTCCAATCTTAGTCTTTTTAGGAACAGGAACTTCAACTTTTGCCAAACACCCCCACACTTTTAATTATTTGTAGGAAGGTGGTCGACCTTTCCACAATTCATAAGGAGTGTTGTTGGTTTTCTTGTGGGGTATTCTATTAAGAACATAATTTGCAGACAATATTGCTTTCCCCCACAAGTTCTGTGGTAAGCCTAAACTTAGTAACATGGCATTCATCATTTCTTTAAGGGTTCTATTCTTCTTTTCAGCTATTCTATTTTGCTGAGGAGAATAGGGTGCTGTAGTTTGGTGAATAATGCCATGTTGTGCACAAAATTCATTTAATGGTGCATCATATTCACCACACCTATCACTTCTAACCATTTTAATGGTTTTACCAAGTTGATTTTTAACTTCTGTTTTGTAGAGTTTAAACATTTCTAAGGCTTCATCTTTACTTTTAAGTAAATAAACATAACAATATCTTGTGCAATCATCGATAAATGTTATGAAATAGTTTTTGCCTCCTCTAGTTTGAATAAATTTAAGATCACATACATCTGTATGAATTAATTCTAGAGGTTCGGTTTTCCTTTCAACCGATTTAAATGGAGCCTTAGTTAGTTTCGCTTCTATACAAATTTCACATTTATGATTAGGATTAATTTCAAACTTTGGTATATAATCTAAACCAATTAATCTACGCAAAGCATCAAAATTCACATGTCCTAATCTACCATGCCATAAATTCGACTCAAGAATATAAGCAAAAGATGTGTTATTTTTATTCATAGCAACTTTCGGTACAACTGTCATTACGTTCAATTTAATGAGACCATCACTCATGTATCCCTTACCAACATACATACCATTCTTTGTTAATACAAATTTATCAGACTCAAAAACAAGCCTAATACCATTTTTACTTAACAAAGTATCAGAAACTAAATTTTTCCGGATGTCAGGTACATGCAATACGTTGTTGAGGGTTAGTTCCTTCCCTGATGTCATCTTCAAGATCACCTTTCCTTGTCCAGCCACAGTAGAAGTAGAAGAATTTCCCATGAAAAGTTGTTCACCCTTTGCAACCTCATTGTAGGTAGTGAACATCTTCTTGTTCGCACAAATATGACGAATTGCCCCAGTGTCAACCCACAATTCCTTGGGATTTCTAACCAAATTAGCCTCAGACACCACAGTAGAGAGGTTGATGTCATTCACTCCGTCAGAGATGTAATCTAATTCAGTTACATTGGCTTGATTGGTGGTCTTCTTGCTTGCACTTCCATGATCCTTCTTAGGGTGACGACAATCAGAAGCTCGATGTCCAGTCTTGCCACAGTTATAGCATTTTCCTTTGAACTTCTTGTTGCCATTGTAGTCGCCTTATTTAGGACCATCTCCAGTAAACTTTCTCTTTTTGTTATGTGGTTTGTGAACTTGTTCAACCACATTAGCCTTGGACTCAATGGGATTTTTCCCATTCCTTTTTTTCAGCATTACGGTTATCTTTCTCAATTCTCAGTCTTATAATAAGTTCATCCATGGTCATCTCTTTGCGTTTATGTTTTGAATAATTTTTGAAATCTTTCCAAGCCGGTGGTAACTTTTCCACTAAAGCAGTGACTTGGAAAGACTCGCTAAGAGACATACCTTCTGAATGAATATCATGCAAGATTATTTGAAAATTTTGAACTTGAGAAATTACAGTTTGAGAGTCTACTATAACAAAGTCCAGAAATTTATCGACGACAAATTTCTTCGTGCCAGCATCCTTTGTCTTGTATTTCTTCTCCAAAGAATCCCACAATTCTTTTGCTGACTTCAAAGGACTGTAAACATTATACAGCATGTTGTCAAGTCCATTGAGGATGTAGTTTATGCATAGGAAATCTGAATGTTTCCAAGCATCTACAGCGACAACAACTTGCTGATCACTTTCACTCTCTTTAAGTGCTGGAGCCTCTTCATGGAGAAACCAGACCAAATTAAGAGTTGTAAGATAGAACAACATCTTCTGCTGCCATCTTTTAAACTCAGTACCGTTCAATTTTTTTGATTTTTTTCAATGATTGATTGGTACTTGAACATGGTTCTGGATAGGGACCGGTGTTGGTGTAACAATTGGAGTACCACTTCCAGTTGCAGTTTCAGTAGCAGTAGTCATAATCTCTGATTACAAAAATCAAAAAAATTAAAACACAAATTAATTTTCTAGTTACTAAAACCAGAAAATAAATTATAACACAAAATAATTTTATTTTCCTTGTTACTAAAACTAGAAAAATAAAATACCACAATAATTTTCTGTAACACAAATTAATATTCTGCAATTGTTAATGACTCCAGTATATTATTACTAGTTGTCAAAGAAAATAGACAGTATATTACTACTATCTGTCAAATAGCATAAACCACTATTTGTTTTTCTAACCAGAATATGTCTTTATGAAATTACAGAAAATTATATACAATGAAGATCCCAAAAGGATTTTGTCTTAAGATTGTTGGACAATCTTCACTGCAATTAAATTAATTAATTCTGTTTGGGTACTAAACGACAAATAGAATATAAAAGAAAAATAGGAAAGGAGAGAGAATGTTTGATTACAAAAATCAAACTAGAAATAAAATTAAATAACTGAAAACAAATTTTATTTTGTTACAAAAACAAAATTAAAATCTGATTTAATAAACAAATAAAACAGAATAATAAATTAAACAACTTACTTGTTTAATTTCTTCGAATAATAATCTGATCAAGTCCAGTGTTTGACACTGTGTCCTTAAGACAGATTCGTTCTCTCCTTGGTGTTTTCAGAATATGGACGTCTATCTCCCAGGATGAAATGATCAACAACAAATAAATGTAGCACTACAATTTATTTGTTCAACGAACACACTTAGTGTATACACTCTTTCTCACAGAAAAATAATGGAATAAATGCAGCAAAATGCAGAGATGATTTACAGCAAAAGATGGACGAAAATTAGAGTGAATTTGATCAAATGAGGGCTGGTCTATTTATAGAAGTAATGGCACCCTTTAATTTTGAATTGAGTAGGCAACATACCTGTTTGAACAGGTACTGTACCTGTTAGGTTTGAATTTGAACAGATAACCGAATTTGTTTGAATTTCAAATCTGTTTGAGTGGATTTAAATATGAACCGAACAGATTCAGTTTTGGACAGATCCGAACCTGTAAAGAATTTCTAAAGAGGTGCAAATAAAATTTTGAATTAAAAAATTTAAATTTAAATTTGGACAGAATTTATTCTATCAAAAATAAATTGAATTCAAATATTTTTGGCCCAAAAAAATTAGTATTGGGCCGGACAAGCGTGTGGTGATTTTTGGGTCTAATGGGTGTAGCCCATTTTGCCCATAACCTCTCCCTTCTACAAACTTGGGGTGCCCCTTGGGCTCTCCCCAAGTTACAACCACAAGCTATATAAACCCATTTAAAACTTCCCACCAAATCAATGTGGGACAAGCCATTTACACAAACTTTAAGGAATTTTCACCAAAACTCTATTTCCATGGAACACACTTTGGCTTCAATTTCCCATTCACTTGATAATGGTTTTGAGCAACCAAATATACCACGTGAATCACAATGCGACATAGAACGCGTTACCACTTAGACCCGCCAATTTTGGCACACGGGTCCCACCTAAATAATTGACCAAAGATAGGAAAAAATTCTGGTTTTACCTAGAATTTCAAACCATTTCTAACACTCCAAACCAATGGTTGCAAGTTTGCACTCTCATAGATTTGGGGCTTTTCGCTTTACAAGGGAAATGGAGAGAGAAGCTCAACATAGTTGTGGAGGATGGCAACCAATGGTTCGTAGACATGGAGGCAGGGGTGTAAAACAGAAGGGAGGAAGCAACTATTCACTCTATTTTTGTGGATAATATACCAGAATCCATGAGCTCAAGAGGGTTGTATAAGATATTCTCCAACTATGGTGTAGTTACGGATACATTTATCCCACACAAGCAAAAAAAGCTAACGCGATCTTGCTTTGGCTTTGTCAGGTATAACTGCTTTGTAGCAGTGGATATGGTGGTTCAAAAAGCAAATGGGCTTTGGTGTAGAGACTATGCATTAAGTGATGCCAAGCCCAGAATAGTCCATGTGCCACTGATTAGGATGAAATTGGAGGCCAAAAACAATTACAATGCTGGATGTAAGGGAATCAAATCATTTGCTGAGGTAGTGAGAGGCAAGCAGAACCATTAAGGTACATGAGACAGGTAATGGCTGGCTCTATGAAAGTGCAGTAGTGAGACTTAAAGCATTAGCTTCCATGGATGATTTAGCATATGATAGGATGGCAGGTAATGACGAGCTGGCTGGCATGTGTTTGCTGATCTGTTGTTGCTTACTGCAGGGGGTGCTTAACATATGATAGGATGGGTTTTTTTAGTGTCAACCTAGTTGGGATGATCTAACCCATTGTGATGCTTGGTGTACCTTCCTCTCTTTATTGATGTTTTGATGTTTTTGTGTGTACACCTGGTACCTTTCATTGTCATCGTCATCAATAAAGTTTCTTTTTTGCTGATTAAAAAAAAAATGGTTGCAAGTTTGCAAATAATAACATTTTTGACACTACGAACCAAATATTAAGCTTACAAGCTATCAACGAAGAAAAAAAAAAAAAGAAAAAAAAAAGTCTAAATTGACGCTTTTAAATAATAATAATAATAATAATAATAATAATAATAATGGAGGGGTAGACTGGAGGGAGTTGTGTACCATCTAAGTTTTATTGTGTGAATTCGCATACATATGATGGAAAAAAGTTCATAAAAATTATCTGGCCCGTGTATAAGTTTTTTTAAGGTACAATTTTCCATCTAAATCATAACAAGTGGGAATAAATTAACTTGTATTTTAGGAGTGATTGAATGACCACTCTACTGGTATCTCAAACAAACCACTGCAAATCTAACTAGTTTGCTTTCAGTTTGTGAGAAAAAGTGTACCCCTAAGACCATTTCCAACGCTTCATCAAACTTGGCATCAGATTTAAATTTTGGTGAAAAAGCCACTTTTTGGTGCTCTAATGGTTTCAACAAATTGGTATCACAATGAGAATTCAACAAAAAATTCATCAAAGTGAGAACGGGGTACAGATTTCACTACTTTACTGTGTGTGACCGTTGGAGGAGAACAACCGATCAACCAATCGGTTGACCGGCCGGTTGACCAGCCGGTTGACCGGTTCATCAATTCTGCCATGGTTTTGTTCGACAGGTGCGAACTGGTTTGAACTAGTTTATTTTGAGATAGGTTATTTTGTGGATTATGAATAATTTGAAGGGTGATATAAATTTAAATTCCCATGAAAATATAATTGAAAATGTTACATCTCATATACATATTTCAGAACTAGTCGTTCCAATAATTTACCGTTGGATGGACAGAGCATTTTGAAAATTTACCGTTGTTGATGTGCTCTATAAAATATATCTGTTTCCTAATATCAAGTTGTGAATTTCAATTAGGTTGACAGAGTATTTCATTTTTAGAATAGCATTACATTATATGCTGTGAATTTTGTTTGTTCTGTGTTATTAGAAATTTTTTTCTTAGTGCACTTTAATTTATATTATCTGATTATATTATCTGATTCTAAGGTTGAGTGTATATCATTCTAATATTTTTCAGTAAGTTAGATATTGTATCTACTGAATTTGTTTCAAACTATGGAAGATTTTGAAATGTTTGAAAAATCACAAATGTTGGAGCACAACACTGATATTAATTTTATGTCGGAAACTTCACGAGAGCAGAACACGCAGAACACTGATAGTCATTTTATTTCAGAAACTTCTCGTGTTTCTCGTGGTAAAGCGTTCACAATTATAGAAGATGAAACTTTATGTAGATCTTGGTTAGCAGTGTCTCAAGATCCCATTACTGGTAATAGTCAGACTATGGCTATATTTTGGAAACGAGTACTTGTTTATTTTAATTCACAATTGAGCGGTGAATCAAATCGAAACCGTATTTCTTTGTCTCACTGTTGGCCTGGCATGCAAAAGGCAATTAATAAATTCTGTGATTTTCTTAAACAAATTCAACTGAGGCAACAAAGTGGAACAACTGAGGTAGACATGGTAAAATTTATTTGTATTATTAAATACCCAATTTCTTTTCTAAATGTGTACTTGTTATTGAAATTTTTGTAATTTTTTTTGTAGGTTGCTGAAGCGAAGTGGATGTATCATGCAATACAGAAAAAACACTTCACATTTGATACATGTTGGGATATTTTGCGCCGCCGAAGTTGTAAGTGGGATGAATTTCGATCACAACCCAAAAGAAGCATGCAACATGCTGATCCATGTTCGAATCCACCAACACATTCAAGTCATTGTGTGAGCCAGGCATTCCAAAAAATGCATGCCAAATCCATAAGTCATAAGATGCTACTGCTTCAAGAATAATGGTTGGTTTTTTTTGATGGCCTACGTATTGACCTTGCCATGCCTTTGGACAATTTTTCCACTCCCAATGCATGCAATCTAAACTTCCTAACATACCCGGAAACCCCCGAACCTCCCCAATAACAAGTAATCTAGCAATATCAGTTACTGTTGGAGATCTCAGATATTCTGGTCCAAAGATTTCAATCACTGAATTACAAAATTGTTGCAAACTTTGAATTGTAGTGCTTTCCCCGATACGTATGTAATCATCAACTGCATATGCTGTGACACCATATGACAATATTCTCATCGCTGAAGTCATTTTTTGTAGGGGAGATAATCCAACTACATGAGCTGCATCTTGTTTTTGAACAAAATATGAATTATGTGCTTGGATTGCATTCAAAATTCGCAAATACAAAGGACGACGCATTCGAAAACGTCTCCGAAATATTGTAGGTGAATACACTGGATTTGCAACAAAATAATCTGCAAACAATCTCTCATGACCCTGCCTTCTATCTCTATGTATATACTTATGGCCTACAACAGAACCACCTATTTTCTTCGAGCTATCACTTGACTTAAGAATCTAAAGCATACTAGCATTATTCTTCTCATAAGCCCCTAAAAGTGTGACCATATATTCATCATCAGACTCATCTTCAGAGGAGGAGGAACAAAAAGAAGATGAAAATGAAGTCAACATCATGGACTTGAAGGTATTCATTATGCTCTGTTTTGTTTCAGCTATGATCGTATCAGTTGTCTGGAGTTGTCTGGCATATGGATAATGTGTTTATATGAGATTTTAGAAGCAAATCATTGTTGGAGGTAAACCAAAACGAAATATATGCAATGGAGGGAAAAAGAAATTGGAAAAGAATTGGGAACAGAAAGGGAGGGAAACCAAAAAAAAATAAAAATAAAAATAAAAATGGCCTTACCGGTCGACCCTCCCCCTCTTAATGCTCACCGTTGGAGGAAGCCATATCAAATTGAGAAAATTGACTTTTTTTTACTCAAATTTGATGAAAAATTTGGTTCACCGTTGGAGATGCTCTAACAACAAAATCATTTAAATTAAAAAACATATTATATTGTTAATATTTTTTATGCAGTATTGTTTAATCTCATTAAAAAATTAAAGGACTCCATCATATACACTAATGTTGCATACATAAAAAAATAGAAGGTAAATTACAAATACACTCCTTGAAGTTTACTTAAAATAAATATAAATCATTCATGTAATTTTGGAAATTACATCACATCTTTGAAATTTATAATTTCATAACAAATGGCTCCTTATATCAATAAATCACAAGTTAATTAATAATTTTAATGACATCACAAATTTATTTCAATTAATAATTTAAGTAATTTTATTAGTGTATAGTATAATAGTTAGAAATTTTATTTTTTCAGTTAATTTGGTTAAAGAAAAAAATTTAACAAAGAGATATTTATAATTTTTTAAATCACAAGGGACAATCTGTATTTTAAATAAATTTCAGGAGATGAATTTGTAATTAATCTAAAAATAAATGAATGATTTCTTATTTTATTATTATTATTATTTAAAATAAAAAGTTAATCGAGGGGTGGATTTGGGTCTTTGGCACAAACCACGGCTCTCACTCAAACAATATGAACCATTCATGCGTGTATATTATTGTAGACACCCTATTTTTGACCGACCTTAAGACTCAGACGTCATCGATTGAGCGCTCGGTGATTGCGCATGTTGTGCTCGTTCTGAGGTTACGGAGTCTTGGCTAAGAGCCTTGCCTCCGGACTTCGGGACCCTTTTGTGCCTTACCTCGGTTTGCGAACCAGTTCTTATTTTCTCTTCCTGAAGGGAGGGACAGGTCTCGTAGGCCATCTCTTAGTGGCCATAGGCTATTTTTCGTGGTTGTAGACCATTGTTCCCGTTTGGAGACCAGTTTTCAATTTTCAGAGTCGTCGGCCGTGCGCCTCAGTTCGGGACCACTTAACTTTCTCCGTTTGCTTCGGTTTTTTGCACACACCTTGTTTCTTCTCTCTAGAGGGACACTGTGGCCCGGGAGACCACTTTCGTGGTCGCACGCCACTTTCGATGCTTAACAGTCAGTTTTCGGGGCCTCCGGCCGCGCGTTTAGGCCCCCGAACCCTCGTTTTGCATCCGTCTTGGTTCATTTTTGGCATGGACCCTATTCTCATTGTTTGGAAGGTGGTATAAGGGTAGGAGACCACCTTTTCTTCTTGAAGACCACTTTTCCTCGCCGGTCGGTCTTTCTTGTCAGGTAGCTGGTCTTCTTGACTTTTTAGCCACAATTACTGGTCTCCCAACATACCACTGGCTTGCTTTTAGTGTAGAGACCACCAATTACCCCTGGAGACCAGTTGTTCCCTTTGGAGACCATTTTCTCTCTCCTCCAGCCAGTTTTCTTGTCGGGAAACTGGTTTCCTTGATCTTTGGGACACATTTACTGGTCTCCCATCATACCACTAGCTTGCATTCAATTGGGAGACCACCAAATGGGCTGGCCGACCACCTTTCTTTGAGTTGACCCTTTTGACCTGGCTGGCCGACCACCTTTTTTGGTTGGCCGAACACTTGAACGGGTTGGCCGACCATTTGAATTGGTCGGCCTACTCCCCCCTGTCTTGTCTCTGTGAGTTGTTGCCAGCTGGAAGGCACAGAATTGATCCTCCATACACGTGTATGGAGGATCTTCAAGCTTGGTTTTAAGCATCTAGGAGAACCTTTGAACCTCTTTGGCTATAAAGGAGGGCCTCTCCCTCATTAGCAAAGGTTCAAAAATTGTTAAGAGGCATACACCATATCTCTCTTTGTATCTCTCTACTTTGTGCCCTAAAGTGTGAAGTTCTTGCCCCTTTTGCATACAATTCCATAGCCTAACCCTTCCACCATTGCTTTGAGGTTCTTGGAGGTTGTTTTTAGAGGCTAAGGGGTTGCATATTTGGTCCAGAAGCTGCTGGAGTTCTTGGCTACAAGGGTAACACACTTATTCCCTCTTTTGGTCCTTATTTTGCTTCATCTTTTAGCCTTACTTGAAAGCATATTTGGGCTTTGTCATAAACTGAAAAAAGTTTTATTTTGAGATCCTTTACATGTTTGTTTAAGGTCATTTTTCTGTTGGGAGTCGTCTACCCCCTTGCATGCTTGTTTTCACCTTATTTTGAGCCATGCATCTAGGCCTTTGTATTGAGCTTTGTTTGGCCTTCTAGCCACTGAAATCCAGTGGATTTTCAGTGGCTAGCATACTGTTTTGAGAGCCAAAATCAGAGAGGGGTGACCCTCTCTCTCCTTGTCTTGTTTGTTGGCATTTTTTTGGCCTTACAAAGGGGCCTATATTTGTACACTTCTTGAGCATGTTTCAGGCCATTTTTGGTAGGTTTTAAGACCTGCATAGGCTCTGTCCAGAGCCCATTTCGCCATATTAGGTGTCTATCTTGCATGTGTAGAACAACCCTCTTTATAGCATATCAAAGGAGCATATGTTTGTATCATTTAGAGGCCTATTTCAGGCACTTTTTGGTGACTTTTGGGTTTGGTCCCCTTGTGCTTGCCTTTTGCATGTGTAGAGCAATCCCTTTCATGGCTCATCAAAAGAGCCTATCATTCTTGCATGCATAGACCATGTTTCAGTGGTTTTTGGGCTTTATTTGGCATGTCATTCCTCTGACTTTTACTGGTTTGGTGGACTCTTGATTGCCTCACATGCTTGTAGTGCAAATCCTCTTTACTAGCTTACATCGCATGCTATTTTGGCCCTTGATTCTAGCACTTTTTGGCCATGCTTTAAACTGATTTTGTGCATGTTTTGGACTGCCTTAGCTCTGTTTTTATGCCTCATGGTCGAATGATGCTTGCTATGCATGGTTGTAGTTCAATACCCTTGCCAAGCTTTGAGTTTTGGAGCCTATTGCATACTTGTGTTGAGGTGTTTCCATGATGTGGGGCCATTACGCATCATATTTTAGAGCTTATATGTATGCCATATTCCCATGTTTTCTACTCTTTAAATGCGTTTGAGAGTTGTGCATAAATGCCTCGTTTTTGGACCATTGCATGAGCTTCATTTCCATGCCTTTCGAGCCATCATTTTAGGCCACATTCCCACTGTCTTGGACCTACCTAGGGTCTGTTTGGGGCTGGTTTTTCTATTTGTGCATTGCTTTGTGTACCTCTAGTGTAATGCGCTTCACCAGTTTCGGTATTCGGGCCATCTAGCATGCATTGTGTGAAGTGTTTGCATGATTCGAGACCATCTTGCATCATATTTCAGAGCTGGAAAATGTATGATTGCATGCCATATTTCATCCTTGCCATGCCTTAGTAGAGTTGCACTTTGTACCTTAGGCTCGGTCCCTGGCATTGTGTATGTGTGCATGTGTGTTGTTGCTTCATTTTCATCAAGTATGGACACTGATTTGGGTGTGGCTGAGGCCCATTCATTTTAGTTTAAGTCCATCTTGCATTATGTATGCCATGTCCATGTTGTCGCATGCTTGATCGTCGCATTGTGTATGCCTTGATTATGCCTTTGTGTATGTCCATCGTCATATGTGCATTGTGTATGCCATACAGCGTCATGTGCATTGAGTATGGCATTTGTAGTTCATAGCATTGCGTATGCTAGTTGCACCTTTGCATGTCTTTCCTTGCATGTTTGCATGTTTTATTTGCATTTCGTTTAGGATTGCATGCTAGTTTTTGCATTGTGTTTGCATGCCATGCCATTCCATGTATATTGCATTGTGTTTGGAATAGGGTTTAGTCCAAACACGAGAAACGAGGGACGTTTCATACTCCAAGTGACGAAACGTGCCTCGATTCTCGGTCGCCGACACTCCGAATTACCCATGATGGAGTTTAGGCCTTATTGTGTTCATTTGTGCATTCATTTTACATCAAGTCGTGCAATCCGACTCCTCGGCCATCATGTATCGGGATGCGTGGTTGATGGCACGAGGATCGAAGACTACACTCCCTGGCGCTTGTGCAATGATGGGGAGAGTGGTCATGCACACATTTGTTGAAAATACCTTGTTATGCCTCTCTCTTGCTTTGTGTTGCAGAAAACCAGGATTCAGGGGCAGAAAGTGGTCGGCTGACCAGGTTTTCTGGCAGGCCGACCACCTTTTTTGGTCTCCACCACAAAGGGTGGTCGGCAGTGGTCTCCCATGTCATTGGCTGGTCGGCAGCCCTCCCACAACTTCCCAGAGTGGAGTTTCAGTCTCTTGGAGCTTCGTGCAAGTTTCTGAAATAAATTGCACATAAAGGCGAGACGAGGCATCGCGATGGATTTCCCGACGAGGCGACTCGAGCATGCATGCATCCATTTTCATCCAAAACAGAGCTGAGGCAGTCACATTCATTTAGTTTACATGCTTACTTAACTAGTTTGTTAATTAGTTAATGTTGTGTAATAATTAGCTATAGTTCATTATTCATCTGGTTTTATATTATTCGAATCCTCTGCGGAGTGTAATGCTGTAATAAGTGTGCGTATGTGTGATGCATGTCTTCCAACCCCACGTCTTTCTCCCTTTTATTTACCATCTTATGATGGTTAGTTTTAGGGCATGTTTCAATTAGCATCCTTATGCTCGTATGTTTGCATCCATTCATCTGTTCTGCATGCACCGGGCTTGGTACATCATACTAACTGCATTGTATTTCAATTCCAAGTTGAATACATGTATCGATTGTTGCATCTCATATGCCATCTTAGAATAGCCGAGCCATCTCATATGCCATCTTAGAATAGCCGAGCCTATTGTAGTTGCATTTTTGCATGTGTTGCATTAGGCATTCTTAGCACAGTTAGGATTCATACATGATTTCTAATTAGCTTCTTTCTTTGGCTCGGAGTACTCGGTAAGTGTTTATGCTTTAGCATTCTTGCATGTGTGTGAGTGACTGCCATGATAGCATGCTTTCCATGAGGCTATGTGCTTGTGTGATATAACTGCTTGAATGCTTGTGGGTGAAGGTTGGGTTGCTTGAATTGGAAAAATTCGTCGAAACCCGTGTTTTAGCCTACTTGCGAGTTGCAAACTTCAATCCAGTTTCAAAACAAACGGATATGCGATGCTTTGTTCCAACTTAGGCAATCCAGTCTATACTTGTATGATGTGTGCATCACATTGTAATTCTAGGCTAATAACCGGAATAAGAGCACATAATGTTTTCAAAACTCGATATCATGGTTAGTAGAGGCTGATCTTTGATCGGGCGAGCGGGGGTGCTCACGAAGTGACCTTCCCCAATCGTACCCAAGTTCCCGAGCCGAGGCAACTTTGGTGATGACGGACACGTGGCCTTAGGCACGAGTCAGGGTTTCCTACATTCCCCCAAAACAAAATATTTAGGTGGCGACTCTGTATCTGGCAAAGCAGTCCATGTTTGGCACTTCTTTCTAAAAATCTATTTTTCAAAACGATTTGCCGAATTTGGACTCTTTGGTGATTTATCAATCTCGCATTGCACTTTGCGAGATCAGATTAAGAACCGTGACATTTGAGTCCGAGCTGTAGTAAGCCTGATGAACAAAATAGGATTCCCTGCCGAGACGTTCGGGGACATCTACAGTTTCTGGCGACTCAGTTGGGGAGTTAGAGAACTTGACTTGAACTCATGATATCTTGTTTTGACTACACTTACGTGTTTCTTTGCATTGCATGTGCATTGGTGCACCTAGGACACCGTGTTTGCCATCTTCTATTCCTAAACGGTTTGCCAGAGGCTCGCTTTGAGAAGCGTGCCATAAGGCTGACCGGTTACGGGCTCTGCCACAATGGGAACACAATTCCCGGTTTTTACCGGGGCACCCTTTTTGACCATTCGACCTAGTGCATATTCGAAATCCATAGTGACCATCCCAAACTAGGACAGGTTGCTTACCCGATTATAGGTTGTTTGAAACCGCTGTGTGCGTAGTGAAACCCTAGCTCCTGACAAAATAGGACAGGGAAACCCTACCCCTCCATAGGGTTGTTTTGGCTCTCACTTGTTTGCTATGTGCTTTTAGAGTGCGTCTCTACAGGAATGCATGTATCAGTTTGCAAGTCTGGGTATCAGGCCTGTGGGCGTCACCAGTTCAGTATTTTGAGAATCAGTTATCTGCGGGTATCAGATTCAGTTTTTGGGGCAGTAATTTGGGGAACAGTGATCAGTGGTTGAATATAGTTGCAGAGAAAGGCCAGTTAGGGCTCACAGATTCATCTGATCCGTCAGTCACCAGTCATATCACCTCTGATCAGTTCAGCGGACTCGTGATGACACAATATTCAGAGGAAATAGCGGTTATGGAAGCCGTATTAAACCAGGGAATCATCATACAGGGTGATACCGACGTTGAAGTGCCACACCCACCCAGGTCACCTGCCGCACATCCGATCTGGGAACCCCAATTATTTCAAACCCATGAGCCCACCACTTTCGAGTTGATGGGAATGATTAGCGATCATCAAAGATCTGTGGCTGATCTAGACTATGAAATGTCAGCCCTGCCACCAACTACATCGTATGCTGGGAGTTTCATGCCACAGGAGCCCCCGCTACTAGGGCGAATTGTAATTGAGCTTAGCCGACCTGAAGCTGTCTCAAGCTCCGGTAATGACATGTCGACGACAACGGGGCTTTGCACTGAAGTAGCAACCCAAACCGTCCACCAAGCTGAGGCTAGTGGAAAGAACAAGGTGAATGTGGAAACTGATCCCTATGAACAACTCCAGTAGGCTGTTGAGGCTCTGAAAGCCGGAGGGTTGAATAAGCAGCAAGCACTCGCAGTTGTGGCTAAGACTGTGGATGATACTTTCCCCACTCAGATCAAGGGCAGTTCAAGCCAAGGGAAAAATCGAGAGAAGGGTCATCATACCAGAACCGTTCCCTCCAACCCTAATTCTGCACCCAGGAAAAATCAGCAAGCCAAGCCTATACCTGCCGATCCCTTTGCTAGTACGCCCAGCAAAAATCCACAAACCTTGAAGTATCAACCCCGAGGTCACAGGGTCTTCCATGCCCTCTACATGCCTTTGTCCACCTCAAACCTCTTGAGCCTCGCCCCCTCCCGAATCCCTTTCCAGCTAAGTATGATACTACCCAATACTGTGTGTACCATCAACAGACCGGTCACACCACCGACAACTGCTTCCGACTTCACCACGAAGTATAGGATTTGTTTGATAACGGGGTTGTCCTCCCACCTAGCTCAGCAAAGTCCATCATCACTGGGATAGTGAACTTCGAGGATAACACAAGTATGTGATCAGGGAATGAACCACCTGCGGGCGGCGCTCAGTTTACTCCAGATGTGGCGTATGGCACGCACTATTTTGAGCATTTGCGAATGCTAGCTTTTGTGCTTTCTGACTTGGGTATTGGGTTAGTTTTGTTGTTTTGTATAGAGTCAGTCTTTTTATGCTGAGTTAGTCGAGTCTGTCTTGTTGTATCGAGTCAGTCCTGTTTTGTTGGAGTCGGGTGATTTCGGGGGTGTTACCTCGGACATCACTTGCTTGTTTTGTGTTTGTCTTTTCATTTTCTTTTGAGTCTGTTTTTGCCTTGGAGCCAGTAATGCCAACAGATTTGAATGAACAACAGTGATTTTCACACCCTTGTGTTTGCTTCTGCCTTGCGCTAGTTGTGTCAGAAAGTTTGAATGAAATGGCAGTACTTTTTGCCTACTTTTCTGTGCCTCGAACTCATTGCATTGACCTAAGTTTTTCAAAACTTTTCAAACACTGTGATGAAAATGAAGAGGGTGGAATTCCTCGAGTTTTGCAAAATTTGATCAATTGAGAGAAAGAGAGGCATGCTAAGCCTTTAATGAATGAAATCATGTTTGTTAATGTGAGTATTGAGAAGGACCCTGGCTTGATTCAGATTGGTTCTACACTGTCTTTAGCGCGAGCGATTTGTCACTTTCTTAAAAAATTTGAAAAAATATTTTGCGTAGTCCTGCGAAGACCTATGTGGAATCGCTCTTGAGATTATGCAGCCTAGGATCGCTCTCAGCCTCGAGACTCGACCCTTTGCTTTCAAACCTTGGACCTTAATTTAGAATGTTCAAAGGTCAATCATGATGTGAGGCCTGTGATGCCAGATTTGAAGCAGCCCTCGAACTAGGGACAAGAAAGTCAGATCAAGAAGATCAGATGTCATTAAAAGAAGCTTGCGAAGCTAGATCAGAAGCACCCCGCGGACTAGGGGCAAAAAATATCAGACGTGCTCGAAGAGCCAAAGATGGATCATTGCTCAAGATAATGAAGATCGGCAAGAATGCCAAATCCCAGAAGGGAGGAAAGAAGAAAGTATTGCTGAAGGACAACTGAGCTTCTATCCACAACACCAGGGGCAAATTCAACCCCCATTGGATGGACTTCTACATCATCAGTGAACAACAGCCCTTCTCCTGGATTCAGATGGCTTCGAAATCCTAAAACCATTCAACATGGACAAAGCTAAACTTTTACCCTTGAGAGGCTTGTTGGGCCAAAAACCTGGAAGGGCAACCCAGGCAAAAGTTAGAGCAAGAAAAAAAGAGAAGAAAAAGAAAAAAAAAAGAAAAATGTAAAGAATGAAAAAAAAGAAAAGAAGAAAAATGAAGAAAATGAAATAAAAGATGAAAAAGAAAAAAAAAGTAGAAAATAAAAAGAAAAAAATGAAAAGAAAAGAAAACATAGCTCGCAAGGTTGAAAACCCAGAAAGGGCGGCCTTGGCAAAAGTTAGAGCGCAAAAAGAGAGGTTAATACCTGAGTGTACCTGACCCCCGAACTACGTAAGGCTTGATTCCCATGTTTGGGATACGTAGGCAACTTTATTCTGAAGTCCAGCCGTAAAACACTTCAAATTTGACTGTGTCCATGTAATGGTTCTGATCATCGTTGTCTTTTTTGTATCCGAGAGTTCGGTTGTGATCGTCACCTTGAAAACTGGTTACAGTGTGCTGCGGTGCTATTCAAACAAAGAGACAACTTTCTGTTGCCATACGATGCGCTGCGGTGCTATGCAAACAAGGGCCAACTTTTCGTTGCCATGCAGTGCCGTTCAGACAAGGGGCAATTCTCCTTCGGATCTGAGGTTGTGCATCTCGAGATTAGGTTCCGTGCTCGTTCAACAGTGACCGTTTGCAAAAACAGTTTTCAGAATTTTTACTGAGGTTGACTAATTCTCTCAAAAATTATTCCACTTTTCCAAAACTTGACCATTTTTTGGACCCAAAAAGGAAAATTCTCAGTGCTCATAACCTAACTTGCATGATTTCAAATCAGAAAATCAAACAAGTATGTTAATCTAACCCTCACATCGGTCAAAATTGTTTTAGTAGAAAGCAAAAACAAAAAATGGTCAAAATAATGAACTAGGGGCACAGTTGAGTTAGGTGTTCTGTCTTTTCCCCGTTGTCAACATACTTATCAGAAAAGGGCACTCTACTTGCCAGAAGGGGCACTCTACTTGCCAAGAAGGGCATTTTATCTGCCAGAAAAGGGCACAATTGAGGATAACAACGAAGGGCTAAAAGCTCTCTCATCCTTCAAACAGTGAGGTATCAAGCCAAGTGCGAAGCACGAATTGGAATGGATCAATGCATTCCACTCCCTCATCCAGGGCATCGACTAGATGTCACCGGAAGAAGTAGCCGCGAGCTGATAATGTTGGGCATAAACCTACAACTATCTTGTTTCTCTATTAATCACCCAGGGAGAGGGATAAAAAATGAGAGATTGAAGAATAGAGAGATGCGCGCTAAGAGGAAAAGCGAGGAAAGGGTTTCGAGAGAAAAACAGAGCTTGAGGGCCGAGTGATGTGAGAATCACAAATAAGAAAGGGTGGGAATAATACCCGAAGAAACTGGTTCCTCGTGCACTGAGAGGTCTCTTGCCATTGGAACATGTCTGTATGTCGTGTCAGTCGTTTTTACTGTCTCGATTCTTGTTTTGAGTCGTTTTGGGTGTCTATAGATGTGTTTAGGTTGTCTTACCTTGTCTTTCTCTTTGTTGTTGAGTCGTGGTGTGTTGTGTTCAGTCGTAGGCTCAATACCCAGTTGAGAATTTATTCTCACTCTCAATTTCAGAAAAAAAAGAAAATCGTTTTGTGCTCAGAGTGCCGTGCCATTCTCCACATTTGTGCAAAACGAGATTTTGTTCTTTCGAAAACCACAGGGTTCAACCCGGGTCATGTGGGAGCAGTAAAACCAGGACCTATCTGAAACCATATAGGTTCCAGACTTTGAAGCAAAAGAAAAAAAGGGAAAATGTCGGGCATCTGAGGTTGTTTCCACTTCTGCAAGTTCCGTCATCGCATCCTGTATGTTCAAAATGAGTTGTATGTTCAGAAATGAAAATTCATGAGCTGCGTGTTCAAAGTGAAATTTGAGAGCTGTGTGTTCAAAATGAAGTATTTGAGCTGTGTGTTTAGAATTGAAAAGTGTGAGCTGCGTGTTCAACATATGAGCTGTGTGTTCATAATTAAAAAGTGTGAGCTGCGTGTTCAACTTATGAGCTGTGTGTTCAGAATTGAAAAGTGTGAGTTGCATGTTCAAACATATGAGCTATGTGTTCAGAATTGAAATGTGTGAGCTGCGTGTTCAACATGAAGTGTATGAGCTCTGGGTTCAAAATCGAAATGAGCTGCGTGCCCCCAAATGTGCTGTGTGCCCTAAAATGTGTTGTGCGCCCAAAATGAACTGTGTGTTCAGAATAAGTCGTGTGCCCCCAAGATGAGCTGTGTGCCCAAAATGAGCTGTATGCTCGAAAAATGAGCCGTGTGCCCAAAATAAGCTGTGTGCCCCCAAGATGAGCCGTGTGCCCAAGATCTGCTGTGTGACCGACATGAGCTGTGTGCCCCCAAAATGTGCTGTGTGCCCAAAATGAGCTGTGTGCTCGAAAAAAGAGCTGTGTGCCCGAAATGTGCTGTGTGCCCTAAAATGAGCCGTATGCCCGAAAAATGAGCTGTGTGCCCCAAAAATGAGTTGTGTGCTCGCAAAACGTGCTACGTGCCCGAAATGTGCTGCGTGCCCAAAATGAGCTGCATGCCCAAAATGAGCTGTGTGCCCAGATAAACAGAGTGCTGTGTTTCAAGCTGCGTGCTGAATGAACAAAATATTGTGTTGTGAGCCGCGTGCCAAACAAACAAAGTATTGTGTTGTGAGTTATGTGCCGAATAAACCGAATACTGTGTTATGAGCTGCGTGTTCAAAATAAGCAGTGTGCTAATCCGAGTTGTGTGTTCAAAGTGAACAGAATACTGTGTCGACTGTTTCATTGTTTCAGGCCAGAATGGCGATCAGAAGTGCTCTCCCTGAGTACCATTCCCGTCAAAGTTATCTTGGCTATGTTTGCAATAAGGGAAAGTTGTGAATATGATCAGGAAGGAAAACGACATTTGTGGCTTCTGGATGCAGAAGCTACCCCTTGTCAGCATTTCAAGACCTTTATACTGTGAGTTGAAGGTAAGTGTTCGAAGAACACAATGGAGGGAAGATCCCCGTCAGAGTAAAGCGATTTACCACCACTCACTCCATAAGGCGCTTTCTAAAGTGCCGCTTTGTCTGTTTATTGTATTCCCTAAACATCATGCTCTACATTGCTTGTAACATGTACTGTATCATCGCATTTATTGCGTTTATTTGCATCTTGTGTTATCTTGTACCATTTATCCTTTTATGCCGAGCTGCGTTTAGGATCGTTGTCCTCCGGGACTTTCTCAGGTTGCGCTGAGCACGCACCTGATACTTTGTTTCGGACCTCTTCTCACGTTTTCAGTGTGGTTTGAGTGTCCCGTTCCTTACACGATTTCAGCGTGTTTGGAATTCATCTCAGGTTGCGTTGTGTACGCACCTGGGTGGTTTGTTGTTGGACCTCCTCTCACGATTTCAGCGTGGTTTGAGTGTCCTGTTCCTTACGCGATTTCAGCATGTTTGGAATTTATCTTAGGTTGCATTGTAGATGCGCTGGGCGATTTGTTTTGGACCTCCTCTCACGATTTCAGCGTGGTTTGAGTGTCCTGTTCCTTACGCGATTTCAGCGTGTTTGGAATTTACCTCAGGTTGCGTTGTGTACACACCTGGACAGTTTGTTTTCGGACCTCCTCTCACGATTTCAGCGTGGTTTGAGTGTCCCGTTCTTTACGCGATTTCAGCGTGTTTGGAATTTATCTCAGGTTGCGTTGTAGACATGCTGGGCGGTTTGTTTCGGACCTCCTCTCACGATTTCAGCGTGGTTTGCGTGTCCCGTTCCTGATGCGATTTCAGCGTGTTTGGAATTTATCTCAGGTTACGTTGTAGACGCGCTGGGCGGTTTGTTTCGGACCTCCTCTCATGATTTCAGCGTGGTTTGAGTGTCCCGTTCCGTATGCGATTTTAGCGTGTTTGGAATTTATCTTAGGTTGCGTTGTGTACACACCTAGGCGGTTATTTTCGGACCTCCTCTCACGATTTCAGCAAGGTTTGAGTGTCCCTTTCCTCACACGATTTCAGCGTGTTTGGAATTCATCTTAGGTTGTGTTGTGTACGCACCTGGGCAATTTGTTTTCAGACCTCCTCTCACGATTTCAGCGTGGTTTGAGTGTCCCTTTCCTCACATGATTTCAGCGTGTTTGGAATTTATCTCAGGTTGCGTTGTGTACGCACCTAGGCGGTTGTTTTCGAGCCTCTTCTCACGATTTCAGCGTGGTTAGAGTATCCTTTTCCTCACACGATTTCAGCGTGTTTGGAATTCATCTCAGGTTGCGTTGTGTATGCACCTAGGCGGTTGTTTTCAGGCCTCTTCTCATGATTTCAGCGTGGTTAAAGTGTCCCCTTCCTCACACGATTTCAGTGTGTTTGGAATTTATCTCCGGTTGCGTGGAATGCGCTCCTGATTGGTTTTCTTTGTTCTTCCTCCTCTCACGATTCCAGCGTGGTTGGAGTGTGTTACCCCATTTGAATCTATTGCTCTATCTGTTACATCCATAATTATCAAACCGGCTTTGTGCAGCGTATAAGTCCAATTATCAAACTGGCTTCGCGTAGCGTATAAGTCCAATTATCAAAATCTTCCTGCATAACATTTTTCATTTTTACCCCTGCCTGCAAGCACATCTCTTTGTTTATCTCGCATGTTTGTCTAAGTCTTCGGCCTTGTCAAAAATGGATCGTCTCTGGGCTTTGACATTCACTCCCGTCACTTATGACTTTCGAGTTCTGTCAAAGAGGGGCAACTGCAGACACCCCATTTTTGACCGACCTTAAGACTCAGACGTCATCGATTGAGCGCTTGGTGATTGCGTGTGTTGTGCTCGTTCTGAGGTTACGAAGTCTCGGCTGAGAGCCTTGCCTTCGGACTTCGGGACCCTTTTGTGTCTTACCTCGATTTGCGAACCATGTCTTGTTTTCTCTTTCCAAAGGGAGGGAGAGGTCTCTTAGACCATCGCTCAGTGGTCGTAGGCTACTTTTCGTGGTCGTAGACCACTGTTCCCGTTTGGAGACCAGTTTTCAATTTTCGGAGCCATCGGCCGTGTGCCTCGGTTCGGGACCGCTTAACTTTCTCCGTTTGCTCTAGTTTTTTGTACACACCTTGTTTCCTCTCTCTAGAGGGACACTGTGGCCCGGGAGACCACCTTCGTGGTCGCATGCCACTTTCGATGCTTAACAGTCAGTTTTCAGGTCCGGCCATGCGTTTTGGCCCCCGAACCCTCGTTTTGCGTCCGTCTTGGTTCATTTTTGGCATGGACCCTATTTTCATTGTTTGGAAGGTGGTACAAGGGTGGGAGACCACCTTTTCTTCTGGGAGACTGTGGACGGCCCTCGGGCTTTATGCCACCACAGTTCGGACTCCCTTTTGTGTCACGGTTCTGAGTTTGAACCAAAGAGTTCAAATCCGGCAAATCGTTTTGAGAAAACAGATTTTTAGAAAAGAAGTGCCAAACATGGACTGCTTTGCTGGATATAGAGTCGCCACCTAAATATTTTTTAATGGGGAAATTTAGGAAACCCTGACTCGTTTGCCTAAGGCCATGTGTCTGTCATTACCAAAGTTGCCTCGGCTCGGGAACTTGGGTACGATTGGGGAAGGTCACTTATGAGCACCCCCTCTCGCCCGATCCGAAGATCGGCCTCTACTAACCATGATATCTAGTTTTGAAAACGTTAGCTGTTCTTATTCCGGTTAATTAGCTAGAATTACTATGTGATGCGCACAGCAAAACAAGTATAGACTAGATCGCCTAATTTGGAACAAAGCAACGCATATCCGTTCGTTTGGAAAATGTTTTGAAATTTGCTACTCGCGAGTAGGCTAAAACACGAATTTTGATGAGTTGTTCCAACTCAAGCAATCCAACCTTCACCCACAGGCATTCAGGCAGTTCATATTCACATAAGCATCTAGCCACATGGTAAGCATGCTGTCATGTTAACATTCACACTCGTGCGAGATGCTAAAGCACAAAATACTTACAGTGTACTCCAAGCCAAAACAAAAGAACTCTTTAGCAATCAATGTATGATCCAAGTCCATGTTAGTGCCTAATGCAACGCACACAGAATGCATTAGGATAGGCTCGGCTAATCCTAGGATGGCATGTTAAATGCAACCATTTGATGCACATATTCAAGTTAGATTGAAATACTTATTGCAGTTAGCATGATGTACCGAGCCTGGTGCATGTAAGACAAATGTATGGATGCACGCATGCTAAGCATAAGGTATGCTAATTTAAATATGCCCTAATACTAACCATCAAAGCAGGTAAGTAAAAGGGAGAAAGAAGTGGGGGTTGGAAAACATGCACACACGCACCCATACTTATTACAAATTTGCCCTCGCTCGGAGGGACCAAAAGAATAATACAATTAATTAACCTACAAGCTAATTAATTATTACAGGCAAATTAAACTAGTTAAGTAAATTAACTAATCTAATAAAACAGTAAACAGCCTCGGGAAGAGGGCCCAATGTAATGCATGCTCGGTTCCGTTCGGAAGTCCACTGCCATGCACAAGTTGCCTCTGTTTTTACTGTTTGGCACCTCTGGAAATTGCACAAACTCCATGGTTGCGTCTCTGAGTGCTGTGGAACATCACCGGCCATGAGGAATGGTCACCGGCCATGGGGAATGGTCATCGACCACCTGTGGAGATATCGGCCACAAATTGTTGGTCGGTCGGCACTGTATGTAGTCGACCGGCCAAAACTTCCTGTAGAACTTGTTTTGACAGCAGCTGAGGGCAAAACAAGGCATGGCAATGCATTTCAAGCAAATGTGTGCACCAACACATCCCTTATCATGTTTGTGACTTAAAGGGACATGGTTCTCGATTCTCGGACCACCAATCGCACATTTCAATGCGTGATGGCCCAAGAAACCAAGTATGCACTTTGATTTCAAATGAGATGCACATCAAACAAACAAGTGAGGCTCAACCTCTATCATACTCAATTCAAGAGGCAAAGCATGCATGCCAATGCAATGCAACCTAGGCATGTTAACTAAGTATGCAACATGGGCATGCAATGCACAATGCATACTAGGCATACAACCTATGCATGCAAGCATGCAAGGCATGAGGTAATGCAGACCAACAAGTGTGCAAGATGCAATGTGGATGTTCAAGCATGCAACAACACATGGAGCAAACATGTTAAACAACCTAAGCATGTAACAACACACAAGTATGCAATAACACACAAGGTGAGCATGCAACAACATGTGAATAATGGACTTAAACTAATTTGGGCAGCTCTATACGAAGCCCAAAACAATGGCCAATTGCTAAGAGAATGAGGACCAAATAACATGCAAACATGCATGCACACAAGGACCAATTAGGCATTGAAAAGCAACTCTCAAGCACACTTAAGAGGATGAAAACATTGACAAATGGCATGTATTATAAGCTCTGAAAATCAAGTCATGAAAGGTGCCAAACCAACTAGACAAGACAAACAAGGCATGCAAGCAAAGCCAAAATTCAAGGCAAGCCAAAGGTGTATTGAACTACACTTAGAAAAATCGAACATGGCATGAATTAAGCAACCAAAATAAGAGTTTTAGCATATTAAGACAAAGCCAATAACACATCTAGATGGCATCTAAATGGCTTAAACATGCAAGCATGCACAAGGGCCTAAACAAGGGGCATAAGACAACAACTTTTTAACACATTAAAGGGGCATCAAATGCAAGCATGAGAGCATGTCATGAGGAATGAAATGACATGTTAAATGGTTCCAAACCACTGGAATGATGCAAGTAATGCATACTCATGGTTCATACACTTGAGGCTTACAAGCCAAGAATGCAAAGAGGCTAAATAAAGCATGGCAAGCATGGCTTAGACAACCTACACCTACATCAGACCTTAAGCATGGCAAAATGAGCCTAAAAGCTTCACAAAGCTTGGCCAAAACAAGCAAGCATGGTAATCTACATGCTAAGTACATGTTAAGGCAAATGATGGCATTACAAGACATGTATGCTAAACAAGCATGGTGTGCCTAAACCAACATAAAACAGTGCTATAGCATGGCAAAATAACACTAAATAGCAGCTAAGATATGGCCAACATGAACCTAAATAAGATGCTCACTCAAGAGGCTAAAATGGCCCTTTTCAAGGACAACAATGAAGGGGGGTGGCCCTCTCCTTCGTAGGACTTCAAGGCACCATCCTCACCACTGAAATCCCTCAAGATTTCAGTGGTGAGGAGGCCCAAACAAGGTGGTCCTGGAGCTCAACCAAAATGGCACAAAATGGGGCCAAACAAGCCCTAAGAGGGGTCAAACAACCCCAAAGCTCAAAACACTCTCAAACAACTATTTAGAGCAGGCAAAAACAAGACTTTTATATGTTATACATAAAGTCTAAAAATAGTTGCAAGATAGGTGAAAAAGCTATGCAAAAATGGGAAAAAATGGGTAAGATTGTTACCCTTGTAGACCCTGTTCAAAAATGGAAGACCAGCAGCTTCCTTAGGTTCAAACCAGTCCAAAACCTCCAAGAAGAAGCCCCTTATGCCTCAACAACTAAGGTATGGTGTAATGGTAGGTGTTTGTGTGCAAAACTAAGACTAAACACACACAAAACACTCAAGAGAGGGAGAGATATAGAGATAGAGTATGAACAAACCCCAACCCTAAAACTCAAAGCTCTGAAAATTTTTTGTAACCCCAATGGAGGGAGAAGAGGCTCCCTCTTATAGACAATCCCTCTTGTAAAGCTTTCCAAAAAAGCTAGTCAAGATGAACAGTGGAGGGGAGCAAAGTGTATGCCAGCTAGCACAGCTGGCATAAAAATATCTACAAAAGTAGATGAACAGTGGTCGGCCAGTCAAAAATGTAATTTAACCAAAATAGATGGCCGGTCGACCATCTAGAGTGCCGGTTGGCCAAACATTTGGCCGATAGCAACAAAACACAGCCGGTGGCCTCAAGCCATGGCCGATGGAGTGTGGGGATGGCCAACAAGCTGTTCCCTACCCTCCAAAGCAAAAACACATGTGTTTGGTGCAAAACCAAACACAAAACAGTCGAGTCGAGAGATCTTGAGGCAAGGCGTGTAGCCAAGACCTCCGGGAACTCAAGACGAATACAAACAAGGATGATCACCGAGTGTTCAAACGGTGACGTCCAAGTCTTGAGGACGGTCAAAAATGGGGTGTCTACAGAGACCACTTTTTCTCGCCGGCCGATTTTTCTTGTTAGGTAGCTGGTCTCCCTGACTTTTTAGCCACAATTACTGGTCTCCCAACATACCACTGGCTTGCTTTCAGTGTGGAGATCACTAATTACCCCTGGAGACCAGTTGTTCTCTTTGGAGACCATTTTTTCTCTCCTCCAACCGGTTTTGTTGTCGGGAAACTGGTCTCCTTGATCTTTGGAACACATTTACTGGTCTCTCACCATACCACTAGCTTGCATTCAGTTGGGAGACCACCAAATGGGCTGGCCAACCACCTTTTTTGGCTGGCTGACCACCTGAACTGGTCGGCTGACCACTTGAACTGGTCGGCCTACTCCCCTTGTCTTGTCTCTGTGAGTTGTTGCCAGTTGTGCCAGCTGGAAGGCACAGAATTGATCCTCCATATAAGTGTATGGAGGATCTTCAAGCTTGGTTTTAAGCTTCTAGGAGAACCTTTGAACCTCTTTGGATATAAAGGAGGGCCTCTCCCTCATTAGCAAAGGTTTAGAAATTGTTGAGAGGCATACACCATATTTCTCTTTGTATCTCTCTACTTTGAGCCCTAAAGTGTGAAGTTCTTGTCCCTTTTGCATACAACTCCATAGCCTAACCCTTCCACCATTGCTTCGAGGTTCTTGGAGGTTGTTTTTAGAGGCTAAGGGGTTGCATCTTTGGTCCAGAAGCTGCTGGAGTTCTTGGCTACAAGGGTAACACTCTTATTCCCTGTTTTGGTCCTTATTTTGCTTCATCTTTTAGCCTTACTTGAAGGCATATTTGGGCTTTGTCATAAACTGAAATTTTTTTTATTTTGAGGTCCTTTACATGTTTGTTTAAGGTCATTTTTCTATTGGGGGTCGTCTACCCCCTTGCATGCTTGTTTCCACCTTGTTTTGAGCCATGCATCTAGGCCTTTGTATTGAGCTTTGTTTGGCCTTCTAGCCACTGAAATCCAGTGGATTTTCAGTGGCTAGCATACTGTTTTGAGAGCCAAAGTCAGAGAGGGGTGACCCTCTCTCTCCTTGTCTTGTTTGTTGGCATTTTTTTGGCTTTACAAAGGGGCCTATATTTGTACACTTCTTGAGCATGTTTCAGGCCATTTTTGGTGGGTTTTAAGACCTGCATAGGCTCTGTCCAGAGCCCATTTCACCATATTAGGTGTCTATCTTGCATGTGTAGAACAACCCTTTTCATAGCATATCAAAGGAGCATATGTTTGTATCATTTGGAGGCCTATTTCAAGCACTTTTTGGTGACTTTTGGGTTTGGTCCCCTTTTGCTTGCCTCTTGCATGTGTAGAGTAATCCCTTTCATGGCCCATCAAAGGAGCCTATCATTCTTGCATGCATAGACCATGTTTCAGTGGGTTTTTGGGCTTTATTTGGCATGTCATATCTCTGACTTTTACTGGTTTGGTGGACTCTTGATTGCCTCACATGCTTGTAGTGCAAATCCTCTTTACTAGCTTACATCGCATGCTATTTTGGCCCTTGATTCTAGCACTTTTTGGCCATGCTTTAAACTGATTTTGTGCATGTTTTGGACTGCCTTAGCTCTATTTTTATGCCTCATGGTCGAATGATGCTTGCTATGCATGGTTGTAGTTCAATACCCTTGCCTAGCTTTGAGTTTTGTAGCCTATTGCATGCTTGTGTTGAGGTGTTTCCATGATTTGGGGCCATTGTGCATCATATTTCAGAGCTTATATGTATGCCATATTCCCATGTTTTTCACTCTTTAAATGCGTTTGAGAGTTGTGCATAAATGCCTCGTTTTTGGACCATTGCATGAGCTCATTTCCATGCCTTTCGAGCCATCATTTTAGACCATATTCCCACTGTCTTGGACCTGCCTAGGGTCTGTTTGGGGCTGATTTTTTCATTTGTGCATTGCTTTGTGTACCTCTAGTGTAATGCGCTTCACCAGTTTCGGTATTCGGGCCATCTAGCATGCATTGTGTGAAGTGTTTGCATGATTCGGGACCATCTTGCATCATATTTCAGAGCTGGAAAATGTATGATTGCATGCCATATTTCATCCTTGCCATGCCTTAGTAGTGTTGCACTTTGTGCCTTAGGCTTGGTCCCTCGCATTGTGTATGTGTGCATGTATGTTGTTGCTTCATTTTCATCAAGTATGGCCACTGATTTGGGTGTGGCTGAGGCCCATTCATTTTAGTTTAAGTCCATCTTACATTATGTATGCCATGTCCATGTTGTCGCATGCTTGATCGTCGCATTGTGTATGCCTTGATTATGCCTTTGTGTATGTCCATCGTCATATGTGCGTTATGTATGCCATACAGTGTCATGTGCATTGAGTATGGCATTTGTAGTTCATAGCATTGCGTATGCTAGTTGCACCTTTGCATGTCTTTCCTTGCATGTTTGCATGTCTTATTTGCATTTCGTTTAGGATTGCATGCTAGTTGTTGCATTATGTTTGCATGCCATGCCATTCCATGTATATTGCATTGTGTTTGGAATAGGGTTTAGTCCAAACACGGGAAATGAGGGATGTTTCGTACTCCAAGTGACGAAACGTGCCTCGATTCTCGGTCGCCGACACTCCGGATTACCCATGATGGAGTTTAGGCCTTATTGTGTTCATTTGTGCATTCATTTTACATCAAGTCGTGCAATCCGACTCCTCGGCCATCATGTATCGGGATGCGTGGTTGATGGCACGAGGATCGAAGACTACACTCCCTGGCGCTTGTGCAATGATGGGGAGAGTGGTCATGCACACATTTGTTGAAAATACCTTGCTATGCCTCTCTCTTGCTTTGTGTTGCAGAAAACCAGGATTCAGGGGCAGAAAGTGGTCGGCCGACCAGGTTTTCTGGTAGGCCGACCACCTTTTTTGGTCTCCACAACAAGGGGTGGTCGGCAGTGGTCTCCCATGTCATTGGCTGGTCGACAGCCCTCCGACAACTTCCCAGAGTGGAGTTTCAGTCTCTTGGAGCTTCGTGCAAGTTTCTGAAATAAATTGCACATAAAGGCGAGACGAGGCATCGCGATGGATTTCCCGACGAGGCGACTCGAGCATGCATGCATCCATTGTCATCCAAAACAGAGCTGAGGCAGTCACATTCATTTAGTTTACATGCTTACTTAACTAGCTTGTTAATTAGTTAATGTTGTGTAATAATTAGCTGTAGTTCATCATTCATCTGGTTTTGTATTATTCGAATCCTCCACGGAGGGTAATGTTGTAATAAGTGTGCGTGTGTGTGATGCATGTCTTGCAACCCCACGTCTTTCTCCTTTTTATTTACCAGCTTATGATGGTTAGTTTTAGTCATGTTTCAATTAGCATCTTTATACTCGTATGTTTGCATCCATTCATTTGTTCTGCATGCACCGGGCTCGGCACATCATACTAACTGCATTGCATTTCAATTCCAAGTTGAATACATGTATCGATTGTTGCATCTCGTTTGCCATCTTAGAATAGCTGAGCCGGTTATAGTTGCATTTTTGCATATGTTGCATTAGGCATTCTTAGCACAGTTAGGATTCATACACGATTTCTAATTAGCTTCTTTCTTTGGCTCGGAGTACTCGGTAAGTGTTTATGCTTTAGCATCCTTGCATGTGTGTGAGTGACTGCCATGATAGCATGCTTACCATGAGGCTATGTGCTTATGTGATATAACTGCTTGAATGCTTGTGGGTGAAGGTTGGGTTGCTTGAATTTGAATAATTTGTCGAAACCCGTGTTTTAGCCTACTCGCGAGTAGCAAACTTCAATCCATTTTCAAAACCAACGAATATGCGATGCTTTGTTCCAACTTAGGCAATCCAGTCTATACTTGTATGCTGTGCGCATCACATAGTAATTCTAGGCTAATAACCGGAATAAGAGCACATAATGTTTTCAAAACTCGATATCATGGTTAGTAGAGGCCGATCTTTGATCGGGCGAGCGGGGGGGCTCACGAAGTGACCTTCCCCAATCGTACCCAAGTTCCCGAGCCGAGGCAACTTTGGTGATGACGGACACGTGGTCTTAGGCACGAGTTAGGGTTTCTTAAATTCCCCCAAAACAAAATATTTAGGTGGCGACTCTGTATCTGGCAAAGCAGTCCATGTTTGGCACTTCTTTCTAAAAATCTGTTTTTCAAAACGATTTGCTAGATTTGGACTCTTTGGTGATTTATCAATCTCGCATTGCACTTTGCGACATCAGATTAAGAACCGTGACATTTGAGTCTGAGCTGTAGTAAGGCCGAGCTGTAGTCCGAGTTTAGAATTTTTAGTTTAATTCTTAAAATTTATTTTTTTTATAAATCCTAAGCCCTAAAATAAAAAAAAAATAAATTTTATGAATTAAACCTTAAACCCTAAAATAAAAAAAATAAATTTTATCCCTAAACAGTAAAATAAAAAAAAATTAAGAATTAAAATAAAAAAGTAATCATTTTATATAGTTGATTATTATTTGTTTCTATAAATTATTATATATATTTAATATTGATTTCAATTTTATGAAATAAAATTTATATATATATTAAATTATAAATATATATTAAAATTTATATATATATATACAATTAAATTCTATTTACTATAAAAGTTTCTCAAAAGATTCATTACTCCATAATGGTGTGTCTTATTTCAATTTTACCATTCCTTTTGTTTTCCCCCCTCAATTTTATAAATAATTTTAAATTAATTAAAATAAAAAATTTTAATTGTAAAAATTATTATAATTATATTAAATAACAATTGCATCGAAACAATTATACTATAAAATGCATCAGTTTTTTATTATTTCAAATTATGAATTTATTTAGTGTAAACAATCTAAAAGGGCTAAATTTGATTAAAATTTTAAAGAGTTGTGAAAATAATACTATGACAAATTTATATATCTGTCGATGCATGAAATAGTTGATGAATCTTATATTTATGCTTTTGTTTATGAAAATTTATTTAATTTCAAAATTTTAAAAAGTTTTATTATATTATTTTATATGAAATAAATTATTTATGAAATTATTTATTCATATTTTAATGATAAAATAAAAATAAAAATAAAATAAAATATACTATTATGACTAATTGAAATTTACACTGAAATTTGATATAACTCAATAGTAATTTTCAAAACAAAATCGAACCCACTGGGATTTTTTTTATTGTGATTTATGATTTTTCTAATACAATAGAATAATTTTTACAATTAAAAAATTTAGTTTTACTTAGATTAAAAATATTTATAAAATTATTATTCATTTTAAATGATAGGTAAATTTGGGATACGAGATATATCATTGTGAAGGAATGAACTTTTTACGAACTTTTTATGACAAATAAAATTTAGTGTCTATATTGAAACTTGATAGGACTCAATAACAATTTTAAAAGCAAAATAGAACTCATTGACAATTTTCCTTAAAATCTATGAACATATAGGAAACTAAACCTAGCAAGCAATTGTGAGAAAAGTATGTACCCCTAATGAGCAATTATGATTAGTTTGAATAATAATATAAACTGTGGGAAAGTATTTTGTGAATAACAACACATGGCAAAGGTGACGCCGAAGTGTCAGTCAAGGTGCCACGTGGCTTGGTCATGCTGTTAAGATGATCTTGGCTAGGCTGAGGTTATCTATGGAGATGCCAGAATTCGAGATAAGCAGATAAAGGACCAGAGTCCTAGAATAAGGGAGGATCTCAGTCTGGATAAGGATAAGGCTCAATGAGAGTTTATCCCTATCTAGTTGAAGGTCCAGGACGAGCATTGAGCTTTAGTCCATTAGAGTGAGGCTTCTAAAAGGACCAAGTCACTACTGGTTATAAAAGCAAGGCACCCTTGTGGGTCTAGGGTAAGTTCTTTCTTGTGAGTTTAAGCACTATTTGCTATCTGTGAGAGATATTATTTATTGATTTGATCATCGGGGTGCCCCCAAGTGGACGAACCACCGTAGAATTCTCATCTTCTTGTTACAAGTTGTTGGATTGATCCATTTTTTCGGTGCTCTCCAGCTGAGTTCCCTTTTTGGTTGTGTGGTCGGAAGTCAACACCCATAATTTAGTGTCATCTATGGGAACTTAAGGAGAATAGATGGCCAACAGTGGACATGATGAAAAGATTGGAGACGACATCCACAGTGAGAGTGGTGAGCATGCAGATCCCAACGTCTGGAAAGAAAATCGCAATGAAGGAGCACAAGATTTAAATCCTGGAGAGAAAGACGTCGGGAAATAGGGTAACGCCCTGAAAAAAGCTAGCCGAGATGAATATTACAACGAAAGCGACCTCTAGGTATGGAAGGATATGTGCCTGAGGAGGGACGGCGAGATGAAAGGGATGACAAACAAATTGGCAGACATACTGTTGGTTTTCAACTTCATGATGCAAAACAACGTGATGCAACCACCGTTCCTGTTGCATGACACATCGGTACTAGTGGCAAAGACTAACGCCCAGAAAAGGGGGCAGAAAAAATCCTAGTAGTCCCGCAGCATGGCAAGGAAAGGGAGTGCTCACATCGGCCTTCACGGGATGTCAGGTGAGCAAAGTCAGTAAGAGGTGAGTCGTAGAAGACGTCTCGTACCAATGGAACTTATGTCAGAGAACCTTCGCATATCCAAGGGAAGGGTCTGTGTTTTGATACACTAAATGAAGAGAAGTCTAAAAGGACACATAATGACACCGAGAGCAGCATGCCAAAAAGGCTGACATCTGTTAATAGTCGAGCTCCCGGTGGAACGAAGGAAGATCTGAGAGACTACCTCCAGAGGAAGCAACTCAACGCTAAGATCACATCCCCTATCAAGTCAAGAATGCCATTCTCAATGGAGTTGGATAGGTTTGAGGCCCCAAAGAGATTCCATATGCCGAGGTTCTAAATTTATGACAGTAAGTCTGATCCGAACTTTCATGTCAGTTTATATTTAAATTCAATGGCTTTGTGTAGCAGGAACGAGCAGTTGCTGTGCAACGTGTTCCCCTTATCCTTTGGGGAAATCGCATCGGATTTTGTCCCCCAAGTTACCGAAAGGAACTGTGAAGAGTTGGGAAGGCCTAACCAAGATGTTTGTGGCCAGATTTATAACAAACAAGTTACAGCCACTAAGGGTGGACTCCCTGCTAGCTTTGAACATTAGCAAGGATGAAAGCCTCTAGGTTTACGCCAAGAGATATTACGAGGTGTTCAACCGAATTCCTGCTTGCAACCAAGAGGTAGCAGTCGTGTCTTTTAAAAATGGCCTGGATGATGAATGCCTCCTTAAAAAATTGCTGGCAAAAACTCTACCAAAAAGTATGGAGAAGCTCATGACACGGATCGAGAAGTATGCCAGAACAGAAAACATTACAACAAAAAGCATTTTTGGCGTCATTTTTTAGCAACCAAATTGAAACTAGTTGCCATTTGTATATTTTTGGCGACAATATACATGTTGGTCGCCAAAAAATAAACTATTAGTGACCAATATCTCGATTGATCACCAAAAACGTTTGGCGCCAATTTAAATTTTCGCGCGGGAGCGCAAAAATTGTTTTCGCAACCAAATTAATATATGGCGACGAAACTCTTGGTCGCCAATTGTAACTTTTGGCGACAGAATTAAAATAGTTGTGGAAAGGTGAATGATATTTATGGTAACCTAATGATTTTCGTTGCCAATAAATTAGGGGTCAAAACGACGTCGTTTTGAATCTGTCTTTTCTTCTGCTTCTTTTTTTATTTTTCATCTTCAACAGTTGACTGACCTTTAGGTGAATAAACAAGGATTGATCTACTATTCATCTCATTCTCTCACACCACAACCTCAAATGGCACAGCAAAAGACACAGAGGTATGTCTCTTCTTTTTCTTCTTTTTTTTCTTCTTCTTCGTCGTCGTCGTCACCTCTCTCTCTCTCTTCTTCTCACTCTCTCACACTGTCTCCTCTTCCTCTTTTTCTTCTTTGTCTTCAATTTGATTCTCTTGTTCAACATGGCAGAACACAGCATAACACTAATATTAAGACTGATTTTTGGGACTGATATTCTGATTTTGAGACTATTTTTGTCTGATTTTGGGACTGATATTCTAATCTTGGGATTGATATTCTGATTTTGATTTTTTTTTGGGACTGATATTCTGATTTTGGGACTGATTTTGGAACACAACACAACACTTCGCTGTTTTTTTTTGTTGTTGTTGTTCATTATCAAAGGCTCATAGACATACACATCCATATCCAGTAGCATAGGCCCACACAGTAGATCAACTAAAACCCCTAAAACAAAGATTTCAGGATCTTTTAAAATATTGGGAAAAAGAAATTAGGCCTTTTCCCTTTAAACAATAAGATATGATGCATTTCAATGCGTGCCCACATAACTAAATAATGATGAAATTTCCAATGAGATTCACAAAAAATGAGTAAAGATTGATAGATGAAGGCATGAGAGGTCCACATGAATCTTAGTGATGTCACTTGACCCCACTCAAATTTCAAAAAAACGGGCAAGTTGAATATTGTTCATAATTTTAAGATTTTTAAAAATTGACCCCACCAGAATCTTATTGAAACTAAAGAAATGCATTCAAAATTCTTTTTTTTTCTTCATAGATTTATTGTCCTAAAATAATATTCACTAATCAAAAATCTATGCATGGTTTCCTTTGTTAGAAAGAGAATATTAATGATTTTTATAAAATCGAGTACTTGTATTTTGATTTTTTATTAAAAGTTTGGTAGCTTATGTAATTAGTCTCATTTCAACTCCTTTGGCATAAATTTCTTCATGTACATGTATGTTTGAGTTGATGCTTTTGTCACCAAGAAGCAGATTCAATATATTAATATTTTATCCCATGACAATATTGTGGAATCATTAATTTGTTGACACTTTAAGTACATATAATAGTTTTGCCAATTTTATATGAAATTAGTCATATGATTTATTACATACGGTCAAGAACTACTTCCTTTTACACTCTTATGGAGGAAATTCTAAACAACCATCTAGCCAAAGAATCCATGAAGGAAATAAAAACCCCATCTCACATGACACAAACAATAATATAAATAAAATAAAAAAAAGGCTCTGAACAATCTCAAAATGAGAAACAGATATAATCAGTCCCAATCTCATAACTTGGGCTATTATTCATTAGAGAGTATATTCCGTTGTATAGTTTGAGTGCATTATACTGTAAAAATTATCTCTTTATGAAATTAAATGCAAGAATTGTTTAAGCTATACTTTTTAAGGATTAGTGTTTTGATGCCCGTCAATACAGTTCTAAATTTGATCCTGTTTCAAAATTCTATTGTCATATTAATTGTTCATTTGTGGTAAAATTTTCTTATTAGGGGTTTTATTTCTTTTGGCAATGCGATTATAATTTTGAAGAACAAAAATCATATGACTTAATGTTGACATGATGAGAAATAAGGCATTAGTTTTATCTTTTAAAGAAATTAGCTAAAACTATTTCTGCTATTGCAATCTTTCTTAAACTATAGCTTTCTTTTCTGGCCCAAAATAGCCTAATTTCTTATATCATCTGCAGAAGAAATCGCTAAATTAAATATTCACACCCTGTTATCTAACCTTTGCTTTCCACTCGAGAATTCTCGTCCTTTCTTTTCTTCTGCTGCTATCTAATTGCTGCTTTCCACTTTGCTGAATTTCTTTTCCACTTCTAGTTTTTGCTTTAGCTACTTTATTTTACACAATTCACTATTGTGAAAAAAAAGACAAGACATGAGTATCCTTCTATGTTATTTGATATTCATTTCATGCCCATAACTCTCTATTAATTTCATATATTGTGCGATTTTAATTTAAACTTTGATTTACAATTACAAATGTTATAGGTTATTGGCTAATGCAAAGAGATAAAAAAAAAAGCTGCAATCATTCGTTAGGGGCAATTACTACATCAAGTAAGTTTTGACTATTTGTTAGGGCATTTTTAATTTACTTATAGAATTTTGGCACTTTTTTTTTATATTAAATTTGTGGCTGTTAGAGGATTCACATTTTTTCCCTAATGTTTTGAGCATTCATGATATAACAAACACTTAGATAACCCAAAGAACTATTTGACATATAAATAAGATAAGACCAAATGCGCTAATTAGGGGTGACTGCTGTGTTTGGTTTCAAAAATCTTAATTTCATGTCTATCTCAACAAATAGATGAATATGTTTTTTACAAGAATAACTAAACTAATATGTAACAATTTCAACACCATAATTTATATAGCAATTCTAATTTATATATCCATTTCATCACTTACTATATGATTCTTTTCACCCTTTACTATAGATTGCATATTCTACTTAAATATTAATTTTTGTTTATCACTTACTATTGTTAATACAACTTTGTTAATAATGTAAATTATTTTATGATGTAATGCATACAACTTTTATAATCCAAGATTTATAACTATCAAAGTAGGATTACTTGGAAATCACTGTTAGACAAAACTTTGGAGTGAAAGATACATAACCATAATCCTGTAAAATTTCTAATTAATATTGCCATATCATGTGGGTCATCGTAACAACTAAATAATTAAGTTAGTCTTACAAATAAATTACATATGCCTAATTAAGTTAAATGTATATTTTAGTATATTTTGCATTGTGCATTCATAAATGGGATATGACTACTTTAATGTACATAATAAAAAAAGAATTTCACATAACGTTGGCTTTTTAGGTGACCCAATATGGACAAGAGTTGGATGTTACTTAAGAATAGGATGAGTTCCCAATATAGAGATGGGGTGAAGGCTTTTATTCAATTTGCAATGACAAATGTAGGGCCAAATGATAAGATTTGTTGCCCTTGTATGGACTCTTTGAATTGTGAATGGCACACTAGTAAAATTGTGGAGTATCATTTGGTCATGAAAGGGATGTCCCCTTCTTATAAGACTTGGGTTCATTATGAGGAAGCTGTTCTCATGAATCAATCTCATGCATTGAATGATGACAACCATAATGAATTTGGAAGTGTTGGGGATAGAATGGAGGAGAAGATAGGCAAAGACCAAGATGAAATCCTAAATTTGTTAGAAGATGTTTATATGGGGACTATCATGAATGATGATGAAAACGAAGGGGTTGAGGAGGATGATGTGACTAATAATGTCAAAAAAGAGGATGTGCCCAACTTTAAAAAATTGTTGAATGATGCTCAAGAGAGTTGTACCCTGGGTGTCGTAAGTTTTCCTTTTTATCATTTGTTGTTAAGATGCTTCATGTGAAGGTGTTGAACAAGTGGAGCAATAAGTCATTCAACATGCTGTTGGGGATATTAAAGGACCTTCTACTAGCAAGTGATCAAGTGATTCCATGGACCCTTTATGAAGCCAAAAAATTCTTACGTGACTTAAGCTTAGGATATGTGTCGATTCATGCATGTAAGTATGATTGTGCACTTTTCTGGAAGGAGAATGCAAATTTAGAGAATTGTCTGATTTGTCAAGAGTCTAGATACAAGTTGAATGATGGAAGAGGTAAGAAAACTCCTCATAAGATCTTAAGATACTTCTCGTTGACACTGAGGTTGCAGAGATTATATATGTCAAGAAAAAAAGCTATAGATATGAGATGACACAAAAAGAAGCGAGTAGATTATGGGATATTAAGACACCCGGCTGATGGTGAGGCATGGAAGGATTTTGATAAGCAACATCCTTTGTTTTCCTAAGAGACTCGAAATGTGAGATTAGGGTTGGCCACTGATGGTTTCAATCCTTAGTATGTTGTCATTGGTTATCCCGGGACCATAAGCACCGGGGAGAGATATCGACGTTTACATGTGACCATTAATTGATAAGTTGAAGGAGTTATGGGAAGATGGTGTGCTTACTTATGATGCCTCAACTGAATTAACTTTTCGAATGCATGCGGGTGTTATGTGGACAATTAATGACTTTCCTACATATGGCAACTTGTCAGGATGGAGAATGAAAGGTTATTTGACTTGTCCCACATGTAACAAGAATGCATCCTCACAACGATTGAGAGATAAGATAGGGTACACAGGAGCTTGCCGTTATCTGCTTGATGACCACCCTTGGCGGAGGAGTCGACTTTATAATGGTAAGACTGAGTTTGTGTCAAGAACTTCGCGGTTATCAAGGGAACAAATCTTAGAACAATTAGACTTAGGGACATTTAAACCATTTGGAAAGCATTTAACCAATAAGAAAAGAACAAGGAAAAATCCAGTATTGATCTGGACAAAAAAAAGCATCTTTTTTGTGTTACCATATTGGAAAACACTTAAACTTTGACACAACCTCGATGTTATGCACATAGAGAAGAATATATGTGATAGTTTCCTTGGAACATTACTAAGTATAGATGTAAAGAACAAAGGCATAGAAAAAGCACGGCTGGATTTGGAAGATATGAAAATAAAGAAGGAGTTGCACCTAACAATGCGTGCCGATGGATCTTTTGAAAAGTCCCCAGTATTGTACACTTTGTCCTCAGATGAAAGGCATGGTTTCTGTGAGTTCTTGAAGTCAAATAAGTATCCCGATGGTTATGCGGCAAACATCTCAAGGTGTGTGACCACAAAAGGTGATAAGTTAACAGGCCTAAAAAGTTATGATTGTCATGTCTTTCTGCAACGACTTCTTCCCATTGGAATACGTGGATATCATCACAATGATATTTGTGTCGCATTATTTGAGTTGGAAAATTTCTTCCAAGAGCTTTGCTTAAAGACATTAAAGGTGAAGGATTTGGAAAAATTAAAAATCGCATAGTACTCACACTATGCAAGTTGGAGAAAATTTTTCCACCAACGTTTTTTGATGTGATGGTCTATTCGCCATTCATTTGCTGTGTGAAGCCATTCTTGGTGGGCCTGTGCAATATTAGTGGATGTACCCTATTGAAAGGTACTTACTAATTTCTTAATATACTAGCATACTTAAAATTGTAGCACAACCTGTATATATATTTATAAAAATGCGAGTGCGTGTAATAAGATTATTTTATTGTTTGTTTCATAGGCTACTTGGAACTTTAAAAGGATATGTTACGAATCAAGCTTGTCCAGAAGGTTTGATCGCAAAAGCTTATGTTGTCAAGGAGTGTCTCACATTTTGCTCAATGTATCTGGGTAGGATTAAAACTATATTTAATCGAGAGGAACGAAATGTTGATGTTGGTGTGCATAAGTCGGGGTTAAAGGTCTTCACGTAAAATATTCGTCCTTTTGGGCTAATTACAAGGGCTTCTGACGTGTCTCAGAAAAACGTGAAATGGCTCTTGAATAATAGCCTCGAGTTAGACCATTATCTAGAGTAAGTTCTTATTATTGCTTTTTGTAGAATTCTTTTTTTTTATTTATATAATACATTACTTATCAATCATATGTTTGTAAGTAGGCAACACAAGAATCTTTTAGAAAATCAAGGTGCACGTGATTTCACAAACAGACAGAGAGAGGAATTCCCCAAATGGTTCAAAGAACATGTAAGATATAATCCTAAAGATTTTGAGCTATACTTATATGAATACTAACATAATGATTGAAATTGATGTCGTTATGTAGATGAACCAATTGCGAGGTCAAGGAATACCAGAAATAACTGATGATTTATGGTCATTAGCAAATGGTCCTACTTTTATAGTTAATTTGTATTCAGCTTGTATTTCCAATGGTGTTCGATTTCATAGTAAGGATCGTGTAGTCATAAATGCCAAAATAGTGGGTTGGTTGTGGAAGAGGAGCATGAGGGACAAAGAATTGACTTTTATGGGTACTTGAATAGAGCGTGGGAGATGCATTATATACTTGGATATCGAGTTGTTTTATTCCAATGTGAATGGTTCAACACCGGTAGAAATAGAACATTACATACCGATACACATTTCACAAGTATTGATGTTAGAAGTCGATGGTATAAAGATGATCCATTTGTGTTACCAAGTCATGTGAAACAAGTTTTCTATGTTGATGATACAAAGTTAGGTGGACCTTGGAAAGTCGTAGAAAGACTACAACATTGAGGAATATAGGATGTACCAGAACAAGATGGCATTGAACCTAATGATGTATTCCAACAGAATGAAACAACTGATGTTGTCCCAGTCAGTGTTGAAGACCCTGTCACAATCTCACTTCATAAGAATGACATTGATCCTCAAATTATCCTAAGTGAGGTGGTTTTACAATCAGTTAGTTGAGTATACAGTGATGGTGTTGATGATGAAGAGGGGTGCGATAATGAAGATGATTACTACGAGCATTGACTATCTGAGAAGATGGCCTATATAATCATTTTGATTCTAATATAGATTTTGACATAGAACTTTAATTATTGTATCATTTTTATGTTTTTATGACACTGTTGTTTAAGTCCTTTGAGTTTGAGTACAATGACTATTCAAAAAGATTTTTTGAGTATATGTGTGTTTGTGTGTGTCCCTCTCTCTCTATCTTTCTCTTTCTCCATTTTTGTTTTTTGGGTTTCTTATGTCATGTTATTGTTTAGTTATCACTTATGTTCTAATATTGATTATATCATACATCCATTGATATTAATGTAATTGCTTATTTTGCATATGTATCACACATGTAATTGTTGAGTTGTTGTGCTAGATGGTAGGCCCTGGTAAAGTTCAAAGTGCAACATCATCCAAAGTTCCTTTATCTACCCAACAATTTGTAATTGGAGTTGCTGCCCCTACCCAGCATGCACCACCTAATTTAACCCCATCTACTCTGAGTGTACCATCTACAACTGCTCTAAGTATCCAACTTGCACCATCTACAAATGCAACTATTACCCAGGTTGCACCATCTACTAATTCAACTAATACCCAGGATGCACCATCTACAACTAGTTTGCGTACTCATTCTGGACAAGTAAGGGGTCAAACTCGAGGGAAGAGCATGGCACGTCTCATAGATAACAATGGTAGTAAAAAACTTTCTGTTTGGATCCCTGTAGATGCAAAGGTGCTAGTAGGGCCTTATGCCACTCCATTTGCAAATTAACTTGGGCTACAGATAAGAATGGCTGCACCAATCATTGGTAAAAAAAAAGTGGGACAAGATGGATGAGATTTATAAAGCCCCAATCATTAAGTAGTTCGGGTACATGTATTTATTATTTTTAAAATAATGAGATTATCACCATTACTTGCATTTCGATATTAATAAAAGTATTCATTATATTTGCAAGATAAATTTGAGATTGTTAATTATGATGAGGATGAAGAGATTCAGAAAGGAGTCAATCAAAAAGTTTAAAACTCTTTACAAAAGTTGGCGTAACAAGATGAAGACTCATTACTCGAAGTTGGTAGATGCTGGTGTTGACCCTTACAGTAAACCATACAAAGGAGTCGATTATGAGGCTTGGGTATACATGATCAATCATATATGGCTTGATGGCGATCATCAGGTAAAATTTTCTAATTTAAAGAATCATGTTGTAATTTTAATTTAATTTTACGAATTAATTAATTTTGTAGAACTTGGCTGAAAAAGCAAGGGATAGTCGATCGAGGTTACCATATAATCATACAATGGGCTCTAAGTCATTTCAAGCTGCAATATATAAATAGGTGATGCATTTATTATATTTAAAAGTGTGATTACGTTAAAATTAATTATGTATGCTTACTTTTAAATGGAAATAAGGTATCGAGAAGACTGACATTGTAGACTTCTACAAAGATTCCCATTGGAGCAAGAGAAAATTGGATTGGGTAGCCCCAATATGTGGTCAATTACATGTAAGTATGCCAATTAATAGAGTTACATATTTATGTAAATGGTTGTATTTGTTGAAATTGTTTACAAATTGATAGGAAGCTTTGAAAAAGCAACGTGAAGAGTCTTCAGAGCCTGGGGCAGTACCTTTAACTCAGGAGCAGTTGTCAATTCAGGTTCTTGGAAAGAAATCAGGATACTTAAAAGGCTTTGGAGTTGGTCCAAAACCATCATCATCTAGATCTTCTGTTAATGCACAAACGCATATTGAGGCGGTTTCGAGTCTACAAAAACAACTAAAGTCATTGACGAATTTGTCCGCGGTCTAGCAAGAACAAATTGCAGCCCAAAACTTGGTAGCACAAGAGCAAGCTAAAATGATTGAAATGCAAAACAAAAGATTTGAAGAGATTGAGAAGTTTGTGAGGATGCGTAAGGATCGGGCAAGCATAGAGGTTGATGGAGATGATTATCAATCAAAGAAATCTTATTGACAAGCACTTTTATAAGTACATTTTTCATAATTTAATTTTCAAATCATGACAAGAATTTAACTTAATATGTTTGGTTGTGTTGAACAAAATTGTCGAAATTGTAAAACACTAGACTTAAAATTAGAAGGAAAATTGTAAAACACAAGACTTAAAATGCTTGTTTTGGGGTCAAATTGCGAAATGACCACTGAAACTGTCGAAACTTGGCACGAGTAGCTTGCTCAAGCGTAAATAAACTTGTAGGAACAAACGGGACCTCGATTGGATTTCGGGTTAGAAAATTAGAAGGAAAATTATAAAATACAAGACTTAAAAGGCCCGTTCAGGGGACGAAATTACGAAATGTCCACTGAAACTACCAAAACTTGGCACGAGTAGCTTTCTCAAGCCTAAATAGACTTGTAGGAACAAACGGGACCTCGATTGGATTTCCAGTTAAAAAATTAAAAGGAAAATTGTAAAACAAAAGACTTAAAAGGCCCGTTCGGGGGACGAAATTGCGAAATGTCCACTGAAATTGCCAAAACTTGGCATGGACATCTTGCTCAAGCCTAAATAGACTTGTAGAAACAGACAGGACCTTGATTGTATTTCCGATTAGAAAATTAGAAGAAAAATTGTAAAACACAAGACTTAAAAGGCCCGTTTGGGGGGGGCAAAATTGCGAAATGACCACTGAAACGGCTGAAACTTGGCACGGGCTATTTGCTCAAGCCAAAATAGACTTGTAGGAACAAATGGGACCTTGAATGGATTTTCGGTTAGAAAATTAGAAATAAAATTATAAAACACAAGACTTAAAAGGCTCGTTTGGGGGGTGAAATTGCGAAATATCCACCAAAACTGTCGAAACTTGGCACGGGCAACTTGCTCAAGTCTAAATAGACTTGTAGGAACAAACGGGACCTCGATTGGATTTCCAGTTAGAAAATTAGAAGGAAAATTGTAAAACATAAGACTTAAAAGGCCTGTTTGGAAGGCAAAATTGCGAAATGTCCACCAAAACTGCCAAAACATGGCACGGGCAGCTTACTCAAGCCTAAATAGACTTGTAGGAACAAACAGGACCTCGATTGGATTTTCAATTAGAAAATTAGATGGAAAATTATAAAACACAAGACTTAAAAGGCCCGTTCGAGGGCCGTAATTGCGAAATGACCACCGAAATCGCCGAAACGTAGCACTTGCAGCTTGCTTAAGCCTAAATAGACTTGTAGGAATAAACGGGGCCTCCATTGGATTTCCGGTTAAAAAATTAGAAGGAAAATTATAAAACACAAGACTCAAAGGACCATTTGGGGGGCGAAATTGTGAAATGACCACCGAAACAGCCGAAACTTAGCACGGGCTGCTTGCTGAAGACTAAATAAACAAGCATGAGCAAACGGCACCCCGATTGGACTTCCCATTACAAAATTAAAATCAAAATTGTGAAATTCATATCGAGTTTTTTTTTTGTTTGTTGTCAATCTAATATTGTTTTTTCTTTTTCATGTGACAGATTAGCAATGGTGAAAAATAGTTTAGACTGCATCAGAAGATTTGATTTTGTATTTTTGGGAATATTTTAACATAGGATTTTGGTAAATGACTTATGAATTAGATGTTTAGCATCAAAATATTTGGTTTTGTGTTTTTGCAAATATTTTGACATAGGATTTTGGTAAATGATTTGTGGGTTAGATGTTTAGCGTCAAAATATTTGGTTTTGTGTTCATGAAAATATTTTGACATAGGATTTGGTAATGGATTTGTGGGTTTGATGTTAATAGTTTGTAAGTACTTTGGTATGAATGTTTCAAATTGATAGAGAATTGTAATTATGTTTATTGGGATGTTTAATAGCCATTAATTTTGAATTATTATGAATGTTTTACACAAGTATATTACTATTTACATTGCATTTGGGCATATATTGTGTATAAAAAAACAGGTGTTTTGGATTATTTTAAACAGGAAAATTATTAAAATCCAAATTTGTGCAATGAATTTTTAGTGACAGGTAATATTTTGGCTGCAGTTAATATATTTGGCGACAACATATTGTTTTGTCACTAAAAGTTAGTGGCTATTCCAAGAACTTTTAACATCCAAAACTTAGTCGTTGCTAAAAAGTTGATTTTTAGCGACCAAATTAATTTTGTCACTAAATAATACTTTTGGCGACGAATTTGTTTGTCGCTAAAACTACATAACCTATCAAAATCTTAACCTTTTAGTGACAAATTAGAATTTTACAGTGACAAAATATATGATTTTTGGCGACCAATTTTGCTTGTCGCTAAATGTCTACATATGGTAACAATTTATTATTTGGTCGCCAATACTTTTAGTGGCAGGCCTTTGGCGACCAATTGGGTACTTGTTGCCAATTCTTTTGGCGACGAAATTTCTACTTCTGACGACCAATTTTTTAGTCTCCAAATGTGCTTTTTGTTGCAGTGAGAGGATACGCAGGGGACAAAGGCACCAAAGCTAGAGAAGAGGAACAACTCGCCGAAGCGAGGCCGAGGTACCATTGGTTTTAACAAGTAGGAAACAGAGTTGAAGGCTGTACAGGCAATTACCACTGTATTCAGGGTCTCGATCTACAAAGTTTTGGAAAGGACCAAGAACTAACCGTATTACAGAGCGCCAGAGAAGATCCCTGGCGAGTTAATGGGAAGGGGCCTTGGGAAACATTGTGTTTACCATAATGAGGATGGGCACTTGAATCAAGGATGTAGGGCTCTGAAGACATACCTGGAGGATCTAGCTAGACAGGGTCACCTGAAAGACCTAGTAAATGAGGTCAGGACAAGGGCAGAGTAAGTAAAGCTACCCCAGGCACTAGCAGCACCACCTCCACCACCACTACCGCAACAAGCAAATGGACCTCGAGTGATCAATGTGATTCACTCGAAGATCAATGAGAATTGTTTAGAAGTGATTTGGAAATACTCTTCTGATCCTGGGGGACACTTGTGATCCTCAGCTAGCCACCTGAAAAAGAATTAACAATCCAGTCGGGGGTGTCGGAATTAGCATTCAGACGGGCAAGTCAGTCTCTGCTCTCTAAATTACTTGTATTTTAAGTTAAGTGTAATAGTTCTCACATTCCTTTCTCTGACTGATGATCCCATATTTATAGTATTCTTTTTGGGCCTTAGGGCCAGGCCCATTCGTGATCCTTTACACGTACTTATACTCGGCCTTTGCTCTACTGGTTGGAGTGCTGGTTACTTTATTCGGCTCTTTGATTGACTAAGATCAATGCCGAATAGAAGTTACGTTCTGGACCGAACGGGTTTACTCGTCCCTATTGATCTAATTATATTCAGCTCCCACAATTGCCCCCCAAACACCCCACTAGCATCAGTTAGTCGGCGTGTTTGGTTTCTAGCCTGGGAAGTCGAGAATTCGGCGGTTAATCCTCTTCCCAATGCGTGTCAGTACGCGCACACGCTTTTTGGTCATCGTAACGCTTTCCTGTCCCTTCGTACACTGCCTCCATTTAATGTGATTTGAAATTGTCTCTTTGAATGGATATTCTAAGTACTCAAAGATATTTGGTTTGCCTTCTAGTGCAACTTCTTCATTTCGCGGCTTCTGCAACTCCTTGTTTCTCGTTTTTCCTCTTCATCTCCTGTAAGTTTTCTTCTTCCTCATTTTTGATCCCGTTTCCTTGTTTGCTTTTAGTTTTCCATAATCCTCGTACTGGTCAAGATGGCAAAACATCTGAAGGAGCTCCTTTCAGCGGATCGAATCTCCGGCTTTCGTCGCCATTTTTTCATCCCTGACAACGTCTATCTGTCACTTTTGGCAGACAGTACCACTGACATGGAGAGGGATGACGAGAGCATATTCGTCTTTCCCCTCCTATCAATTGCTGAGGGCGGAGTCCGTTTTTCACTTCATCCGTTTTTGAGAGCTGTTTTACGATACTGGGGTCTAATCCCTTCTCAGCCTAATGTGAATTTCTTTCGTATCATAATGGGAATTGTAGAGTTGAATTGGCGTCTTAGGATTAATTTAGGTATACCTGCCGTTCGGCACTGTTATGTCCTAGCCAAATGCACTGGCCGGCTAGGATGTTACTTCCTTGGAGCCAAGGATACTGATCATCACTTGGTGACCATGCTTGCCAGTTCTAGAAAGCGTGTCGATGATGTGATGGTCGTTGTCCGCGGTAATTGGAAATTTGGCGAAGGTGAAGATCGCCTAGACCCGGTGCCAAGGTGAATAGGTGAACCAGGTGGCCGATTAGACCAACTTTGTTTCTGTTCTTTTCATATCTGTACTCGGCACTATATATATCTAACCGTTTTGTTTGTACAGGCAATGACTTGAAGAGAGTATTGGTTTCAGATGACGATGTTGTGCTCGCAAAATTCAAAACTGCGCTACAATTCGTTGGCCGTCCAAACCTTCAAAAATAGAGGAGGGCTGCCCACATTCTACTTTGGTATGAGCCGACTTACACGGCATTCTCGGCGGCGGACAGCATTCCGATCGCACGAGGCGATAACCATCTTACAGCCCTCATCTTCCCCAGCTTTAAGAACTTGAGACAGATGGTTTAGAAACATCCGATTCTGAACACGTAGAAGAACAAAAGGCCTAACCAATCGTTGAGGACACAGACCAGTTGGCAGCGGAAGTTGATGAAGTTATAAACTCGGCCTTTGAGAAAGCCGGGTTGAACTCGTCTGACCCTCCGTCTACATTAGGCCTAAGGGACGCCTTCGAAGATATTTTTACAAATTTGGGAGACCTTCCCGGCGATTATTCTGAGGATATGGCTAAGGAAAATCTCACGCAGATGGCACGAAGGAGAAATGCCGAACGCATGGCCACCCGACAGAAAGCCGAGGCCATCCGTTCCGGACTTGTCCCGGCTGAATCTGTCGAACCTATTATTGTGAAAGAAACGGCTCACGTTGACGTGGTCGAGGTGGAAAAGGCGGGCGATCTTCCGAATCTAGAAGAACGGCTGATTCCAGATCGAGGAGAGAAACGTGCCGCCGAAGGAGAGGTCGGCTCTGAGGAGAACCCCGCCGATAAACGGCTACGCTTAGAGGAATCGGATGTGGTTGTTCCTTTTGTTGTTCAACCAAAGATAAAAAACATGCCGATGTCCTCCGAAGCGTCAGCCTTGAAGGATCCCGCTGTAGCTTTGAGCTTGGCTGCCTCGGTCTCGTTGCCGGCTGACAAGGCAACCTTTCGGGGGAGCTGAATTTGGTAGCGATAGCATTAGCTGCCTAGTCGGCCCTCTTGGTATGTAACTTCATTCCAACTTCTTGTTTTGGTTTTGTTTGCAAGCGGTATTTCTTGGTATGTGAGATCCCAACTTGTTTTGCAGACGGTTGGAAGGATCGCCGAATTAGGCCACCGCCAGCACGATGTCATTGAAAGGATTGACCATTTGCAATCGGAAGTGGAGGGTCAGAGGAGTAGGGCTGAGTTTGAGGCGATGAGAGCAACAATGGAAAGTGCGCTGGTCGAAGTAGAGAAGGAAAGGGCGCGGACTGTCGACCAACTCAGAGCAGAAGCCGAGGAGAGGGCCAACACGAACGAGGAATCGCTCAAGTTAACCAAGGAGGCGCTTGCCAAGTTGGAGGCCGAGTTGGCAAAGTTGAAGGCGGTGAAGGAGAAAGCAGACTCCGAGGAGTTCAAAGCATTCGAGGCTGGGAAGAGTGCCGCTCTTGAAAACTATGTAGAAGAGGTCCCCAAATTCGAGAATCGGGGATTCAAACATGGCTGGCTCAAAGCCCTTGCTGCCGCTGGAGTGACATTGGACATGTCGATTCCATACGAGCAAGTGGATGTTGAGCCGCTTGAGTCTGATGCCGAGGATTGATTTGGGGATCACTTTAGTTATTTTCGACTATTTGCTTGGGATAATTTTCATGTATAAAATGATGACTATGCTATACTCAATTTATGAATGAATATTTCCCTTACTTTGCATTATTTCCTATATTTAATTGTGGTTATCAATGAAGATTATTGTTTTATTTTTCGGTAAAACTATTGATGTCTCTCGCGCGGTAGACAAACGTGGTGTAGACTTACCGAATATCATTAGTTCGTGGGGCTTAGGTATTTGGCCAATCATATTAATCAGTCGGCATTAGGCTTAGGTATTTTGCCAATCAGATTAATAAATCTGCCCTTGCTGCGGCCAATGTATGAACTTCGAGAGCTGAATAGAACGAGTTTATGGGGTGGTTGCGGTACAAATCGGTCGGCATTAGGCTCAGGTATTTTGCCGATCAGATTAATAAATCTGCCCTTGTTGCGGCCAATGTATGAACTTCGAAAGCTGAATAGAACGAGTTCATGGAGTGACTGCGGCACAAATCAGTCGGCATTAGGCTAAGGTATTTTGCCGATCAGATTAATAAATCTGTCCTTGCCCCAGCCAATGTATGAACTCCTTAAGCCGAATAGAACGAGTTCATGGAGTGGCTATGGCACAAATCGGTTGGCATTAGGCTTAGGTATTTTTCTGATCAGATTAGTAAATCTGCCCTTGCCCCAGCCAATGTATGAACTTCGAAAGCTGAATATCACTTCTAGATCAGAATGAATCAATAATATTGGCGATTGCTGGAGTGCACGCATTGATGATGTCGCCTCGAGAGTGAGGTGCGCTCCTAAGTGATTAAAAAGGGGTTGAGAGATTCCATCTAGGTTTCATAAAGCGACTCGATTCTGCTCGTCTTTCATGGCCGGAAAAGTGTGAATGTCAACCAGACTTTTCTTTAATAGTAAGGGAGAAGACAGGACTTTGGTAGAGCTAGATTCATCAATGAATCGAGGTGGCGAGCCTCCCCGTACAGGTGGTAGGGCACCTGCAGAGCACGAGAGGCGTCACTCTCCGCGTCGACGAAGTAGGTCACCAAGGAAGGAGAAGTGCCAGAGGGGGAGTTCTCCTCGTTCGCGAGGTAAGTCCAGCGGACCACCACGCCCATTGAGCTTTTCTGTGTTCGTTGGGAACAGACCGATGATAGAGGCAGATTCCATCATCCGGGACCTGAACGTCGTGGTCGAATTCGCCTGACAGATTTTTTTGCCAGAAGTACAGCAGTCGATGGTTGGTCGACCTGACTTCGAGGTGTTTCGAGAGGGCGTTCATGGGGCGGTGAAAGGGCTGTACACTGCCTATGAAATCGGCATGCACCTTCGAGCTGGGCGACGAGAAATAGAGAAGAAGGATGAACGCATTTGAAGCTTAGAAGCTCACACGGAAACGATTGAGTGAGAGCTAAGGAAGGTCAAGGCTGCTCAGACACAACCAACCGTACAAGCTAACCCAATCATGGAAGAAAGGGTAACCCAACGGCTTATCAATACTGCACTTGCCGATCGTGATACGGTGAGCATGTTTGCGATAGAATCCGCGAAGGGGAGGGCTTATGAAAAAGGCTTCCATGAAGGCCGAAAAGTGGTGATAGAGAAGACCTGAGAAAAGCTCGCCGAGGAAGTTTGCCGATGTGAAAATTGTGGATTTAAACACGGTTGGATCAAGGCATTTGAAGTCGGGCATTAATTCGGCGTTGCCATTGTACCAATGTAATCATTTTTCCTTTTTCGTCTTTGAAGTCGAGCAGAGTGAGGATGAGGGAGACGCCGGATAAAAATACTCATTTGTAATGCTCAAACGCAGATTGCGTTTAAAACTATGTAATCATTTGCTAATCAAATAAAATGTTTTATTTTCAATGTTTGTGTTTCATTACAATTTTTGTTCGGCATACACGTGTTTTCATGTTGTGTTTCATTGTATAAATGTTTGAATAAATGTATTCTAAATGATTGAATAGACATTGACCGGCCTGAGTTAATCAAGCATTCCATTTCGAATGTTTATATGCTTTGTGTAAACGATTTTCGCCGACTCGACATAACATAGCGTTCTTTATTAAATATTTATTCAGCATATACGTGTTACGCACGGCCCTGGCTCCGAATCCGGAGGCTTTTTCGGCCCAAAGGCATTATGCACCGACTAGGCTCCGAATCCGGAGGATTTTTCAGCCCAAAGACCTCATGCGCCGATGGGGCTTCGAATTCAGAGACTTTATTTGGCCCAACGGCATCGTGCACCGATGGCGCTCCGAATCCGGAGGCTTGATCGGCCCAAAGGCGTCGTGCGCCGATGGGGCTCTAAATCCGGAGACTTTATTTGGCCAATCGTGATATCCACGAAAGGCGCTCCGAATCCGGAGGCTTTATCGGCCCAAAGACGTCATGCGCCAATGGGGCTCCGAATTCGGAGACTTTATTTGGCCCAATGGCGTTATGCGTTGATGGGGCTCCGAATCCGGAGGCTTTATTGGCCCAAGGACATCATGCGCGAATGAGGCTTCGAATTAGGAGACTTTATTTGGCCAATCGTGATATCCACGAAGGGCGCTCTGAATCTGGAGGCTTTATCGGCCCAAAGACGTCATGCGCCGATAGGGCTCCGAATTCATAGACTTTATTTGGCCAATCGTGATATCCACGAAGGGCGCTCCGAATCCAGAGGCTTTATCGGCCTAAAGACGTCATGTGCCGATAGGGCTCCGAATTCAGAGACTATTTGGCAGATTGTGATATCCACGAAGGGCGCTCCGAATCCGGAGGCTTTATCGGCCTAAAGACGTCATGCGCCGATGGGGCTCCAAATTCGGAGACTTTATTTGGCCAATCGTGATATCCACGAACGGCGCTCCGAATCCGAAGGCTTTAACGGCCCAAAGACGTCAAACGTCGATGGGGCTCTGAATTCGGCGACTATTTGGCCAATCGTGATATCCACGAAGGGCGCTCCGAATCCAGAGGCTTTAACGGCCCAAAGACGTCATGCGCCGATAGGGCTCTGAATTCGGAGACTTTATTTGGCCAATCGTGATATCCACGAAGGGTGCTCCGAATCGGAAGGCTTTATCAGCCCAAAGACATCATGCGCCGATGGGGCCCGAATTTGGAGACTATTTGGCCAATCGTGATATCCACGAAGGGCGCTCCAAATCCGTAGGCTTTATCGGCCCAAAGACGTCATGCGCCGATGAGGCTCCGAATTCGAAGACTTTATTTGGCCAATTGTGATATCCACGAAGGGCGCTCCGAATCCGGAGGCTTTAACGGCCCAAAGACGTCATACACCGATAGGGCTCCGAATTTGGAGACTTTATTTGGCCAATCGTGACATCCACGAAGGGCACTTTGAATCCAGAGGCTTTATCGGCCCAAAGACGTCATGCACCGATGGGGCTCCGAATTCGAAGACTTTATTTGGCCAATTGTGATATCCACGAAAGGCGCTCCGAATCCGGAGGCTTTAATCGAAACACTTTTGAACTGGATTTCGTAGTGAGTAAACAAGGATCTTTGCATTACAAAAGTGGAGCATGTACACGTTGAACCATTCAGAACTAGTATCATTCCCCACAAGTTGGGTTTAATGATAGAATTTTCGTAAGTGCATTGAATTCCAAGGCCATGGCAGACTCCTTCCAAACATGTCCTTAAGCCAATAAGCCCCTACCCCTACGATCGAATCGACCTGATAGGGGCTGTCCCAGTTAGGGCCCAATTTTCCACCAGCTGGTTTCCTGGCCGCCAGAAGTACTTTCTTTAGGACCAACTATCTTGGTGTATAGCGGCGCAGCTGAACACGTTGATTGTACGACTTGGCAAGCTGTTGCTGGTATCGTGCCATGGAGGCAAGGGCGTAGTCTCTTCGTTCTTCGATCAGAATCAAATCCAAAGCCAGCATCATGTCGTTTCGGCCCATATCAAAAACTTGCGATTTCAGGGTTGGGTGGTCGATCTCCAGGGGTATGATTGCCTAGATTCCAAAGCATAAAGCAAATGGCGTTTCTCCAATGGATCGCCTCGGCGTAGTTTGTTGTGCCCACAATACACTTGGTAATTCTTCGACCCATTTGCCTTTAGCTTTCTCCAGCCTCTTCTTGATGCCGTCCAAGATGGATTTGTTAGAGGCTTCAGCTTGACCATTGCTTTGGGGGTAAGTCGGCATGGAAAAGTAGGGTCGGATACCATACTTGCTGCACAGCTCCCGGTAGACGCCACAATCAAACTGGGTGTCGTTGTCTGACATAAGAGCTCTTGGAATGCCGAATCGTGTTATGATATTTCTCCACACAAAGCGCTTGACATCAGCATCTCGAATGTGCGTTAATGCCTCCGTTTCGACCCATTTTGTGAAGTAGTTTGTGGTGACGATCAAGTATCGCTTGTTCCCTGGGGCTCTCGGCAATGGTCCTACGACATCAAGCCCCCACTAGGCGAACGGCCAGGGACTGGTGATAGAGCTTAACTCTTCAGCAGGCAGATGGGTTAACGAGGAGAACTTCTGGCACTGTTCACATTTTTTCACATAGCATTCAGCATCAGATCTCATTGTCGGCCAATAATACCCCTGCGTTATAGCTCGATGGGCCAAAGAGCACCCGCCAGAATGTGCGCCACAACTTCCTCCATGTATTTCAGTCAGAAGCTCTTCAACTTTGTCCGGATGCACGCATTCTAGGTATGGACCAGAAAAAGGACTTTTTATAAACCTTTCCTTGTGGATCCAAGTAGTAATGCAAGGCTTTGTTTCACAGCTTGTGCGCTTCTTTCTTGTCCTCTGGGAGCTGTTCAGAAGATAGGAATGAGGCAATGGGATCCATCCAACTCGGTCCAGATTCTATGACATTGACCTGGACTTCCTCCGAACGACCAATGCTTGGCTCCGGGATGAAACCCACTTCGATGGTCCGTTTGATCTCTGAGTTAATGACGGAGGCTAGGCAGGCTAGGGCGTCTGCATGGATGTTCTGATCGCATGTTATCTGATTCAATTCATGATGGTCAAATTTTTCCAGCAAGGAGTTAGTCGTTTTCATGTAAGCCGCCATACGGTCATTTCTTGCCGCGTACTTCTCCTTCAGCTGATTAATCACCAGTTTTGAATCGTAAAATACAAGTAGACACCGAGCACCCAGAAGATGTGCAGTCCGCAAACCGGTTAGAAGGGCTTCGTATTTTTCTTCTTTATTTGATGCTTCGAAGCCGAGTTTGACGGCCTGCTCAATTACTGCGCCGTCAAGAGCCATGATTACTACTCCGGCTCCACTGCCCCGTTGATTGGATGACCCATCACAGTATAGATGCCAAATGTCCCCGACATAAATTCTCCAGTTCGGCTTAGGTTGAATTTCATCAAACTTGAAGTCGGCAAGACCCTCGGTAAATTTGGCCACAAAGTCGGCAAGCACCTGCCCCTTGATTGAGGTTCTAGTTAGAAACTGAATGTCGTACTGGCCGAGTTCAATAGCCCACTTTGAAACGCGGCCTGATGCTTCCACACTACGTAGTACTGATCAGAGGGGGTAATCTGTTAGCACCCCGATGCTGTGTCCCTGGAAGTAATGCATCAGTTTTCTTGCTGCCATGACCAGGGCTAGGATGACTTTTTCCAGCGGCAGGTAGCGTGTTTCGGCGTCGACCATTGCCTTGCTTACATAATACACTGGCCGCTGCTCCCCCAGCTCTTCCTTTATCAGTACGACGCTGACGGCCAGGTTGAAAACTGCCAAATACAAGATGAGTGGGTCGCCTTCCGAAGGTGTTGTCAGGAGAGGAACTGGTCGGAGGTAGGTTTTCAGACTGTTAAATGTGGTTTCGCACTCGGCGGACCATTCGAAAACCTTGCCCTGTCGTAGTGTATGGAAGAATTGTCGGCAGCGGTCCGTGGAACGACTGATGAACCTGTTGAGTGCGGCGGCCATCCCCATTAACTTCTGAACCTCCTTGACCGATCGAGGGGAGCTGAGTTCTAGGATTGCTGTGATTTGCCTTGGGTTGGCTTCGATTCCCCGATGGTTGACAATGTAACCAAAGAATTTTTCAGAGCCGATCCCAAACGCACATTTGGAAGCATTCAGCTTCATTCTATATTTTCACAGAATGCCAAATGTCTCTTTCAGATCGACTATATGATTCTGTTCTTCCTTGGACTTGACCACCATATCGTCAATGTACACTTCCATATTGTGGCCGAGTTGTTCCTTGAACATGGCAGTGACCAGTCTTTGGTAGGTTGCCCCTGCATTCTTCAACCCAAAAGGCATAACCTTGTAGAAGTAGGTTCCTCTTGGGGTGAGGAATGCAGTTTTGTCTTGGTCATCTGGATATATGACGATTTGATGGTAGCCTCTATAAGCATCAAGAAAGCTCATACGTTGATGGCGTGCCGTCGCATCTACAAGTTGGTCAATTCTGGGTAGGGGAAAACAATTCTCGGGGCAGACTTTGTTTAGGTCCGTGAAATGGACGCATACTCACCAAGTCCCATTTTTCTTCTTCACAACCACTGTATTAGAGAGCCATGTAGGGTAGGTCACTTCCCTGATTGCCCCAGCGTCAAGTAGCCTGTCAACCTCCTCAACGACGGCGGCAGTGTGCTCTGCGGCTGACCGCTGGCTTTTCTGAATGATCGGCTTGCATTTAGGGTCAACATTCAAACGGTGTTGTGAAACGGATGGATCTATACCTGACATATCGTAAAGAGTCCATACAAAGACATCGAGGTTGCTGAGTAGGAAGGAAATTAGCTGCTGTTTGTCGGCTTGATTCAAGGAGGCGCCGACCGTGAAGAACCTGTCTGGGTTTTTGCCGATTTCGACTCGATCTAGGGCTTCCGTGGCCTTTTCACACTAGAGCTGTCCAACATCATCGAGGCTCTCCCAATCCGGTACCATAATAGAATTCACTTGTAACTCCTTTGGCGTCTTTTCAGCAAGGATATAGCATGCTTGTGCCGGCTTCTGTGACCCAAGGATTTGCTTAATGCCGCGAGCTGTCGGGAAGCGAAGCAGCTGATGATAGGTGCTTGGCACAGCCTGCATAGTATGCAACCAAGTCCACCCCATGATGAGATTATACGGCGATGGAAGCTTCGCGACCAAGAACTCCACATCCACTGTTCGGGAGCCCACTCGAACGGGTAGTGTGATTTTCCCCAATGGGTACTCTGGATTGGCGTTGAAGCCGAATAGTGGATAAGGGGCCAGGAAGAGATCCGATTCAGAGAAGCCGAGTTTGGTGAATGTTTTCTAGTACATAGCCTCCGATGTGCTCCCCAGGTCGATGAGTACGCACTCAACTGTGAGTCGGTTTACGCGTTACTCAATTACCAAGGGATCGATGTGGAGAAGTGTTATTCCGGCCAAATCCGAATCATCAAAAGTAATGCTTGCAGCTTCATGGGGCTGTGTTAGCCGGAGTGACTTAATTTTGAGGGTCGAGATTCGACTGAATCGTATGCACCGCGGATGAAATTGGCAGGCTGTATATCATGTGGATCACGCTGAGCGGAGGGGAATCCTTTCTTAAGGCGATTACTTTGGTTGAGCTGCCTTTTCGGACGTACTGCTGTAGCCGACCATCCTGTACCAATTCCTCCAGGTAATCCTTCAAGGCATAACAACTCTTAGTATCATGGCCATGATCCTTGTGATACTCGCACCGCCTATCTTGTCTTCGCGTGTCGGGAGGTCCCACCATTTTTTACGGCCATTTGAAGAACGGAAGATGTTGGATTTTGGACATGACTGTGCTGATTGGCTCTGACAACTCAGCATATTTCTTGTCTGCGTGCCTTGTGCGCCAGCTATCGACTTGCAGTTGTTCATTTGCTCGGTGGGAGCATTGGTCGCTTGATCGGTGAGAATCCGTCTCTTATCTCGTTTTGCCCGATGCCGTGGTTCAGGGCTCTGAGGTGCTACAAAATTTAACGACTGAGCAATTTCAGCAAGAGTCATCTTGTTGGTCACATTTCTGACTTTAACCCGCAAGGCATCATCTTCCACTTTACAGTATTCTTCAACTTTCTTCATCAACGACCAAACTATTTTGGGGGGCCGTCTGGTCAAAGAGCTGCGGAGGGCACTGTCGGGATGCAGCCCCATCTTGAAGGCAGTGATGGCCATGGAGTCATTGCAAGCATCGTCTACCAGATTAAAACATTCCCAATATCGCGCTGAATATGCACCAAGGGTTTCCGCCGGTTGAATCTGTATTGCCCAGAGGGAATCGACTTGCTTTGGCTGGACCTCATTAGTGATAAACCTTGTCCTAAAGAATTTTTGGAGTTGGTGAAAGCTTTTAATCGAAGCCGGCTCCAGTTTATAATACCACCTGACAGCTAGTGGACCCAAATTACTCAGAAATATTCTGCACATGAGAGCCTCATCGTCTGCATGCAGCGTCATGGCTTGCTTATAATGGCGGATGTGATCAGTGGGGTCTGATTTACCGTTGTACAAGGTGAATGACGGTGCTTTGAATTTCTTGGGTAGCACTGCCTTTACAATCTGTCGTATAAAGGGATCGTGCTGGTCTTTTTCATCTGAACTGTTTCTTCTTCGCTTATGCCTTATACGGGGACTCTCTTCAGAAGAACTGGTAGTTTTAGGTCGCCCCTTCTTCTTGGGCTCCAGGGATAATGAGTCAGAGTCATTATCAGTGTCGTCTTGTTGGGCTTGAGGTCGTCGACCACCTACCCTCGGAGGTCGTTCAGGATCTAGGCGTACAGCTTGTTTGGCCTTCGCCACCTCCAAGGCCAAATCTTGACGGAGACGTTCGTTCTCAGCGATCATGTTCTCCAACCTCTATTCATTTTGCTTTGCTTGTTCCGTGATCGCCTGCATTGTCTCATGCTCTGAAGTCGAGGGTGAGGCGAAGTTCAAGGCGCGTCTTGCGGCGATAGTCTCCGGTCCAAGCATGGTTGTTGGAGTGAGGTCGTCTCTCTGCGTGGTTTCATTAGTGACTATCAGAGGGTCTTCTGTTACGCCCGCCATGGATGTATTTGAGTATTTCCACAGACGGCGCCAATTGTGGAGAAGTGGTTTGGAAATACTCTTTTGATCCTGGGGGACGCTTGTGATCCTCAGCTAGCCACCTGAAAAAGAATTAACAATCCGGTCGAGGGTGCCGGAATTAGCACTTTGACGGGAAAGTCAGTCTCTGCTCTCTGAATTACTTGTATTTTAAGTTAAGTGTAATAGTTCTCACATACCTTTCTTTGACTGATGATCCCATATTCATAGTATTCTTTTTGGGCCTTAGGGCTAGGCCCATTCATGATCCTTTACACGTACTTATACTCGGCCTTTGCTCTACTAGCTGGAGTGTTGGTTACTTTACTCGGCTCTTTGATTGACTAACATCAATGTCGAATAGAAGTTATGTTCCGAACCGGACGGGTCTACTCGTCCCTATTGATCTAATTATATTCGGCTCCCACAAGAATGATGTACGAGAGGAGACTCGGAGAGTGAGACACTTGCAACATGTGTATCAGGTCTAGCAAAAGAAGCCTAGGACGAATGAGTACTAGGGACCAGTGGTCTCTTTTATTGAAGTAGACTTGGATATGGTGCAACATCCACACAACGATGTCTCGGTGATGATGCTGAAGATTGGAGAGTGCTAAGTGAGATGCATACTAGTTGATCAAGGTAGTTATTGTGACATCATGTATGTTAGATGTTACAAAGAACTTGGCCATCACCTCTAATGATCTAGAACAATCCAACAGCCTGATGGTTGGATTCAATAGAACGTCGACGTGGCCTCTAGGATGAATATGGAGCTACAAACAGGCACGAAGTAGGTAAGCATGGAGTTTATCGTAATTGACACCCCCTCCCCTTACAATGTTATCTTGGGTAAACCATGGTTGTATGCAATGGGGGATGTTTCCTTAACATTGCACTAGTTGTTGCGATTCCCAACCAACATGGGAGTGAGGAGGTCAGAGGAGATCAAGTGCAGACAAAAAATTGCTTCATGGCAGCAATGAAGTCTACTTGCAATGTACGAAAAGCAGAGACAGTAAAAATTGAAAACGAGGACATGGAGATCCTAGATGATGTCGGCAAAGAACCAGCCGACAAGAGTGAGGAAGCTTTGAAGAAAATTTTGGTCTAAGAAGATGATGGAGAGTGCTTTTTCTTTCTCAGCTTAGGCTTAGCTAAGGAGAAGGAAAAAGAGTTAGAGGCTTTCTTACGAGCAAACATAAAAGTGTTTGCCTGGACACCCTATGAGATGCCAGACATTGATCCCGAGGTCACTTGTCATAGGCTCAATGTAGATAGGTCGACTAAACCTGTCATCCAGCTAGCGAGGATGCCAACATTAGTACATGTAGAAGCAGTTGAGGAGGAAGTGGACAAGCTGTTGGAAGCCAAGGCCATTCGAGAGGTGAACTACCCAACCTGGCTGTCCAACACAGTAGTTGTAAAAAAGGAGAAAGACAAGTGGAGGGTCTGTGTGGACTTCACAGCCTGAATAAGGCTTGCCGAAAGGACAATTTCCCACTGCCCAAAATTGATCAATTAGTAGATGCCACTTTAGGGCATAGGAGGATGAGTTTCTTGAACGCATACAAAGGTTACCACCAGATAGCAATATATGCTTCGGATGAAGAGAAGACGACATTCATCACCTCGAAAGGACTTTATTGTTACAGAGTGATGTCTTTCAAGTTAAAGGATGCAGGAGCAACCTATTAGCGGTTAGTGACCAAAATGTTTAAGCATTTGATTGTGAAGACAGTAGAGGTCTATATTGATGACATGGTCGTTAAGACCATAGAGACTGGGAATCATCTGGCCGACTTGAAGGCAATCATCTGACATCCTCAGAACATATCGGCTCTGACTCAATGCTTCGAAATGTGCTTTTGGACTTGGGTCTAGTAAATTCCTGGGATACTTGGTCACCAGGAGGGGCATAGAAGCAAGCACGGATCAGATCAAGGCTATCATTGATTTGAAAAGCCCGACATCAGCCAAGCATGTCCAGATTTTGATCGGCAAGACAATAGCCTTGAATAGATTTATCAGCCAAAGTTCTGATAAATACAAGTCATTTTTTCAATTGTTAAAGAAGGCCATAGATTTCTTATGGACACAAGAGTGTGAAGCCCTCTTGGCCGACTTGAAAATGTACCTGATAACAGCTCCAACTTTGTCAAATCCAATACTTAGAGAAGAATTGTTCCTATACTTGGCAGTCTCAGGCCACGCTGTAAGCGCAGTGGTAATTTGAAAAGAGAAAGGAGAGCAAAATGAAGTATGCTATGTAAGTAAAACCCTAGCAAGTGCAGAAACCATGTATTTACCACTGAAAAAATTGGCATTAGCCCTGGTGATGGCTTCCAAAAAGTTGAATCACTACTTCCAAGCCCACAAGATTATGGTGCTGACTGAGTATCCCCTGAAGGCCCTATTATAGCATTGAGATCTGACAAACAGAATATCCAAATGGGCAGTGGTGCTAGGCCAATACGACTTGGAGTTCAGGTCTAGAACAACAATCAAGGGTCAGGTGCTGGCCGACTTTGTGGCCGAGTTCACTCTTGGCGCAATCACAATGCGGGCTTTGGCAAGCCATGGCTTAGGATGTCCAAGGGAGCAGGAAGAAACCCAACTGGGGCCAAAGGGTCCCACTCCAGCAAAACAGAAAAAGACAGAGCAACCAAAACCCTGTGACATCTACATCGGCGATTCCTTCCGCCTGTTTATTGATGGAAGTTCAAACTATTAAGGAGCGGGGGCAGGAGGGTTTTGGTATTGCTAGATGGGTGAATAATGGAGCAATCAATCTGTTTGCGATTCAAAGCCTCAAATAACAAGGTAGAGTACGAGGCACCGATTGCTGGACTAAAGTTAGAAGCAGCAATGGAAACCGATGAGGTAGTTGTCTTTTGTGACTCCCAGCTTATTGTGAATCAAGCAACGAAGGATGATAGCCTATGTCAAAGAGGTTGTCAGGCTGCTCACATTGTTCCAGGATTGCCGGCTACAGCAAGTTAGCCAAGATGACAATAATCACGCCGATGCCTTGGCTAACCTAGCTAGTGCAATGAAATCAAGTGAGGCAAGGACAATAATGGTTGATTTTTTTGTCAGGTCCAAGTGTAGAACCCCTGATTATAGAGTACAAGGCAATGTGCGTAGAAATGGGTCCAAGCTAGATGGATACAATAGTGATGTTCCTCAGGGACAACAGGCTGGTAGATGACAGAAGAGAGACACACAAGACCAAGTTGGAGTCGGCCAGGTTCAGTAGAAGGCCATTTATACAAGAGATCCTTCATTAGACCACTTCTGAGACGTGTGCATCCCTCACAGGTAGAGGACTCTTTATATGAGATCCTTGAAAGAGTTTGTGGAAGCCATGCAAGGGGTAGGTCACTCGCCCATAGAGCCATATCCCAGGGATACTGGTGGCCATATATGCAGAAGGATGCTGAAGTCTATGTCAAGAAGTGTGAAAAGTGTCAAAAGTTTGCACCTTTAATACATCAGCCAGCAGCAGATCTGAACCCAGTATCCAGTCCTTAGCCATTTGCCCAGTGGGGCATGGATCTTGTTGGGCAACTGCCCCAAGCAACTGGACAAAGGAAGTTCCTATTAGTAGTAACTAACTACTTCACGAAGCGGGTTGAGGCTGAACCTCTTGCAAAGATCCGAGACATTGATGTGAACAACTTCATCTGGAAGAACATAATCACCAGGTTTGGGATTCCAAGAGCTTTTGTGGTAGACAATGGCACCCAGTTTGACAGCAAGCCAATCAAAGCTTCTGTACAAAGTATAAGATCAAAAACTATTATCTATCCCCAGCTTTCCCTAGAGCAATGGTCAGACAAAGGCATCTAACAAGACCATCTTGGATGGGATCAAGAAACGGCTGGAAATAGCTAAGGGAAAGCGGGTGGAAGAATTGCCCAATGTGTTGTGGGCATGTCGAACTATGCCAAGAAGATCAACTAGGAAGTCTCCTCTTGCCATGACATATGGCACTGAAGCAATCATCCCATTACAGGTCGGCATCCTTGGAATTCAAACCCAGGGAGTCGAGAATAGGACCAAAGAGGCATTCCTTGTCTGAGATCTAGATCTGTTGGAAGAAAAAAAAAAGAGAGCAGTCATTTGGCTGGGGACATACCAGCAGTAGCTTGCTAGGGCTGACAACAATAAGGTCAACCTAAGGAATTTCAAGTTTAGGGACCTCGTCCTTAGAAAAGTTGCCGGCAATAAGAAGGATCCCAAGGACGGAAAGCTCGGCCCAAACTGGGAGAGGCCTTACAAAATGATCTTGGTTGCCGACAATGGGGCATATCTGCTTGAAGACACTGATGACAAAGAGTTGCCAAGACCCTAGAACACAAGTAATTTGAAGTTTTTTTACATTTCATTTTCTGTTTTCTAAGTTTTATGTAATGATTTTATTAGTCGAAGTATTAATAAACTACTAGCTCGAATTTCTTTTTATGAATTATTGTTAATACTTGCGCGATAGGACTGAATAGTCTTACGATGATGTTCCTAAGGTGAACATGATGAATAACTTAGACTTGCCATATGGTAGAGTTGAACCAAAACTTGCCATATGGTATAGTTGAACTAAGTTGGCGATGTTTCTGATTGAAACGTGACGAATAACTTAGATTTATCATATGGTAGAGTTGAATTATACTTGCCATATGATAGAGTTGAACTAAGTTGGTGATGTTTCCGAATGAAACATAACGAATAACTTAGACTTATCATATGGTAGAGTTGAATTATACTTGTCATATGATAGAGTTGAACTAAGTTGACGATGTATCCAAATGAAACATGACGAATAACTTAAACTTTCCACGACGACAAAGTTGAACTAAGTTTGATTTAGTTAAATTAACAGAGAAACCGAGGTGGAAAACCTCGGCTAATCTTTGTTTGAATTAGACCTCGGTAAAAAATTAAAGTTGCATGCTTAATGTGAACATAAGTGGTACTTAGGTTCACATTAGGGGACAGGAAGCAGGAATATGCTTGACACTTGTTGAAATTTTTGGAAAAAGTTACAAGTTGGAGTCAGCCAAGGTATCTAGATAAGGGACACTCGAATTGTTTGTTACTTGAGATCACCAACCAGGTTGTCAAACCTAAAAGGGTTGGAAGGGTGAAGTCTTGATAAAAGACAACAAGTACAAGTAAGGAAACAATAATTGTTGATTATTGAAAGAATGTTCTTGAAGTGCCCGTTGGCTAAGATCACAGGAAAATGTGAACTCCAAGATAAGTAGGTGTGAGATAACCAACTAAGGCTGCATTCGAGATGAAGTGCGTCCGAGGTGATACATGTCGGATGTGTTTTAACCCAAAGTGATTGCACAATTAAGGTATACTTGGAAAAATTGCAAAAATATTCTAAGTGTGGAAACATGCAAGATACAGAAGCAATGAAGTAAGCATACACACAGAGAAACATTTAACACTTAGAAAAAAATAAGCATGCATTCATAGAAGAAACTTGTTCAAACTACAGAGGAGAGGGCACATCGGGCAAATTAAAACTGTCATTGTTCAAATTTCCAAAAAGTTACAATTGTTCAAGAAAAAAGTACAAGCAAAGAAAAAAATCCTAAGAACTGGAAACATTGGTGTTAGCTTCAGATTGCTTAACCTCAGTTATTAGTGTTGTGTCGGCCTCGGTTGGCAAAGCTCCTTTCTTCTTAGTCGCTATCTCGGCATCAACTTCTAGAAGGGTCTAGTCCAGATTCTTCTCGGCAGAAACAATCTCGGCCTTAGATGCAGTTTTTCAGCAGAGATATTTTTGGGGATCTTATCCTCCTCTTCATCCTGAGTCAAGTCCAGGACTTGCTCATTCAGAGTTGGGAACTTAGCCCCAACAGATTCTTCAGCATCGACTTCGGCCTCGGCTTCTTCTTTTCCCTCAACCTCATCCTCAGATTGGCTTAGAGTAGGAGGGAATGACATGACAAATCAGCTTGTATCCTGAAGAGAGGAGTTGTCTGGGATGGCCAATTCCTTCAAAGGAGCCATCCAACCAAGGGTGTAACCCTTATTGTATGCCTGATTGACTTGCTTCTTTTAGGCATTATGGGCGTCGGTTGCCCCTTCGACGTAGGCCTTCTCGTTGGCAGTTTTGAGTTCGGCCTCTTTGTAGCAAGCACCGTTTGGAGCTCGGTCTAGGCCTGGGCCTCCTTTTCTTTTGTTTCTTTTACTTCGGCCTTGGCGACCTTGATAACGTCCTCAGTAGCTTCGGCACAATCCTCAGCTTTGCTTTCGGCCAATCGGGCAACTTTAGCCTAGTCCAACAGACCTCAGATGCGAGCCTCGGGTTTAGCGAGGTAAGGAGCTTGGCTACCTCTTTAGTCTTCTTGGCCAACTCCTTCTTAAACTTCTTGGTTTTGACTGCGAATGAGTGACCCTGCTGAATGGCCTACAAGAAGGAAAACAGAAAACTTTGGTTAAGTGCAAATAAAAAATAAGTTGGAAATTGAATGAAAAGAGACAAAGTATACAATCTTACCATAACACAATGCTGCATCATTAGCGCATAGTTCTCATACTCAGTTAGTTCAGCCATATGGTTGATGCCGGATGGTAAAAGAAAGGGCGGCACCGACTTCCACATTGTCAAGGGCATTGTCCCCGGCTACCAAAGGTCAGTCTCCGACCCTAATGACTAGAACCTAGGGCTCGTCAGCACGGAAAGCACCAGGGTGAGTCGTATCTTCGAACCTCGGCCTTTTTTGTGGTTTGACTAATTGCTCGGCCTCGACAAGCCTTTTCTCAACCTCGGAAGTAGTCTTCTCAATTTTAGCCAACTTAGAAATTAGCACTGTGTCCTCTGACTCCACTTTTGTGGCAGTGGCTTTAGCCTTAGCCCTTTTTACCCTCTAGGCTTTTGGCTTTGGTTGGGACTGGAATGGTGAAGAAGAATGGACTAACACCACACCAAGGATATCGGCGAGAAGATTGTCTAGAATAATTTTTGCACGGTCTATTTCATCGGCGGTAGCAGCAATAGTGACTTTGGGGCTAAAATGAATTATTGACTGGGCAATTGGAGGGTTTGATAGGTCTGTGGCCGAGAAAACAGGACTTCAGTGTCTGTGGCTGTGAGTTATGTCGGCAGGGGCGTTAGCAGGAGCTCGGCGTCGGCGTTAGCGCTGGGCTGGAGGAATTAACTAGGGACAGAAGTTGATGGCTACTCTGCTAGATCGGATATTGAGGCTTGGTCTGGCCTTGGTGATGAAGTGACTGGCGAAGTTATAGTGGATAGAAGAGACTTGCTTTTGGGAGGAACGTCTGGCAGGGGACTTTGGTACGTCGGGATGTAGTTGAGAAGGAGTGAAGCCTTGCGGAGTTCAATGGGTAGGCCAAGAACTCGAACCAAGTCCTTACTTGGTACGTAGGACTGGCGAAACTTTTTCTCTAGCTGGGGAGAGCTGCAAAGACAAGAAGAAAACATTAGAACAAATAAATAGAAAAACTACTAAGTAAGGCAGTAAAAAATGGGACTTTAAGGGGGAGGGGGGACTAGGCCCTTACTCTTTCCATCCATAAAAACTTCATGGCGTAAGAGGAAAAGGTGGACCTCATCATCTGGCTCGAACTTCCAATTGCCCGAGACAATCAGGTAGTCCTCTGTCGTGCCTCTATTGGAGTCTGGAATGTCGGCTATCAACTTATACTATGTGGATCTCGGCTTGAGGTAGTACGTATAGTCGGTGTTGGTCTTGAGGCTATACATAGTATAGCATTATTGGATGTCGAATAAGGTAATTCTAGCATTCTGCCGGCGTGCCAACTTGGCAATACTGTTGATGATCCTAAAGGAGTTTACGGCTAGTTGCATGGGATTGAGCTTATAGTAATAGAGGACTTCCCTAAAGAGGATCTCTAGGGGAAACCTGACTCCGCCCTTAATGATAGAAACTACTGAGAATGGCATGTAGTCCTGACCAGGCATAATTAAGTCCTTCTCCCCAGCCAACCTCAAGTGGACATCGGCTGGGATGGAGAACTTTTGCCTGAAGTTTTCTAATTTGGTTGGGGTATCCACCCTCCACCTGAACATCCCCATGATATCGGCTTAAGGTATTTTTATGCTAAAGATTTCAGAGAAAAGTTGTTGCAATGGGTCTGAAGACCTTGGCTAAACCCTAGAGAGCACTAGGGTAAGGGCTTTTGAAGATCAGGGGGAGGATTTTGTTTTAATTTTCCTAAGTTGTAAAGATTTCTAGCAAATCCCAAACCTAAATCTACAAAGATGAACAAGAATCAGAGGCAAAGATTTGGAAACAAGCAAGAAAGGGTACATGATTCAGAATAAAAAAAACAACAGAGAAAAACAATAATGTGATGAGCGCAATGATGACAATCCAAGAGTATGAAAGATTGCAAATCCGTAAACACTGAGTGAGTGTGTGTAGGGCAATGTGTAAGAACCACAAGCAATACAAATACTCTAAGAACTCAGGGACAAATTATGATGCACAAAACATATTTAAGAGAAAGAAATTGATTCAGAACGTGAAAAATGAAAAAAACATAGTACAACTATGAATACATGCTCAATGGCAATGGATACAGTATAGGTGCATGGAAAATTTGGAGACGAAGCATATCGAGAGAACAGTAAAAAATTGAAGATAAAAAGAATAAGTCAAAGACTTGCCGATTGAGGCGGAGAAAATAAACGTTGGAGTAGATATTGCCGGAGTCAGACTACGATAATGAACGGAGCAGAATGATGAACGCTTTACCAGAGGTGGTGAATAAAGCACAGTTACAAAGCTTCGAAAGGCTGAAAATGGCAGAATGTAGAGAGAGAAGTTCTGAGAGTAGAGAGAGATTGTGAATGCAAAAGTAAAAGAATGGAGAGAAAAGCAAGAAGAGTTTAACAAAACTCAAAAGGTGACAAACCATGATTTTGCCTTGGATGACGTGCCTGTCAAGCAGCTTAGGCAGAATCGACATGACTTGATGGCGCGTGCCAGGTACGAGCCAGTGATAGGGCGACATGCGGAGGAGATGATTGAAAAGACTGTGCGTGACAGCTCATGCGCAGTTAGAACTCTTGAAATTCTTGAAGTAGTGAGGCCATAACCTCAGATCTAGAAGTGATCTCAGTTGAGATGCTTAAAAAACTTGATTCTTAGTTCTTGATCCTTGGTAAAGTGGATAGTTGAGTCCTAGTTATATGAAGCCGACGAGTCATGATCTCGCTCAAAGAGAAGGGTGAATTTAACTGACATGTTATATTGACAAACGGTGTAGGTTTCATTACCTCAGGTTGCTGAAGTAATAGAACCTAGGGCGCAGTTGTGGGGAAATATTTTGTGAATGACAACACGTGGCAAAGGTGACGCCGAAGTGTCAGCCGAGGTACCACATGGCTTGGTCACACTGTCGAGATGATCTCAGCTAGGTTGAGGTTATTTGCGGAGATGCCGAAATCCGAGATAAGCAGATAAGGGACGAGAGTCCTAGAATATGAGAGGATCTTAGTTTAGATAAGGATAAGGCTTAAGGAGAGTTTATCTCTGTCTAGTTGAAGGTCCAGGATGAGTATTGAGCTTGAGTCCATTGAAGAGAGGCTTCTAAAGGGACCAGGTCACTGCTGGTTATTAAAGCAAGGCACCATCGTGGGTTTAAGGTAACTTCTCTCTTGTGAGTTTAAGTACTATTTGCTATCTGTGAGAGATAGTGTTTACTAATTTGATCGTCGAAGTGCCCCCAAGTAGACGAATCACAACAGAATTCTCATCTTCTTGTTACAAGTTATTGGACTTAATCTATTCTGCCAGTACTCTCCAACTAAGTTCTCCTTTTAATTGTATGATTGGAAATCAACACCCAGATCAACCATATGGAAACTCAACTTGAGTTGGTGTGAACTTTGATTTGTAGAATTTTTAGCATGAATTAATCTCAAATTTTGGGGCAATTATTCATTGCCTATGGAGCATTGACGTGGCCATACCACATAGCGCGTGGAGTATTTTTTTCAAATTTTGATGATGGTAAAGACTGATTAAAGTAGTAAAATGATTGAACTAGATAATTCAAGATCAAGAAACGAAACTAAAGATTTTGTTTGGGATCAGTTAAATTATATATATATTTAACATTTTTAGTAAATTTTTTATTTTATTGTTAGTATATATCTACTCGAGTAGAATTTAAAAATATAAAAAATTTAATTTTTTTTTATTGAAGATGAAAAAAAAAACAATAAAAAAGTTGCAAAAAAGGCAATTCACTAAACTCAGGTTCCTACACTTTAATAATTTTTTATATTTTTATTTTTGCATAATAAAACACTTTAGTATGCTAATTAGTAGTTAGATTATGACGTATGTTAGTAGACACGAAATTAGAAGAAGATTATAGGGGGCCATGGCTTTATTGTTTCTGTGAAAAATGTCGTTTGTTATAGTATTTTAAATATATATATATATACTATTTTATACATAAAATAGCATTCTAGTATAAAACATTGTATCTCATTCTTCCCTTATCTTGCTTTCCCTTTCTATTTTGCATCAAAAAAAACTTTTTCATCCTATTAGAGATTGCTTCTATGGTATATAATTTTTTTTTCTATGTACATATACAATTTATATATCATATTGTACATATATGTATATTTGTGTATATGGTGAAAAAAAAATTATTGTTCTTTTAGCCCCTCCGATAATAAAATCCAAGTTTTGTCCCTGCATGTGGCATCTCTCAGTAGACTCAAATTTGTAACTTCACCAACCTTAACACTTAAGTGTCCTCTCCATGACCACTTGAATAATTGTCCAGGTAAAAAATAAAAAGAACTTAGGTGCTGTTTGATAAAGCTGAAAACTAAAAATTGAGAATTAAGTATTGAAAATTGAATGTTGAATTTTGTAAATTAAAAAATTGTTTGATAAAAATTTGTTCAACTAAAAACATGTTATTGATATGTATAAGATCAAATTTGAAATTTATTATTTTCAAATTATATTTTTTAATGTTTATATTGTGATGGTGAGTTGGTGGTAATGGTGGAAGAGCCGGAGGAGGAGGCAACGACATTAGCTATGCCTCTAATGGCAATGATAGTGGAGATTGACGGATAGTGGTTGTGGTGATAGTGGTAGGGTAATGTTGTGGAGATTAAAAAAAAAAATGTGGTAGCAGTGGTGTAATTGTAAATAGCTGTTGTGGTAGTGATTATGACAATGGTGTCAATTGTTGTAGAGATGAAGAGTTGTAATAGTTGTTGTAATGGTGGTAGTAATGATAATAGTCACTATAGTAATGGTAGTAAAATGATGGTATATTTATGACAACAATAACAATTATAATGGTAGTGGTGGCGGCGATGGCAACAGTGACATGGTCGTGGTGGTGGTGGCGTAATGGTAGCAATGGTGGTGGTGGTAGTGAGTTTATAATAATGTATATCAACTCTTATCTTTAGTATTTATAAATTCAGTAATAATTAAATATGTTTCATATGATTTAAAAAAAATTAACTTTTAATCTACATTTTAAGAGGTATTTAATTTTTTAAGTATTATCAATTGTAATTATCAAACAGACTTAATTAATTGTCACTTAATATATTTAATTTTAAATGTTGAATTAAGTTATCAAGCACATGTTAATTTTAGTATTTCTTGAGACATTTTCCTTATATAAATTTTATTGACATGGAATGTAAATTGTACATGTATATATCAAGTGCACCACGAACCTGTAACTTTACTTATATTTGAATAATGAATTTGTAGGAAAAAATGAAATTAATTTCATAACCAATTTATTTTATTATTCTCTTATATTACAATTTTATTTATTTATTTATTTATTTATTTATTTTTTTTTTTTTGAGGCAATGTAGTATAAGTTGTATAATAAAAAACACCTATATAAGAACTCTGAGTTAGAAGCATCATTACTAGACAACCGCATTCGAATTAAAGTTGCACATGTACCAAGTCAAATAATTATAAAAAGGATAGAATAGAATAAATAAATATAAACAACTGGTTTGGATTCAAGTAACAGTTAGACAAATGAAATTAATCTCATAACTAACCAAATGATCAACAAATAATTAGAAAAAGGGTTAATTATGCTTTTTATCTCTCTAATTTGATCTAAATTTTATTTTAATTCTTATAGTTTCAAATTCATAATTTGATCATTCCATCCAAAGTGCATGTTACAATTAATAATTTTAGAATACTTGTCAATTTTTTAAAATATACATGTAGATGAAATTAACAGAAATTTAGATAGAATAACCAATTCAAACTGGACTTTAAAATGTAAAAATTAAATTATTTAAATTAAAATAATATAAACTAAAATAAAATTTAAGTCAGATTAAAATGGGCAAAAAGTATAATTAATCTTTAGAAAAATTATGATTAGGTGAGTTTGTCTTTTCTTCCTTTTGTCCCTTTTTTGAATTTATTTATCTTTTTTACTCTTTTCACTTTTTTGCATGCTATAAGAAGGGAATTGCCTTATTTTTATAAAAATTAATTGGGGAAATTACACTAAAAAAATAATAATAATAAAGTAGAGTTTGACTCTTGTAATAAAATAAATTTTTATTTTTCTAATTTTATCAATTTAATAGATATTATTTCTATTTTAATGTGCAGTTAATACATATGCTTAAAGGGATTGTAGTTTATGTTGTTCCATTTCCTAACTATGTAGGTTTACTACTTTTACCAAGTGAAGAAGCGCTCAAGTTTATATCTATGGAAAATGCTATAATCTATGGAGGTTTTGACTTGGTGAAGCCTGTGTACTACTCCCTCATGATATAGTTGTTGGCTTCAGTTTTTTAGGTCAGCAAAAAAGGAAAACTTTATTGACGAAAACACAACGTTCACGAACAACACAGGAAAACATCAATAAAGAATGCGAGTGCATATCCATCACAGTAAGCAAAATCATTCCAACAAAAGAACAAAAGAGAATAGGAAAACGAAGGAAGGAAAAAGGAGCAGCCACGGACAATCCAAAAAACCCCTGCATCCAACACCAAACCAGATTTGAGCTTCACCTGGTACAAAATCTGACCTGATGCAGCTTGAAAATAATGTCATTCACTGAGTAGGACAAACCTGGGCAAGAAGCCTTTGTCCACAAGGCAATTCTTACTTTGACCAGGTCACAAAGAACATCTAAGCTAGGTTGGGCATTATTGAAGATACAATCATTCCTTAATTTCCATATACACCAGAACACCACAAAATGAATGATTCTCCAAATCTTCTCCTCCAATTTTTTCAGAGTTGCTCCAGACCACCAATGTAGCGGCTCATCCACTGATTCTGATATAGCCCATTGAATACCCCACCACCTCATAATCTTGGACCATAATAACCAGACAAAGGTACAATGTAAGAGCACATGGTTGTCTGTTTCCACCTTCTCATTGCAAACACACAATGTAAGTTATTATGACTGTCTAGAATCCCAATCCTTTGAGGATAGTTAGATGTCTTAATTCTTCTCTTCAAGGCAAGCTAGCCAAAGAATTGTACTTTAGGGGGGACCATATTCTTCCAAGTAATATATGTCACCCTATAGGTAGGCCCAAATGAGGATTCGCACCAGTGATACGTTGATGAGACATAAAACACTCATGAAGAATCTGTATTCCATTTCAATTTCTCAGTTACATTGACCCTTATCTCTCGTGCAGTAAGCAACATTTCTTTCAATCTACCTAACTCCTCCATTTCCCATTCAAACAAACTCCTTCTAAAAGATGAATTCCAATCTCCATGCTCAACTCTAGAGCTCACCATAGACACAAATTTAGATTTGTTTGTAGCTAGTAGAAAGAATCTAGGGAATTCATCCTTCAAGCAAACAGAATCTATCCATTTATCAAGCCAAAACCTTGACCTCAACACATCACTAAGTACAATTGCAGCGTTATTCTGAAAAAAATAAAAAATAAATTAAAAAAAAAAAAAAAAAAAACAACAACAACAACAATAACACTTTAGGTTTCGAAACTACAATTCCCGCAATATCTTCCCATATTTTAGATTCCCTGTTGCCACTCACAATTTCAGGTGACCAAATACCACATGATCCATAGCATTTTTTTGCAAATCATATCCTTCCAAAGGGATTTCTCTTCTGCCCTAAACCTCCACCACCATTTTAACAATAAACATACATTAATCAAATCAACTCTTTTCACGCCCAACCCTCCTTAACTTCTACTTAGAGTAACCTCACCCCATTTGACCAAGTGTATTTTCCTTCAAAAATCTGAACCTCCTCAAAGAAAAGCTGATTGAATTTATCAATCTCGTTGGCTACCCCTATTGACATCTTGAACAAAGAAATATAATATACAGCTAGACTTGACAAGACAGCTTTTATTGGAGTTAGCCTACCTGCAAATGAAAGGTATTTTCTTTTCCATGAGGCAAGCTTCAATTTAAACTTCTCTATCACAGGCTGCCAAGTCTTTTTTCTACCAAGATTGGCTCCCAAGGGCATCCCCAAGTACTTCAAAGGCAATTTTTGATGAAGACAGTTCAATTTGGAAGCAAACTGTTGAAATAAATCTGTAGGTATGCCCACTCCACACACCACATTCTTATGGTAGTTGATTATCAGACTTGACAAAGTTTCTTAATAGTCTATTAATATTTAATACCTCATCCCATTCAGTTCCAGAGAATAGTATGGTGTCATCAACAAATTACAAGTGTGTGATCCTAAGGTCACTAGACCCCACTGTTGCACCCCTAATCAAACCCAATTGTTTTGCTCTATCCAGCATTATATTAAGACCTTCCCTACTATACTAAATAAAAAAGGTGATAAAGGGTCTCCTTGTATGAGCCCTCTCTGTGGTTTGAACTAAAAAATTGGAGAACTATTCACCAGAATAAAGACACTTGTTGAAGTCACACATTGTTGGATCTAGCTCACCCATTTAAAACCAAAACCAAAATTAGATAGCATAGAGAAGAGAAATTCCCAATTTACTGAGTCATATACTTTTTCAAAATCAAGCTTCAGCACTATCCCTTTTTTTCTGTTCTTTTTCCACCCATCTACAATCTCATTTGCAATCAAGATCCCATCTAGAATATTTCTTCCCCCTAGGAAAGCAGACTGTGTATCACTAATTATTCTAGGCATGACTTTCTTCATCCTATTTGGAAAACATCTTTGCAAGGATCTTGTACAAGGAACCTATAAGGCTGATGGGTCTATAGTCTGTAAGGCTTGAGGGGTTGTCAGTCTTTGGGATCAAGGCTATAAAAGAGTTGTTGATACCTCTAACCAGCTTAGCATTCTAATGAAATTCATTCATAAATTAAAGTGCATCACCCTTAATGATATTCCAACATTTCTAAAACATGGTGAGGTTAAATCCATTTAGGCCAGGTGCCTCATTACCCTCACAACTCCTAATTGTTATCTTTACTTTAACTTCAGAAAAATCTTATTCCAAAATTTCTGAAGTTTGATCCTCCCCAATGGTTTTAAAAGGGCCTAATAGCCCTGGCCTGATGCACCAAGGTTCTGAGAATTGATTAATAAAATGATTTTTCACTTCAGCCCTAGCATCTTGATAATTCTCCACAGCAGAATCATTTACCAAAATAGAGCATAAGGCATTCCTATTCTTTTTGCTACATGCCGTAATGTGAAAAAAAAAAAAAAAAAAAAACTGTGTTTTTATCCCCTTTAATTGCCCAATTTAGCCTTGATTTCTGAAGCCAAGCCCACTCCATCATTTTGCTCAGTTTCCATGCTTCCCCTTTAGCCTCCCTTCTTCTATCAGCCTGTGATACTGATAATGCTCCTTCTTCCACCATTAGATCAAGTGCATGTAATTCCTCTTCCACTTGCTTAAGCTTGAACTCAATATTGCCAAAGACATCATTGTTCCATTGTTTTAATGTGCCTTTCAATGCTTTCAACTTATTCAAGTATTTGAACCTAGCCCAACCATCTATCATTGATTTTGACCAGCATTTTTTTACCACATTCATGAAGCTTGGGTGAAGAATCCATGCATTAAGAAATTTGAAGGGTCTAGGGCCCAGTCCCTCTCATCCTCCATAAGTAAGATAGGGTAATGATCTGAAAATCTTCTAGGCGGACCCCACAATTTGAAATTAAAGTTATACAACAACTCTAGATTTAGAAGGAATCTACCTAACCTACTAGACCTCTTCCCTTCCTATTAATTACCCCAAGTGAAGTTTCTCCCAAGCTTTGGTAAATCAGCTAGTTGTAAGAGAAATAGCTTGTAGCTCGAATAGTCAAAGGCTCGATTGGCCCGAATCGAAAAACGACATCGTTTTTCGATTTTTTTTCCCTTATTTCTCTTTTGTATCAGAAACAGGGGCGAGAGAAGTGAGAGAAAGCGAGAGAAGAGAGAAGAAAGAGAGAGCGATGGCGCTAGGCGATGGCGATGGCGATGGCGATGGTGACAGTGCGACGATGGCGACGAGAGAAGTGAGAGAAAGCGAGAGAAGAGAGAAGAAAGAGAGAGAGCGATGGCGCTAGGCGATGGCGACGGCGCGGCGATGGCGCGGCGATGGCGACGGTGTGACGATGGCGACGGTGCGAGATAGTGATGGGCGACGATGTGAGATCTGTGTTTGTTTTTTTATTTTGATTTTGAAAATCTGTGTTTGATGATGAAAAAAAAAATTTGTTGATGATGATGATGCTGGTGATGATGTTGATGAAGATGAAAATCTGTGTTTGATAATGAAAAAAAAAAATTTTTGTTGATGATGATGATGCTGGTGATGATGTTGATGTTGATGTCGATGATGGTTGTTGATGTTGAAACCCAGCCCCTTTCTTCTTTCTTTTTTTGATGAAACCCAGCCCCTTTCTTCTTCTTCTTCTTCTTCTTCTTCTTCATCTTTCTTCCTCATCCTCTTTGTTTCAGAACAGAGAGACAGAAAAAAAAAAAAAAAAAAAAGCAAAACGACGTCGTTTTGCATTTCGAGCCATTTTGAGCCCCAACTTTTTCGAGCTACAAAACGGGACTGTAGCTGTAATTAGTCAATCATTTCATTAAACTCCCTCATCCCCCTATCTCTTCTAGAGCATCCCTTTCTTTATGATATTCTCCTAATTTCATTGAAATCCCCTCCCCCACAAACACCAAGTATTTGGCTTCATTTATAGTCAAAAGGACTCTTAATCCTATACCTGTTTCACTTTGTCTTTCATGCTTTTCACTGTTATATTAGATAAATGTATTTACTATCCTTTATGTGATTTCCTTTTCTTTTTTCTTTGTACTACTCCCTAATGAATGTGTGTTTAAGGATGCCAAACCTGTCATTTGGGTTTTGTATGATCTTACAAAAAATCAGAGTTGCAATTTGGCTCAAATCCTCGTACAAGGATCTGCACTACTCTGTGAGTGACTTTATCTTCAACCTCAACCTGATCAGAGTATGCATTGGAGGAGGTTGAGGTAGGTCGTCAATGGTTGAAGCTCAAGGGTGTTTGTTTCTACAGGCTAGGTCTTGGATCTTCGTTTGGTGTCCTTGCAGCTGCTCAAAACTTCTCTTTGTGGCTGTTGTTTGTTGTTTTTAGCTCATTGGCTTAGTTGTTTTTTGCTTCTCTCCCCCCTCCCGGTATTCTTTGTCTTCGTTTTTGTTAGTTTCTCACTAACTTTGGTTTGAGCTAGCATATGATAATGTATACTGTATACCTCTTGATGCCAACTTAGTTGGGATGAGGGTTTACTTTAATGTTCTTTGCTTTTGCCCCTCTTTATTGATGTATATTTTTTGTATTTTTCTCATTTCATCAATGAAGTTTCATTTTTGCTCATCAAAAAGATTCCTTTTTCTTTATTTTGATCCCAAAAAAATCAATTTTATGACTCAATATTTTATTAAGTTTTGTAGAGTTAGCAACTCAACAACTCTTTGTGTTTAACTATTTAATTACCTTAATCTTCTCCAATAAGATATATAGAATCTACAAATTAAGGTACATGACGTAAAAAATTAATCACAAGAAAAGGAGGTAAATGATTTCAGGAATTAAAAATTATCACATACTCCATATATTTTCATTTCCTCATTGCAGCCTATGGTAGTATTAGTAACCAAACAAGTAACAATGTACATTCTTAACAATTTCTTTTTAATTTTTCTCTCACCAAATCCATAAACCAAATAGTGCAATAATGTCAAATGATTATAAGGACCGCATCAGATTTTTTTCATGGCAATTTATAAAAATTGGAAAATTCAAAAGACTAATGTATATAGAAACATGGCGGACACACTACAAGAAAACACACATTTGGCGACTAAATTTTTAGTCATCAAAAGTCCTTTTTTAGTCGCCAAATGTCGAATTTTCACTTTCCCCGACTAAATATTTTAGTCGCCTTTTGGCAACTAAAACACTGTTAGTCGGCAATATACATGTCTTCAGCGATCAAAGAATTTGTCGCCAATAGCCAATTCTATTTTTGGAAATTATACATTTAGCGACTAAACTTTTAGTCGCCAATAGTGAATTTTTTTTATTATTTATACATTTGCCGACTAAACTTTTCGTCGCCAATAGCCAATCTTTCGGCGACCACAGACTTTAGTCGCCAAAAACATTTTTCAAAAAAAAAAAATTGCCTCTGTTGTTCCCAGGTTTCGAACCACCAACCTCCCAACATTCTCAACCCTTACCAACACTCTCTTCCCACTATGCCACTACAACATTACATAAATATTAATACAACATATATTATTTATATACTATATTGACCGGTATTAATACAAAACTATATATATATAAATAATTGTTTTTATTTAATATATTTTATGTAAAAAATAAATTATTTACTAAAAAAAATAGGATAGCACTTTTGGCGACTAAATTTGAATTTTAGTCGCGAATTCTATATTTTTTGGCTACTAATTTCTTTTTTGTCGCTAAAAGAATTAAATCTCGCCTAAGGATAGCACTTTTGGCGACTAAACTGAATTTTAGTCGCCAAAACCTCTACTTTGGGTGACTAAATTGCATTTTAGTCGGCAATTCTTGACTTTTAGCTACTAAATTTTTTTTAGTAGCCAAAAAGTTTCACTTTTGGCTACGAAATTGGTTTTTGTCGGTAAAACACGTATAATCGGCAACCAAACTATTTTTAGTCGCCAAAACCTATACTTTTGGCTACTAAATGTTTTTAGTCGCCAAAAACCTTCACTTTTGGCTACTAAAATTTTTTTAGTTGCTAAAACCCCTACATTGGGCTACTAAACTGACTTTTAGTCGCTAAAACCCCTACATTTGGCTACTAAACTGTTTTAGTCGCCAAAAGTGAACACTTTTGGCGACTAATTGAATTTTAGTCGCCAATTCTGCTACTTTCAACGACGAAAAATCCTTTTTTAGTCGCGAAATCTGCTTTTTCTTGCAGTGACATATTATTAAACACGAGCACCCAATTTTATTACAACTCAAGCATATTTTATTTGTGATAATGGCATCTTAATCCGCCCTTAGAACTAGATTATTATATATAAACCTTTTCAATGAGCTAGGCGGCAGATATCAATGGAGTTGATTAGGAACACATTGTCCAGGGAAGTTTACTACACAACATGGTGCATTTCTAACTGTAATACCTGAAAAAAAAATATGAATAAATGACATTACCTGCATTATTTCAATCTACAAAAATTTTTACCCTTGGTAATTAGAAGAAGATTTACAAAATCAATACTAGCAAAAATTGGAAAAGGTGGTGTACTAGGGGTGAAAGTTGGGCTGACCTAGTATGAGCAATGTTGATCACGATGTAAGATTTTAGAACTTGGATATTGAAATACAAGTTAAATTCCAATTCGAATTAAAATTCAGTCTAGGCAAACTTGAACGGAGGCCTCGGGCAACCCAAGTAACTAAAGCCTAAGTTTTGTATTTATAATTATAAATATAGAACATTTATTTTTATGAAAAGAAATACTATGGGATGTTTATAAATTGTGAGACGTTTATAAACAATTCATTTTGTACTGTCTGTTTGGTAACGTTTACGTTTTCAGTTTATATTTACAAAAATTTATAAACTGATTTTTATTTATTTTTTGTTTATTTGTAGGAAAACATAAACTACAAACGCGTTTGGTAATTGACAAGATGTTTAAAAAAAATTTTAAAATATAAAAAAAGTGAGAAATGGCAAATGGTGGCAAGTGGCGGCAAAAGACAGTGTTGGAAAGTGGTGACGGTGGGTGGTGGGTAGCGGGTGGTGGTGGGTGGAGGTGGTGGTAGGTGGGTGGGTGACGGTGGCAAGTGGTGGGTGGTAGCGAGTGGGTGGTGGTGGTGGTGGTGATGGTGGCGATGGCGGGTGGTGGTGGCTTGAGAAAGAGATAAAGAAAGTATTGGCTACTAAATTTTTTAGTCACGGAAAAAATATGGTGTCATTTGGCTACTAAAATGTTTGGTGGCAAAAAATGAAAAAGTGAATGTGAGCAGGCTTTTGGCTACAAAACTTTTAGTGGGCAAAAGTAACAATGACAAAAATTACTTAGTCACTAAAAATATGTATTCTATTGGTGACAAAAATGTTTGGTCTATAATAGTTATTCTTAAATTATGGTAACACTTTTAGTGACTAATAGTTTAGTGGCAGAAGCAGACCTTTTGCCGACTAAACTCAAAGTAGTAGCCAAATGTGCACTTTCGGCGACTAATTATTTAGTAGCTAAAAGTGAACCTTCCCCGACCACCACATATTGGTAGCCAAAAAGTGTAATTCCGCGACCAATTATTTAGTGGCAGAAACATATATTTTGCCGACCAAAATCAAAGTCGTAGCCAAATGCTGATTATCGGCGACCAATTAATTTAGTAGGGGAAACGTATCTTTTGCCGACTAAATCCAATTTAGTAGCCAAATGTCTACACTTTCGGCGACCAAGAAGATTTTAGTCGCCAATACTATCGCCGACAGGGTTAGGACGACGAGCTTAGCGACGAAATGTTTTGGTCGCTAATTCATTTGGGCGACTAAATAAGTGACTTTTGGCGACCAATATTTTGGTAGCCAAAAGTGACATTTCTTGTAGTGAAACGACACCTTAATATTCTATTTTTAAAATTGTGGATTTATAAATTGGTTTTTTTTTCTTTTTATTATTTTTTTTTAATAAATTGATCTAATAAGGGCCCAAATATTCGAGCACAATCTTTTTTTTTGGATAACCAAGCTAAATTTATCATATTTGGGCTCAACTATATCTCCAAGTGGCACGTCGGGCCTAAACAATTCTAAATACACCTCGGATTGAACCAAAGTAGCTTTCAATCTCAATCTAATCCGTTCAACTAGCACCCTAGGTGGTACAGATAGAAGAAGATTTACAAAATGAATATTAGGAAAATTTGGAAACGGTGATATACATAATTTCGTAGAAAAGTTAGATATCTTACCGACAATAGATGGATCTGCATATGAATTTTCAGAAGTAGCGTCTATGTAGATCAGTTAGGTCGTTATTAAGGTCATCAACAAGTGACTTAAGTCTGTCATCAAATAGTTGCCATGTCCACACATGCAGATCTATTTGCGCCATAGGTAGCCACTACAGTTGGAGCGCAACCTATTTGACCAAGTGCAAACATTGCTATCTTCCTTGCTCCATGCTTGTACAAATTCTATCATAAATAAAATAAATAAATAAAAATTCATATTATGAGATAAGAGTTTTGTTTTTGAAATATATGCATCATTGCATATGAGGTGTTTTTTTTTTTTATAATTATTTTATACTTTTCTTATTATTAAATTAACTTTCACCCCTAAAGAAATGGGCCAATCACTACAAGAAAATCCAGCTTTGGCGACTAAAAAATGAATTTTCGTCGCTGAAAGTAGGACAATCGGCGACTAAAATGCAATTAGTCGCCAAAAGTGCAGATTTTTTGCTACTACAAAAATTAGTAGCTAAAAGGGAGGGGTTTTGCCGACTAAACCCGACTTTAGTCGCCAAAAGTGCTGTTTTTGGCTACTAAAAAAAAATTAGTAGCTAAAAGGAGGCTGTATTGAAAACAAATTTAGAAGTTATATTTATAATTTACCAGAAAAATTATGATGAATAGTGAAATTTTTACAACTAATTGTCTATTTTAGTTGATCATTTTCTATACATAGATAGATTTTAAAGATGAAACACACCTATTATCATAAAATATGCGTTTGCGTTATTTTAATTTTTCAAGTTTCAATTTTATTTCAAAAATTTGCAATTTGAGTAATATTGCTTCAAGTAGAGATGACTTCTTAAATTGTTAATGAGGTAATTACAAAATTCAATTTTTTAATTAATTTTTGAAAAATAAAAGTTTGGTCAAAGTAATGGGGTTGGGATACTTGCATCAACTTGACCTTTGTTGATGATTACATTTTGCTTACCATTGCTACACTAGGAAAAGATAAAATTTATTGGGGTCCATTCAATGATGGTTTGAATATCATTGAAGGAAACTAGAGTACCCACAAAGAATAAATTTTGAATTGAAATGATAGTTACTCAGTGATTTATGTAATTATGTTTTGAAATAATGAAAAAGTCATAAATTTAGAATTTGAATAATGGAGCGATTACAATCTTTCGTTATAATATAGTTTATTAATTGTTGGAAATTGAGTCAAATTTAAAACCCATACGTAATTAGATTATCTATGGTGGTATAACCCAAGACTCCTTAGAGCAACTCCAACCACACTCTCTACTTTTCATTAGCTAAAGTACGAAAAAAGTACACTCTTTATTTTACCTAATTACTTTAACTATTGTGTTCTCTAACCACACTTTTTATTTTAGCTAATCATTTAAACTAACTTAATTAATTTTTAAAATAAAAAAATACTAATTGTTGATATTTTACTAATATAAATTTGCAATAATATACAAACATACAAAACCTGTAGAACGAGGAGAAAAAAAATACAAAATAAGTTATTTTATAATTCATCAAACAGAATTGAAAGAATATATAAAATTGCTACACACACACACACACATATATATATATAATATAAAATCCCAAATCCAAGACATAAATATATAAAAATCTAAAATATATACATACATAATTGTTTGGAGAGCCTCTGGGGCTCTTCAATTGTAGCCACAAAAAAATAAGATGGTAAAGTAGCTAGCCCAATAGCTAATCCATTGGAGCTCAAAATTAGACTTACATTGGCTAAAATGCCTAACAAGCCTTGTTTAACTATCCCCTTGGAGATGCTCTAAGTATGGGTTGGGTCTAGTTCAACCCGAGCCACGTGGCATTTAGGGATCAAAGTGAGAAAATCTTTTTTTAGTGACCAAGTCAGATAGGGTCATACTTTAGGGGGTGAAAGTGTAATTTTTGAATTATTAATAAATTTCATTTTTTTGAGAAAAAATAAAAAATAAAAACACAAAATAGAAATTACAATACTTACCCTTAACTGTTGTGAGTATTGTTGAATAAGAACAGCTGCATATTCTTCTGGATTGTATAGGTGGCTTTGTAGGATAAAATTGTGGCATGAAGTAGTTGTTAATATAATCATTACTGCCCATTCCAACTGAATATATGCACTATCTTAGGTAATTTGTTGTTGCTACTTTGCTTCCCAATAGTAAGGCAATTCGCAACACTGTGATTTGATTATTTAATAATTGTCTATTCAAGCTGATCCGATCCCCCTATTACAAGCAGGAAAACTATGCATTGTTGGGAAATTACAAAATAATAATAATAAAAATAAATAAAATTCTAAAATTTGAACTTTGTAATAAAATAAACTCTGGTTTTAATTTTGTCAATTTAAACTTTAATTTTTTTGATTTGTTTTTAATATAAACAATCCGCCTATTTCCATTAAGTAAAATTGACCAAAAAAATAATATTTTAGTCATTAAACTGAATGAAAAGAATATATATTTTAGACATTTTTCATACACTTACAATAAATTTAATTACTAAAATACCTTCTTTTTTTATTTTATTTTTTTGGTCGCATATTACCAATGGATATCCAGTTTCGTCGCGAATTCCATCTCCTCCAGATGCATAATTTACACCCATGAGAATGTCCTCCACTGCTGCAGTTGCAAATGGTGGAATAAAGTAGTCAAACCTAGAAGTTCAGTTGCAAAGTGGAGTTTACTTCAATGAGCATGATACAGTGACCATGACAAGTAAACTCTAATGACATAACAAATGAGAAGTGTTATATAATTAATAAACAAATCTTGCAAATTTTAAATTTGACATTTATCAAGTCATTAAAATGGGTCTTGTTTCAGTTTTCACAATTTTGTTATTAGATCGAACATCAATAAAGATTTTTTTTTTTTAATATAAAATTTGTAAATTTATATAACATTTTCATAATAAAATACATTTGGGATGCAACCAATTAGAGTTAATGTCCAAGAATCCAATTCTGAAATAGCAGTTCTATGTTTAAGTGGAAATTTGATGACTCCATTGTGTTCTACTAGCAAAAAAAATAATGTAAATACTTGGACATGAAAAACCCAAAGCCAAAAGGTACAATACTCAACAAATTTGATAAATTTGGAGAAAGTTGAACAAAATGAATAAAAATTTGGAAAGTGATTGCAGACGATATGCTATTTTTTGAGCAATATTAACAAGATAAGTGTGTTCTTTGTTTTTTTTTTTTTTTTTGATCGGCAAAAGAAATCTTTATTGTAATGTTGTTTTGTCTTGGTTGTATTGATGGGTTTTGAGTTGGAAACTCTCTAACTCTCTCGGGGGATTGGAAATGCACATGACTAGTCATGCTTTGGATACTAACCCAGTTGGGATGCTTAGCTTCGACAATGATGCAATTTATTTCCAAGCTATGTGTACCTTTTTTGTTATAATAAAATTTGTCTTCTTTGCTGCTAAAAAAAAAAATAAGTGTGTTATTTGTTGCAACTTAAATGAGCTACTTTAGAGGATAGAGAAGAGAAGATACCAATAATGTCGACCTTGGTCTGATACCATATATGGAAGGAAACATTAGAGGCTCAAAATTTTGGTCTGATATAATTAGTGTAGTTATCTTTAAGCCTGTGTTAGACAATTTGTACCATGAAAACTCTGCAATTGAATTGGGGAATGGGAGGAGAGCTCAATTCCGGCTGGATAAATGGGCAGGGGAGGTGTGTCTTAAGGATGAATTCCCAAAACTCTTCTCTCTGTCTACTGATAAAATAGGAGTAGTTTCTGATTTTTATACCAGAAGAGGAGGGCTTCAGGACTAGAATCTGGAATTCAGGAGATCTCTATTGGCCTAGGAAGAGAAGGAGGTAAGTAGATTACATACCTTACTCAGGAATGCTCCAACAACGAGGGTCACAAAATCAGATGTATGGAAGTGGAAGGCTGATTCGTCTGGGATGTATTTTGTTGCATCAGTGTATAAAAGATGTGAATTATTCTTGGGGCCCGTTAGGAAAATGGCAGTGGCAGTATGGAATAACTGTGTTCCACCTAAAGTCAAATTCTTTGGGTGGTTGGCTTGGCAAGGCAAGGTGAAAACATCTAGCTTCCTTCAGAGACTTGAGATCTTAGGTGAGACTGCCACTGTGGGTTGTGTTTTCTATCAAAATGAGGTGGAAACTGTTAACCATATCTTGCTCTTTTATCCATTTGTCTGACTGTTGTGGTCTCATATTATGAAATGATGGGGTTTACAATGGGTTATGCCAAACTCAGTGAAAGGGCTGTTGCAATGGTGGTCGTTTTGTAGAATGAAAAAGATTGAGAAGTTGATGTGGAAGGTTGTGCCATTGGCTGTATTTTGGTCTATATGAAAGCATAGAAATGACTGTGTTTTTAATGGTTCTCGAACAAACATAGAAGAATTATGTGAGGTTGTCAAAGCGAGAATAGCTTCGTGGGTCAAATCATCCCCAGCCAAAGTGGATTTGTTTGTTAATGATGTAGTATTTAATTTGCATTAGGTTCAATATTGTATTAGGAATGGGAGTTGAGTCTTGACATGTTTTGTTGTGCTCACTAGAATCTATTAATTTGGTTGTGGGTGAACTGATTATGGCTGTGTAGCTCGACTTTTTCGCACCCCCTCTCGGAAGCTCGAGAGTTCTGAACCTAATCTCACAAGTGCAATGTGAAATTGATAACCACCAAAGAGTCCAAATACGACAAATCTTTTAAAAATTTGATTTTAAATCAAATAATGCCAAAATTGGACTGCTTTGCCAGATACAGAATCGCCACCTAAATATTTTATTTTTGGAAAAATTTAGGAAAACCTAACTTGTGCCAAAGGCCACGTATTTGTCATCACCAAAGTTGACTCGGCTCGGGAACTTAGGTACAAGAGGGGAAGGTCATGAATTGAGCACCCCCACTCGCCCGATCAAAGATCGGCCTCTATTTATCATGATATGCTTTTTATAGACATTATGTGCTCTTATTCTGGTTATTAAACTAACCTTACTATGTGATGCGCACAAGCAAGTATAGACTAGTTTGCTCAAGTTGGAACAATTCAACTTATATTTGTTTGCGAAAATGGTTTGAATTTGCTATCTCAGGTGGGCTTAAAACATGATTTGCCACTCAACAAAGTGGGCTTAAAACATGCATTCGTTGAATCGTTCCAATTCAAACAACAAGCCTTCATCTACAGGCATTCAAGCAGTTTATCAAATAAGCATTTAGCCACATGGCAAGCATGCTAGATAAGTTATGGCAATCACTCACACTCGGGCAAGTATGCTAAAGCGTAAAAACTCACCTAGTACTCCAAGTTATGAAGATATGAGTTAGAAAAAGATGCATGATTCCTAAATATACAAATTGTCTAATGCAACACATGCAATGTGCAATTTAATAGGCTCGGCTACTAATATGGCATTTGAATTCAATTTGAGACATGCGGTCTAAGCACGTATTCAAATAATTATTGAAATGACAATGCAGTTTGAATGATGCGCCGAGCCTCGGTGCGTGCAAGACAAATGAATAGATGCAAGCATAAGATATGCTAATTGAAACATGCCCCTAATCTAACCATCAAAAGCAATTAAGTAAAAAGAGAAAGACGTGGGGTTGGAAGACGTTCACACACGCATGCACACTTATTACAACACTACACCCTTGCGAAGGAGGGTCCGCATGAAATAAGCTAAGCTAATTAGCTATGCTAATTAAGCTAATCTAATTAAACTAATTAGACTAGTTATTACAAGACAAATGAGCTAGCTAAGCTAATTACTAATTATTACAACACTTTAACTAATTAGCAAACTAATTAATTAATTTGCAACACAAGTGCATACAAACTAGGCATGTAAGACATTAAACTATGCTGCCACTTATTTGCCTCGGGAAGTGGAAGATGCACATGCTCGATTCTCGCCCCGAAAAGGCCACCGTTTTGCTCTTGAAAGTCTCTGCTTGCAGAGTTTGAGCATGTCCAGTATCTTTCTGCTCCATCTTACCAAAATCAACTAAGGTTCACATCAGTGACCTATCGGCCATAGATGAATGTTGCCAGCCCTCTACCGGCCAAAAAGGTGTACTGTCGGACATCTATGGTGCACTGTCGGCCATGAATGGCACACTGCCGGCCACTAATGCATTGGATCACCATGCTGCAGCAGAGTACAAACAGAGCAAAAAAAGGGTTTTTCCAAGAATCTATTTGTATTGTATCCCTCCTTATCATCTCAATATCTCAAAGGACTTACACATTTGGATCCAGAACCACCAATCAAGCAAGTTCATTGCATGATGGCCAAATATCCAAATTGTATAATTTTGATAAATGCACAAATATGACCAACAAGACCACTACCCTATCATGCATGATCAAGGGCAATGGAGACCTAGAAAAGTGGCACATTTCATCACTTTTGAGTATGAAATGTCCCATTTTCCTTGTGTTCAAATTAACATCTGATTTGAACACAAGCAATGCAACACAACACAAAGAAGTGCTTATCTTGTCACTTTTACTTGTAAATTTTGTTTACCCATTTTAATTACCAAATTATTCTTTAATCAATTTGTCCATTTGTGAGTTGTCCTCTAAGATGAAGGAAGTGTCAAGGTAAGAGAGAGATCATGCATTTGATAATGAACCCTCAAAGAGGATTAAACCATTAAGAATGACCTCAATCTCAAGCTTAAAGGATCCCAAACTTAAAACAACCCTCAAAAGCAAATGAAAGAGTTAAGCAAATAGGGAGGTTGCAGAGATTTAAGTGCTGAAATTAAGTGATAAAAGCACTAAAAACATGCAACCAAGTCACACCAATAATGTTTAAAGCTTTAAAACAACAAGCTAGTGAAGGAATTAACACTACAACTATGCAATACAAGACTCAAATGAACCAAACAGCCGAAAACAGAGGCAAAACAGCCCTAAACATGGTATAAAACATGCTGGAATTAGGCTACAAAAAGCTAAAACATTAAGCTAATACATGAGGCTAACTAGGCATGCAAACAAAACACAAGGAGGGGAGGCTAACCCCTTCAATTTTGGACTTCAAAATGGGTTTTTTGCCATTGAAAAATCTTTGAATTTCAGTGTTTAAAAGCCCAAAAAGTTTGATTTTAAAGTGATGAACAAAGGCACAATAAGCTTTACATGCTAAGAAGCAAAAATGGTGAACCACCCCTTAACCAAAAATGGCCTCAAACCACCTTTTTTAAGTCATAAAAATAGAGCTTTTTACAGTTCAAAATCAGCCCACAAACAGTTGAAAGAGATGGCATAACAAGTATTGAAAACAAGCTAACAAGACTAGTATTCTACCTCTTGAAGCAAATAACACTTTTAGGCACAAGTTCAAGCCAAAACCACCTTCAAGGGCTCCAAGAAGGTCCCAAGTTACCTCATCCCAAAGACTAGAAACTTTGGTTAAGGTAGTGTATGTGAAAGTGTAGAGAAAACAAGCTACAAAGCACAAAATATTAAGAGAGAGACAGAAATCTAGAGAGAGAAATTTTTTGTGTCTCAAATTTTTCTAACCACCACACATGAGAAAGGGGTCCTATATATAGAAAACACAAATTCCCCTCACAAATATCCAGCTATACACGTGCAAGAAGATGCATGAATCTGTGTAAACAGTTGGCACAAAATATCACAAAATATCTTTCGCAAACAATAGTGGCCAGCCGACCATTAGTGGTGGCCGGTAAGGCTTCATTGATGGCAGACAATGCACATCAATGGCCAGCAAAGGAGAAGTGGTGGCCGACAGCCTCCAAGGATGGCTGGCAGGCCATCAAAAACTTCAGACTGAAAAGACCTAGACATGGTCCAAAGATGAGACAAAATAGATGCATGGTTTGAAATGCTCAAAGCTATGGCATTCTGCGGAAGACTTTGAGCACTCGGCGGGCAAACAAACTCGTCACCGAATGTACCTGCAAGAACATCCAAGTCTTGAAGGGCAGTCAAAAATGTGGTGTCTACAGTTGCCTCTCTTTGACAAAACTCGGGGTCATGAAATGACATGAGTGAATGTCAAAGCCCAGAGACAACCCATTTGGACAAGGCCGCAAGACTTGGACAAAGAATTAAAACATAAATAAATTGTTGTGCCCACAGGCTGCCTACGTATCCCTTTGCAAGTAATCAAACCAGCGTAGTTCTGGGGCAAAATGCAAACGATATGCATGATGCTAGAACATAACTTATGATCATGTAATGAGGCTATAACGAAACATGTAAATGCAAATGCGATGCAATCAACATACCACAGTTAAACAGACCAAAATAGGACACAACAATCTCAATCATGAAAAGGAATAAGTAAATAAACATGTCATGCGTGGGAAACAAAAACCCAAACTACATTTCATACAAAAAGGATATAAGAAAATTATGCAAACTTAACTACGCATCACGCAAGAAAGACAAAGAACAACACAACCATCGGTGCACCTGAAGTTGAAACAAGACCTTACTCGCGTTGCACGCGGAAGGAGAAAAGGATGGTGCGAACATCGGGACACACCCGAATGCACCTAACCGAAGACGTCCTAATGCGCCGCACGCGAGAGGAGAAGAGGAGGTGTGAACACCGGAACGCATCCGAATGTTATTAACCGAAGATGTCCTAACGCGCCGCACGCGAGAGGAGAAGGGGTTGATGCGAACACCAGAATGCGTCCGAATGTTCTGAACCGAAAATGTCCTAACGCGCCGCACGCCAGAGGAGAAGGGGAGGTGTTAACACCAAAACGCATCTGAATGTTCCAAACTGAAAACTTCCTAATGCGCTACTCGCGAGAAGAGAAATGGAGGTGTGAACACTGGAACGCATCCGAATGTTCCAAACCGAAAATGTCCTAACACACTGCACGCGAGAGCAGAAGGGGAAGTGTGAACACCGAAACGTATCCGAATGTTCCAAATTGAAAACGTCCTAACACGCCGCACGTGAGAGAAGGGGAGGTGTGTGACTCGACTTTCTTCGCGCGCCCCCTTTTCGGAGAGGTGCGAATTGGTCTCCTACAGTTCGGACTCCTGTTACGGTTTTGAATCTAATCTCACAAAGTGCAATATGAGACTGATAAACACCAACGAGTCCAATCCAGCAAACCATTTTGGAAAATCAGATTTTGAATCAAATAATGCCAAAACTAGACTACTTTACCAGATTACAAAGTCGCGACCTAAATATTTTATTTTTGAAAAATTTAGGAAATCCTGACTCGTGCCAAAGGCCACGTGTCCATCATCACCAAAGTTGCCTCGGCTCAGGAACTTGGGTACGAGAGGGGAAGGTTCTGAAATGAGCACCCTCACTCGCCCAATCAAAGATCGACCTCTACTAAGCATGATATGTTGTTTTATAAACCTCATGTGTTCTTATTCTGATTATTAGCTAACTTTACTATGTGATGCGCACAACATACAAGTATAGACTCAATCACGAGAATTTGAACAAAACAATTCATGTTTGTTTTTCGAAAATGGTTTGAAAGTGCTACCCGCAAGTAGGCTAAAGTGCAGATTTGCCACCCTCAAGTGGGCTTTAAAACATGATTTTGCCACTTCGCAAAGTGGGCTTAAAACTCACATTCATTAAATTGTCCCAATTCAAACAATGAAGCCGTCATCCACAGGCATTCATGCAGTTAAGCATTTAAGCAAATAGTATCATGGCAACCATGCTATCATTGCAACACTCACGCTCATGCAAGGATACTAAAGCGTAACACTTACAGTGTACTCCGAGCCAAAACAAAAACTAGTTAAAAATATGCGTGATCCTAACTATACAAGATGCCTAATGCAACACATGCAATAATGTAACTGAATAGGCTCGGTGTAGACACCCCATTTTTGACCGACCTTAAGACTCAGACGTCACTGATTGAGCGCTTGGTGATGTTGCATAATGTGCTCGTTCAGAAGTTTCAGAGTTGCGGCCGTGAGCCCTGCCTCCGGACTCCCGAACCCTCTTCTGTGCCTTGTCTCGGTTTGCGAACCAGACTCGATTTTCTCTGTTTCTTTTCCTGAGGGGAGGGAGAACCGCCCCCCCACCCCCCCCCCATAGATATGGACACACTCAAAAATTCTTACTTCCCTATGCGTCCGCAATACTATAATAATAACCAACATTAGGAAACCCACAGTGTATAGCTTACCGCCAGCTCATCCCCCATAGTTGTGAACTCTCATTCTCACATCAACTGCAAAACAAGTTTCAAATAGTATGACGTAGTTCTCCCACGAGCTAGTACCCATTTGTCAAGTATGGTGATTCAAATTGTAATAGCATTACCCTGAATCTATACCATACCACTATACCACTTATAACCACCTCTTCAGACCATATTCCTTACTAAAAGCTCTATCATTCCTTAGCAATCCATAACTGGCACACAGTACAAGTAAATGCAAGCTTGGTAATAATAGTCCCTAAAGACTTCCCTTTCACAGATTTGCAAAAGCTGATCAAAATCATTCCATTGAATGGATGCCAATCAACATTATTTTTCTTTTTATGTAGGTCCACACTCTTTCAGAGAATGGACAATCAAAGAAAGATTGTTGTGTTTCACATGTGATGTCTCACACCCACACACACCACACTCAGCAGATTGAGTCACACAAGAATTCATCTTCTCCTGTGTCAGTCTTGCAAAGGAACAGCCATCCACACCACAAAACTCCACTTTTGGATATATGAGGTTCCCCAAATAATCTTAGACCCAGTTACCATGAATGAAATGTTTCTTCTAAGGAATCCATTTGACTGGATAGTGAAATTTGCATTAGCAGCAGTGCACCAAACAACATCATCAGACCCCACCAGTAGAAGAAAGGAAAGAGTACTCATTATTCGAGATGCATAAAGCTCCCAGAAGAATGGGAAAGCCATCTCAAAGCTTAGTACCCTCCACAATTCTCACTACCTTAGCATCTATAACCAGTGCAGAAAATCATAAACATCCCAACCCAAATCTATCCCACACAGACCCCATAGGGCCAGTATCAAACCATTAAAAAATACCCTAGAACCATCTCCTCCCTATGCTGATTAAAGGGTAAATGACTAAGGTCTTAAGAGAAAGATTTTCCTCAAAACCCAGAGGGGTCATTTCGGCCACCCTAACTCTCCAACCTTCTACCTTGAGGATATAAACTTAACCCAAGGCACTCCACATAGATGGTCACCTCTTTAGAATGAGTTATAAGTTGTCTTTTATTAAATGTTTTCAAGCTGTAAATATTTTGATGAGACTCTTTGTTACAAAACTATTTTGCCCTCACTATCATACTTAGGATTCGTGTGTTCTGAACGTGAGGCTTTTGGATGATTTTGCCGGGTATATTACACTTTTGAGGCTGTGCTGGATGATTTGCTGCACAGTGCATTTTGGACGAGTAAATTACAGTATATAGGATATCTCGATCAGTACTCGATGCTACCATTTGTTGCCGACTTATCAGTTTTTACTTCTATTTCTCTCCATTTGGTTATTTCATGCTACCTCGCTTTGTTCAAAATCTGTCTCTCCGTTGATATGATTTGAACATGTGATTCTAGGTTTAATCTTTCTCCAATGGTGCTTCTCGTTTAGGTTTGTCGTTTATCTCTGTTATAGTTGTGTAGGCGCCCCTTGTAATTTTGTTAATTTGTATATTTTTCTTGTTTATAATCTTATTCACCCCAAAAAAAAAAAAAAAAAAAAAAACAAATTATGGCTAATAAATTGAGTTCTATACAGAAAGAGAGAAGTGATAGAGAAGGTTAGAGAGAAGCTTTCTCTGGAGCTTAGAACAAGAAAAGAATGAGAATATGAAGAAAATCAAAGCGGAATTCACATTCATCCTTTTGATTGAGAAATTGAAATGATTTGAGAACCTAAAATTGGTGCACAAACTGTATCTTTAAGCTACATCACTCGTAAACTTTCTTTCTTTAGAGACTAAGCAAGATTATTAGTAAACTGAGCCATGAATAATGAAGCAATTAGGTTAAGCTAATTAGTTCTTAAAATGGAAAGGAGAAGGATAGAGCAAGTTAGAGAGAAACTTTTCTTCTTAGAGCTCAAAGAGAAAGCTAGAAAAAGAATGAGAAATGGAAGAAAAATCGAAAGAATATTCTAAATCATCCCTTGGATTTGAGAATTGAGCACTTAGTTGATTTAGAAAACCTTAAAATGAGTGCTTAAAGTAAAGTAATATCATTAAGTTATAATTACTCAATAAATTCTTTCTAGAAGTTAGTAAGATTAGTTTAATTAAACTTGACCAATTAAACTAATTAAACATTAATGGCCTAAGTCTAATTGTTCCTAGAGAATAGTTTCAAATTAAAAGGATTAGTTGAGAGCTTCTCTTTCTAGAATCTAGAGAGAGAAGCTCCCTCTGTTGTTAACCTATGAGTGTGTGAAGCGTTCCTTATTATTCTTTGTCTGATTTGGGTGGGTGTTGTTGTTATCTGAATCTCTAGGTCTTTATTTTTGTTAGATTTAGGAGGTTTTTGAAGTGTTTTTTGTGGGTCGCTTGCTGTTGTTTGAAGATGAAAATGTGATGCCTTAGCGGGAGCCTGTGAGTTTTTTTGTCAAAGTGTTGCAGGAGCCAACAGTTCGTCACTGGTGGATACGTCTGTTGGCTCATTATTCTAGTAATCGATATAAATGAGTTACGACGCTGTAAGAAGCTCCTGCGTCTGGTTTGTGGCTTCGCCTGTAGTGTCAGGTTTCCAACTTGTTTGGCTGACGTGGTGCTAGAAGTGCATCTTGTTCTTAATGGCTGCTCTTACTGCCAATTCACAGTTCACCGGTCCTGAGGCAAATACTAAAGGTGTCGAGCTCGGATTTTGCAGATTCTGTCGGCTAGCCATCGTCGTTGATAGGTTGTGTGAAGGCTAGTTGTGATTATACGTGCTCTCTTAAGTGTTCAAGCATCGAGGAGTGTCTTTCACGCTCCTTCGGTGAGTACACATGATAGTGCTGAGGTGAGTTTTTGCGCCTTACATTGGTCGAAATCAACTACACTCCGTCTATTGTTAAACAATTTATGGTGAAACTAAGTTGAAAATGATGTTATTGTACATGACAGAGCAGCTACTGGGAGCAAGGATGCCTCTAGAGTTTTTTTTTTCCTAAAGTTTTCCTAGATGTACATTGTGTGGTTGAGATTAATGACAAGTCACCATCAAATTTTTAGCATTAAATTCTCAACCACACAATACACCACTTTAAAAACTTTAGAAAAAAAAAACACTCTAGAGATCCTTGTGCTACGTGGGTTTAGCAATGACCGACGATTTAGGGTAAAACCAGCACATGGTTTTGGTTTAGTTTGTTTGAAGTGGCCCATCAATTTTCACTGGTGGGCAGTGTTTTTAAAACACAAGTTTCTTGTGGCCCGTGAATATGGTTGACCCTGGATTTATTTGATATTGGGTTGGCAATTTTTTTTTTTTTTTTTTGTTGTCATAAGAGGTTATATGGGGTTGTGTTGGACTACCTATTGTACACACTTTGGGCCCCACTTGATAAGGATTTTGATTATATTAGTAGCCCCTTCTGACTCAATGATATATTATTAAAATGGACCTCGGACTCACTTCTTCTTTTGTATTAGGCTGTAATTGGTATCATTTTGAAAAATTTCTTCTTGTTTAGTCACCTTTGCAGCGATCATTATAGTTGATTATTTTCATATGCATGGATCATATACTTTATTGATCGATATGAGGCTTTGGTTTTGAGCCATCTCCACTAAGAGTGACTGGGGGAGTCACTGCTATGGGCATAAGTTGTTCGTGGACTAACCGAGTTAAGATTGAGAGTTGAGCAGAATCCTACCACGGTGTGCTTCTTGTCATTGACCCTTCCTTGTCTTCATGAAACAATAGTGGCTCTAATCTTAAATCCTCGAACAAAAGAGAGAATGATGTAAAAGGTTAGAGAGAAACTTTCTTTTGAGTAGAGAGGAAAAAAATGAGAAATGAAGACAATCAATTGAATTCAAAATTCATTCCTTTGGGATTGAAAATTCGAACACTTAGTGAATTCATATTAGCGAGAACGTAATACATACTTATTTTCTCAGAGCTTTCCATTTACAAGCCATACCATATATATATATTATATTAGTATATATTTAAGAGAGAGAAGAGAGAGAGGAGAGAGATGAGAGAGCACATTTGTGGTGTGAATTTTTAGAAAATTTAGCTGCTCCATCCATCTTCTCTCATCACAAACATAGCCCAAATTGAAAGAATCAAATCTTTTCTCCTACCACCATCTCAAAGAACTAAGTCGCCCCATAGCTTCACTGTAGTGTTTGCGTCTGCCTCCGTCTTCTGGGCGAAGGGAGCTTAGCATCTTTAAATCTTGTTGTAGAGAGTCGGTGATGACATTCATCGTTGCGCGTCGCTATTGCTTGCCCACTCTTCGATGTTCTGAATTTGGAATTTCGTCGACGAGGGTGACTTCTGATGGCGAGTAGTCGAATGTTGGCGGCAAGCCTTGTTGAGCTTCGGGATTGTGGACATCAGTAAATTGAGGTTTGTTTTTGTTTGTTTTGCTAGAGCAGAGAAGAGTTGAAAGGAACAAGAAATGAAGAGAGCTATTGTGGTATGATGGGTTCGTAATATATATAATTTAATAGATCATTAATATATAGAGAGAGAAAGGAGAAACGAAAGAGAGACATACAAGGAAATTAAAGTGAAACTATCCCTCAATTATTGGTGTAAGTTTTAAAATATATCCCTCGATGTATTGATTTTAAACATATATTACAAAGGAATTAAAGTAAATATATGTTGCAAATCAGATTTCATCGTTTATAATAAACTCAACCCCGACATTCGTCAAATAATAACATATATTTATTTGAAGATATTATTGGCTTATTTATAACAATTTATTTTAAGATAAGATAAGTTCATAATAAAAAAAAATAAATAAAAATAAAAGTGTCCACTGTTCACTTTTGATAATCTCTGTCATTGTTGTTGGTTACGGTGAGAGCTTCTCTCGTTGTTAGCCCATGAAGTTACTTACTGATTCTTTATTTGTTTGTGATGCTGTGCTTGTGTTGCTGAATCTGGTCTTATTCTACTAGATTTAGGAGATTTTCTTTGCTGCTTTGGGATGTATCTTGGTGACTAAGTGGGTTTCACGCGGGTGAATAGTGTCGCGTTGTCATCACCTCATGTTGTCGTCGTCGCTTCACTGCTCGCTTACAGGGGATGGATGTTTCGTCCACTACGAGTGGTATTTGCTTGGGCTCTGTTTTTCTGATTAACCTTCTCTTTCTGTCTAGAGAGAGAATGATTGGATGTTAACAGGTGTGAGACCTGGCTGCAAAGATGATTTGATTAGCCCTTTTGGCTTAGTCTTCTCCTACCAAAAATCTGTGGGTGAGTAAATGTATCAAGTTTGTTAGGATCCGTTCTGGAGTGTGATTGCATTCCTGCCCATCTTTATCTCGAAGTCATCTCATACAATGTCGTCCACTGAGTTCTATGCAGTGGAGGGTTTCTGATGTATGTCATCTTATGCAGCGGTGTAAAGCATGGTGGTGCTCGCTTTGGTTTTGGGGTTGCTCCGGCGGTGTGCTCTATGGGTGTCTATGTTTTCACGATGCAGCGGTTAGCTGGTGTGAGTGAAAGTCCTCTATCGCAAAGAATGGTTTGTGTTGGTGAGTAGTCTGCGGGTTAGCTGTTCTTGTCAGCTTCTTTTCCACACTGGTAAGGATTGTCATTACGGTCTCCCGGTAAAGATAAGTGGAAGCGATGGTGTGCACGACTTCATTGCGTTATGAAACAGTATCATCTTGCTGCTTCCCGTTCCCACCGAATTTTGGGCCTAGTTTCAAAAAGGGCTGCTTTTATTTTGCGTTGTTTATTCCTTTTCCGAATGGTGCACTGCAGTGCAACGTGATGGCGTTGTGTGTATAGCCATTATATAGGCCTGCTGCTGTGCTGCAAACGTGGCCCAGGTTTGGAGTGGTATATATAATATTAGTAATACCTTTTTATTTAGTGAACTCCACCTGTAGCTTCTGTGAATTTGAGGAGTATTGGTGAAGTTTCAACCACGATTTTTATTTAGCTATTGGGCTTGTGAAATGAACTAGCTTGGTTGGTTTGCTCAGTTTTTGGGCCCATGACTCATGGTTTGTGAAGACTAATTCGTTTTTGAAGAAATCGCGTGAGCCCATTTTTGAATCATTGTTAATTCATTAAATGACGGTAGTTTTGGAGTACATTTTTTGTTTAGCCAACGATGCAGTGAACCATCTATAATTGAATTTTCTTCATGAGTTTGATTGTGTGATCTTATGTGACTCTTTATGTAAGATAGTTTGAGTCATGTCCGCCAAGATGATTGCGGGAAGTTATTGCTATGGGGTAATCGTATGACTATCCGGTTAAAGGACTGAGATGAGCGGGAGGATAGCTATCATTTTCTGGTGCTTCTTGTCTTTCATGTGCCATCCTAATTGATTTTATTGCACGGCTGACATGAGTGAGTGGGCACACTGCGTTGCGGTTTGAGCTTATGATCTACCAAGAGGGACTGTGGATGTGCAATTGCTCTCATGATATTTTTGCTATATATTGGTTTGTTGTTGCCTGCTATAGTTTTTTTGCTACAACTCCAAGACTTTTGCTTATGTGAACTTGATCGGCTAGCTTCATGTGAACTCTGTCGGTTTCTCGTGGAGTAGATTTTTCCCTCCTTCACAGCTTTGATAGGCTTAGAATGTCCGTTGTGAAGGACTGATGCTTATTGACCCATGCATTATCTCGGTAGAGAACTGGATGGCTTAGTCGCTTGGTATCACTTTATTCGATTGCATGTTATTGCATTTTGAGTGTCCTGTTGTGTTTATAAGCTTTTGTGTTTTTGTTGTTTTCTTTGCCCATATATTTACCCATAGTGCCATTTGACGTCTTGTGTAAGGTTATTGGGACAAAAAATGCGCATCATATGGGCAAACGTTGGGCTTTATGTTTTTTTTTATGTTATTCTCCCTTTCTTAGTATGCAGTGTGGTTATGTGCGTTAGGTATATGTTTTTATAATTGTTTAGGCTTACTAGGATATTCCCGCCTATGTAAACTTGTAAATTTCATTGTGTTCTTATTTTATGACTGTACTTACCCAAAAAAGAAGAAAACTTTTGATAATCAGTTTTTCGCCCCTTGTCCATTAAGTTTTAAAACAAAAAGTACTATACTAATCGAATTCTGGCCACAAGACTCTCAGAAAATTAAATAAGTAAAAAAATCGATAAAACAAACTCAAATATCACACCAAAACAGTCCCACTGTTTCAATGGTGGTGCATGAAAATCACATAGAAATATTAAAAATTGTTACATGTCATTATTTTTGTGTCACGTTTTATTTATCGTGAATAATTTATGTTTAGTTTTTCTTTCTTGTTAAGAAATAAGCATTAAAGAATAATGAAAAGGCGAATAAAACTATTCCATAATATAAAATAGCGAAAAAAAGTAAAAAGTAATGATTTCATAACAATCCTTTAAATATTTCAATATCCTATTAAGCAAACATATTAAGATGTTTTAAAACTCATAATACATACATTTTCATAGATCGCTCATTTTTATTTCATAATTTAGCACAACTTATTCATTGAATTTGGAAAATCAATTTTCCCACCAAAAACATTACAATTCCCAATGCATATAAAAAATTTAAACATCTAAACACATAATTGAATCAAGTCCAAAAGATAGTCACTCGTCCCAAAACTCTCAAAGAATTCCTTTTTTTGGGATTAAGACATAACTAAAGACAAAAGAAATATACAAAGATTACAAGGGAATGCCCAGGCCCGTACACCCAGCTATACAGCAAAAACACACAAAAACCACAGAAACGACCAAAGAAACCAAAGTAAAAAAACCCAAACACTCTCAGAAACCATATCAAAAGAGATAGGAGAATCAACACCGCAATCCAACCAAAATAAACGAACTAAATAAACAAAAATAGGGCCCAAAATGAAACAAAATGTGAGCAACATCTCTCCGCCCCTACGCGCAGAGAAAACACTATACCCGAGTAAGGTAAAAACAAAACAAAAAGAAACTGTGCATCAAGGTCAAGCACAAGCACTCAAACTAAACCATATCCAGCACCAAAATTAATCAAAGGTATCCAATCATATTCAAACACATCCCTAGTACATCCCATTAGGTAGGCAAAAACAGATTTAGTAGAAAACAGTAACGTTAGACCTTATTAACATAAAGAAGACAACTTATCCATTTGAAATATCTAATAGTACATATAGGTCCACGTTAGAATCCACGTTGATCAGCGTGTTTCAATAAGTCTTAAAGCAAGTTCACCCGGCTACAAGGTACCATCAGAAACTTAATGCCATGCTCACATAATGCAACATATAAGTCTTACACTTATCCTAAACTATATGCACGTCCTCACCAAAGCATAGTAAACCCTTGTTGTAAAAAACCACTTCCTATGAGCCCAGAGAATATTCAAACCCAAGTTGCTTTAATTGAGTGGTTTAAAATCCATCTAATTTATTCAACTCTGGATTTTCCAAATCTAGTTGTTTGCTCTTGTTAGTTTGGTGCTTTAGTTTGTTTTTTTGTCATTGGAGCCGCTCTTCTATGTGTTTTGTTTGTATATTAAGGTTAGCCCTGGGCATGCCCCCTAGTAGCGTGTATATTTTTGTTTTTTCATTTACGACTTACCCAGCCAAAAAATCAAACACCAGACACTACACTTTATACCAAAGTTGTAAACACCTCACTTTTTATTACTTGGAATCCATTACCAAATTCATTTAAATTAAATCAATTCAGAGATAGCATGCGGAAAATCTACCACACGAGGAGGAATAAATAAAAATTCTCTCATTCGAATAAAAATGAATGCAATAGTGTATATCTAAATAATTTGCCCGAAGCTCACATCTTTAAAAGTAAGAGAAGGGTTTAACCTTTCAAAAAAAATGCACTTGTCCACAATATAAAGGCCTCTGCAAACAACTATCTCTTATTCTTTTATTATATTCTTATGTTTTTTATTTCTAATTTATATTTTTTTTATAATTTTCATTTATTTTTGCATTATGTTATTTATTTTAATATTTTCCTCTTTTTTTTTTTTTTTTTTTTTTTTTTTTCCTTTTTTTAAACTGTTTTTTAGCGTTGATCCTCGATCTCAAAACCACTCTTAAACACTCCTGAAAAGAATTATCAATGTGAATGAACATAAGTCCAGTAGAGGATCCCTAAACATGATCCTAAACTGAACAACATACAGATACTATTATCATGAACTGCTTCACTTATCAGCATTGTACATATTGTGGCGTTATATCACATAGAGTATACTACATCTGTACTTTCATTAAATCTTTCGATTTATTCAAACAATACATCAATTTCTCATTTTTACTTTCTCGTTTTCAATCCTTTAACAAATGATTACATAATAATTGGCCTTTGTCTTGAAACAAATCACAAATCCGATTTTTCTTTTCCTATTTCTTACAACCCTCAATGCACATAAATACCCCTTCGCATCACATTTCCTGCCTTAAAACTCTTAAGTCTCACAAAGGAAAAATATTTCTAATTCATACAATCACATATTTTTCACATCCAACTGTGACTAAAGTTACACAACACATTTTCAATTTTAGCTGCAAAATATTATTAAAAAACAAGAACAACACCACCACATCTCCTTTCATATCTCTAAAATATCCAAACAAACCGAGTTAAACTTTACACGGCGGTTTCCAGAACCACCATCATCACAACACAAGACATATTATTTTGACAAGCTCACAAAGTTTGCACATACAATAGATTATATCAACAACACTCTTACTTTTACAACTGTCTGAAAGTCACCGTAAGACAAAGTACATACCTTTATACTCAGACATAATGCCAAATCCTTCCAGAAACCGTAGGAGGTAATGGTACGGCTTCACCAATCAGCACTAGCTGCGAAGAACTGGTACCCCGTATCTCAACATGCACAAGTTCAAAACCATCGCTTTGTACTAACAGGGAGAAATACTCCAGTATACATATACACAGTAAAGTCATGTGTGGCAAAAGGGAAAGGGAGTAGGAGCTAATCCTGAAAGGGGGTAAGTAGACGGGAAGATAGACACAAACCGATAAATGGCCGAAAGAAGACCCATCATAGAAACCCCCGAGAGCAGCGACAGTAACAAGGTGTGGGGCAGCGTGGAGACAGACGGCCAACCGGAGTTGACACAGACTGATAAAACGGGAGTTAGAAAAATAAGTACAGTCTAAACCGGGGGTGAGCAACAGACATGCAAGAATCAAGGAGCGAATAGCACACGCGGGCAATGGGGTGGCAGACGGAGGGAAGGATCTGAACCGGGCAGAAGAGCAAGAGGAGATGGCACATTGCGTCCCTTGTCTAGCGCGAGTAGTTCCTCACTCATCCGTCTCGATGATCGAGGCACTACCGTAAGCATGCGCACAGCTGTCAACTCCGTTATGCGTCACCTTGGATTTCAATTATCTCTCTCCCGCGTGTGAGATCACCGCGCTATCACATGCATCGATCGTGAGAGACTCCTCTCGCGCTCGTGAGTATCTCTCTCCTGGTGAGCTTAGTGCATGTTAGCATCCTTGCATGCAGTGTGGACGTGACTGCCAGAATAGCATGCTTACCATGAGGCTATGTGCTTATCTGATATAACTTGCCTGAATGCCTGTGGGTGAAGGTTGGGTTACTAAATTGGAATAAATCATCAAATGTTTTAAAGCCTACCTGCGGGTAGCAAACCATTTTCAAAACAAGCATGAAATGTTTCTTTCCAATTCAGGCGACCCGGTCTATATTTTTATGTTGTGCGCATCACATGATAACCTAGGCTAATAAACTCGGAATAAGAACTCACATGTTTTCAAAAATTGATATAATCGGTTAGTAGAGGCCGGTCTAATGACCGGCGAGCGGGGTGCTCACGAAGTGACCTTCCCCAATCGTACCCAAGTTCC
>NW_021025826.1:1755017-1782126 GCF_004153795.1 Camellia sinensis | reverse complement strand
CCATCTCTCAGTGCCGTGGGCTGCATTTTGTGCCGTAGGCCATTTTGCCCATTTCAGAGTCCGGTTTCCGATTTTTTCGTGACCGTTGGCCGTGTGCCTCGGTTCAGGGACCGGCTAACCCATCACCGTTTTGCATCTAATTTTTGGCATAAATCCTTATTTTCTCCCTTTTAGAGGGAGGACACTGGGGTCCTGAGAAAACCACTTCGTGGCCGAATGCCACTTTCGGGTGCTTAACAGCACCATTTTCGGGAACTCCGAACTGCGCGTTTTGGCCTCCCGACTTTCCGTTTTGCAACGGTTTTGTTCATCATAGGGAGTGTGAACCTAGCTGTTAGGCGTCGACTAGGAGTGTCACATGAACGGTGTGGAGAGGCACACGCGTAGTATTTTTTGATTACTGCTATGAAACAGTATAACTAATTCCCAATACTGCCTCCGCACCCTCAGTTTACCTTCCTAGGGCTAATACGAGGTACTGCAACAAATAAAAAACCGTTGCAAAACGAAAGTTCGGAGGCCAAAACGCCAGTCGAGTGGTCCGAAAATGGGGCTGTTAAAGCACCGAAAGTGGCATTCGCACGAAGTGGGTTCTCAGAACCCCAGTGTCCCTCAAAGGAGAAAATAAGGGGATTAATGCCCAAAATTAGAGCAAACGGTGATGGTTAAGACGGTCCTGAACCGAGGCACACGGCCAATCGGTCCCGAAAAATCGGAAACCGGACTCTGAAATGGGGCAAATTGGCCTACGGCCACAAAATGCAGCCCAACGGCACACTGAGAGATGGTCTACTGGACTCTCCCTCCCCTCAGGAAAAGAAACCAGAGAAAATCGAGTCTGGTTCGCAAACCGAGAACATAGGCACAGAAGAGGGTTCGGAAGTCCGGAGGCAGGGCTCACGGCCGCAAACTCTGAAACTTCTGAACGAGCACATTATGCAACATCACCAAGCGCTCATCAGTGACGTCTGAGTCTTAAGGTCGGTCAAAAAAATGGGGTGTCTACACCGAGCCTATTCAGTTACATATTGCATGTGTTGCATTAGGCATCTTGTATAGTTTAGGATCACGCATATTTTAACTAGCTTTTTGTTTTGGGCTCGGAGTACACTGTAAGTGTTACGCTTTAGTATCCTTGCATGAGCGTGAGTGTTGCAATGATAGCATGGTTGCCATGATACTATTTGCTTAAATGCTTAACTGCATTGAATGCCTGTGGATGACGCTTCATTGTTTGAATTGGGACAATTTAATGATGTGAGTTTTAAGCCCACTTTGCGAAGTGGCAAAATCATGTTTAAAGCCCACTTGAGTTGGCAAATCTGCACTTTAGCCTACTTGCGGGGTAGCACTTTCAAACCATTTTCGAAAAACACAAACAACACATGAATTGTTTTGTTCAAATTCTCGTGATTGAGTCTATACTTGTATGCTGTGCGCATCACATAGTAAAGTTAGCTAATAATCAGGAATAAGAACACATGAGGTTTAAAAACAAATAATCATGCTTAGTAGAGGTCTATCTTGATTGGGCGAGTGGGGGTGCTCATCAGAAACCTTCCCTCTCGTACCCAAGTTCCTGAGCCGAGGCAACTTTGGTGATGAATGGACACGTGGCCTTTGGCACGAGTCAGGTTTCCTAAATTTTTCAAAAATAAAATATTTAGGTCGCGATTGTAATCTGGTAAGTAGTCTAGTTTTGGCATTATTTATTCAAAATCTGATTTCCAAAATGGTTTGCTGGATTGGATCGTTGGTGTTTATCAGTCTCATATTGCACTTTGTGAGATTAGATTCCAAACCGTAACAGGAGTCCGAACTGTAGGAGACCAATTCGCACCTCTCCGAAAAGGGGGGCGCGAAGAAAGTCGAGTCACACACCTCCCCTTCTCTCACGTGCGGCGTGTAGACGTTTTCAATTTGGAACATTCGGATACGTTTCGGTGTTCACACTTCCCTTTGCTCTCGCGTGCAGTGTGTTTAGGACATGTTCGTTTGGAACATTCGGATGCGTTTCCAGTGTTCACACCTCCATTTCACTTCTCGCGAGGCAGCGCATTAGGAAGTGTTTCAGGTTGAACAATTCAGATGCGTTTTGGTGTTAACACCTCCCCTTCTCCTCTGGCGTGCGGCGCGTTTAGGACCATTTTCGGTTGCTTTGGTTATATTAGATATCCGCAAGTTTGGCACCGAGTCAGGGTTTCCTAAATTTCCCAAAATAAAATATTTAGGTGGCGACTCTGTATCTGGCAAAGCAGTCCATGTTTGGCACTTCTTTCAAAAAAATCTGTTTTCTCAAAAACGATTTGCCAGATTTGGACTCTTTGGTTCAGACTTAGAACCGTGACTAACGAAAGTCGAGTCCGAGTTGTAGCGAGGTCCCCCGCGGGCTTGTTACCCTCGGCTATCTAAGATGGAATATGAATGCGACAATTTTATACATGTATTCAAAGAGGTATTGAAATACAATGCAGTTTGAATGATGCGCCGAGCCCGGTGCATGCAGTACAAATGAAGGATGCAACATACAAGCATAAGGTATGCTAATTGAAAATGATCCCTAATCTAACCATCAAAAGCGGATAAATAAAAGGGAGAAAGACGTAGGGTTGGAAGACATGCACACATACACGCACGCTTATTACAACATTGCGCCATCATGAAGGAGGGTCTGAATAAATAAGCTAAGCTACTCTAAGCTAAGCTACTTATTACAAAACAACTAATTAACTATTCTAGCTAATTAATTACAACATAATTGAATAACTAGCTATGCTAAGCTAATTAATTACAAACCGAATTAATTAATTAAACACTTAACTAATTAATTACAAAACGATTAAGCTAATGAACTATTTAGCTAAACAATTTGAATGAATGGCCTCAGGAAGCGAGAGAGATATGCATGCTCGATTACGTCCTCCCGAAAATCCACTACCTTGCCTCTAGATGCCTCTGTTTGCACATCTTTGGACCTCTAAAAATTGTGCCAACTTCCAGACTGTTTCTGTTTGATCTCAAGAATACATTGATGGCTAATCGGCTATAGTGGGTGGCCATCGGCCAGTACTTATGGTCGGTCGGCTTCTTTGGTAGCCGGTTGGCTAGTACTAGTGGCCGGTCAGCCACTACTTCCCTGAATTTCTTCCTTTTGCTGCAACAGAGAGCAAACAGAGGCATGACAGTGTATTTGTAAGGAAATGTGTGTATTGCTACACTCCTTATCATTTTTTAAGCTCAAAGGAGTGTGGCACTTGGCTCTTAAGCCACCAACCAAGCATTTTCAATGCATGGTGACCAAAGGACCAACCTTGTATAAGCTCAATGAATGCGCAAATAAGACTCGAAGAGCCTCCACCCTATCATGCATGATCAAGGGGGATGACGACCAAGAAACGTGACATGTTTCATCACTTTGAGTATGAAACGTCCCACATTTCTTGTGTTTGGATTAACGTCTGATCCAAACACATGCAATACAACACAAATGCTTATCTTGTTCATGTTTTACTTGGCTAATTCTTGTTTACTCATTTTAACTTTACCAAACCATTCTTTAATTGGTTAAGTCCAATGTGCAAGTCCTCTAAGGAGAGGAGGTCAACCAAAAGAATGGTTTAAGGCATAGGAGAGACCATGCCTTTGACTAGGAGGAACCCTCGAAAGAGGATTAAAGCCATTTAAGCACAAGCCTCAATCCCAAGCTTAAACACAATCTCAAGGCCAACCAACTCTCAAAGCAAATAAAAAGATGAAGAAATGAGGGAGGTAGTAGATTTTCAATGCTGAAATGGCATGCTCAAGACGCTAAATCATGCAAACAATCCATACAAGACATGCTCAAAAGCCAAATACATTAAGCTAGTAAAGAGCATCACTCTAGAAGTATGCAATATCAAGAATAAACAACTAAACTAGCTCTGGACAAAGCTTAATCATGCCAAATCAGAGACTACAACATGCTGAAATTGAAGCTCAAATAACAAGAAAAACATGTTCGTATGTAGGCTCACAAGGAAGGCATAGAGCACAACTCTTAGAAGCATTGAAAGAGTGGAATATGTGAGAGTGTGACTACACTATATGCACTAAAATTGCATGCTAAATGATGCCAAAACATGCAATCATCACATACACAACATGTTAAAGGCCTCAAAACTCAAAGCTAGTCAAGGCCATTTACACTACAACTATGCAAGGCAAGCTTCAAAGGACCAAGACTACTCAAAACAGAGTTAGAGCATGGAAAAACATGAGCAAAAGCATGCTGAAATGGAGCTAACACAAGCTAAAATGATAGGCTAACTTATTAAGCATGTTAGGCTAATAAGCATGATTGCACTACAAGTACCAAAAGCAAGCAAGAATTGACCCAACCAGCCAAAAACAGAGTTATAACATATTAAAATAAGGCCAAAAACATGCATGAACTAAGCTTCAAAAAGGTAGAAATAGAAGCTCACTTATTGGGCCATCAACACATGCAAACAAAACACAAGGATGAGAGGCTATCCCCTCCTATTTGGGACCTCAAAACCAACTTTTCACCACTGAAAATCCCCTGATTTCAGCGGTTAAAAGGCCAAAAAAAAGATTGTGTCAAAGGCTTTAAAAGATGGCACAAAGCTTAGCAAATAAACCACAAAAGAGGATGAACCAACCTTAACTCCAAAAGGGCCTCAAACTACCATTTTTAACACTTAAAAATAAAGGTTTTTGTAGTTGACAACTAGGCCAAAACAGCATGCAAAAGGTGGCCAAACTAGTAAATGAAACAAAGCTTTAAAAGGCGTAAAGACTTACCTTTGAAGAACAACAACAAACAGCAAATGTTCTGAGCCAAAACCAGCTTTAGGAGGTCCAAACAAGCCTTAAGGAATCTCAGCTCCAAGGTCAAGATGTTTGGCTAAGGGGGTTGTATGTAAATATGTGAAGAACACTCACTTTCAAGCACAATATATATATATATATATGTAGAGAGAGAGAAAGAGAGAGAATTCTAGAGAGAGGGGGAAATTTTGCTTCTAAAATTTCAGAACCCTCCAAAAGGGAGAGGGACCTCCCCTTATATAAGAAAACAAGCTAAAAGCTTGTTTCCATCCTTCTATATACGTGTATGGAGGATGGCTTCAGTGACCAACAGCTGGCACAGTTGGCACACAAAATATCTGAAAAAGTAAAAAAATGGCCGCCGGCCATTATTGGTGGCCGACCGGCCATCAGTGTAGCCGACCGGCCACAATTGATGGCCGATGGACATAAACCATGGCTGATGGGTTTTAGGGCTAGCCGATAGGTCACCCTCTTCCCCAGAAGTGAATCTACAAGCTCTTGGTTCACAACCAAGCACAAAACAGACAAGTTGGGAGGTCTGAAGGGAAGGCACTCCGGCAAGAACTTCAGGCACTCAAAACGAACACGAGCATGGATAATCATCGAGTGTTCAAACGATGACGTCCAAGTCTTAAGGATGGTAAAAAATGGGGTGTCTACAGTGTGAACACCGGATCCCATCCGAAAGTTCCAAATTGAAAACGTCCTAACGTACTGCACACGAGAGGAGAAGGGGAGGTGTGAACACCAGAATGCATCCGAATGTTCCAAACCAAAAATGTCCTAACGCGCTGCACGCGAGAGCAGAAAGAGAGGTGTGAACACCGGAACGCATCCGAATATTCCAAACCGAAAACGTCCTAACGCACCGCACGCGAGAGGAGAAGGAGAGGTGTGAACACTGGAACGCATCCGAATGTTCCAAACCTAAGAAGGGCACAAGGGATTCCACCTAGAACTCCTCTGAATGAACCGTACATACAATAACGTTCCAGCATATGAAAGAAACTCAACAAGTACAACAAAGTAAAGGTGCATGTTCTATGCACGATTATAATAATGTTAAGGCATGTTTTATGCGAATGTATTGACAACATGTTCTATGCAACAAAAGGAAGTGCATATTCTATGCAATAAAGGAGAGATGCATGTTCTATGCAAATGTGAAGTGCATATTCTATGCAAAACAACAACTGAGATATATTGGCATGTTCCATGCGAACCAAACAATTTGAGAGCATATTCTATGCATGATTGGCAACGGAAGCATATTCTATGCATGCTTCAAAACCAAATGCATATATTCCATGCACGATTCGAGAGCGAAAACAATAAGCATGTTCTATGCATAATGCAAGAGCGGTAGCACATTCCATGCAGCTAGAGTAAGAGCATGTTCTATGCATGAGATAAAAGCATGTTTATGCACAATTGGATGCATGTTCTATGCACAACAAAGAAACACATATTCTATGCAATAAAAAAAGCATATTCGTCAAAACGAATTCAAGAACAACTTTCGATTTACCTCCTGGAAAAGCTGTGATATGTTAAAAGGATACACCTTGCTATTAACGAGTGACGAACATCGTGCACTATAAATGCAGTTCTGGGCTTCCATAGAGGCATTATGAACTCAATAATGAACAATCTTTTCAAATTTTAAAATCCAAGGACACAAAACAGAACCAGGGACACAAGGGAGACCTTTGAAAACCAGCCGGCCACAAGAGGGGGCCGCCGGCCACCTGTCGGCCACTGGTGTGCCTTGTCGACCATCGATGGCAGTTCGAGGGTAAAACAGGGTTTTTGGCTTGGGCCTTTAAGTATGGGTCACCGTACATCATTTCCTCATTTCCCCTTACTCGAAAATCACTTCCGTCTCTCTCTAGACCTTCCTTCTCTCTAGATCCGCGCTTTCTACACATTTTTCAAAACCCCACATAAACTTTATTCGCTAAATCCTCCTAGTTCTCTTCGCTTTGAACTGATTGGAATTTGATTTCGATGCTTCCTTCCTCATTTCCACCATTCTGGGCTCGTCCCCCTCGAGTTTCTCTCGAGTTCTATGTACATTTCCCGACTTTGACTTTTTTCTCCATTTTCTCTTTCTTAGGGTTGATTTTTTCCAAGTTTATCCTTTTTCTTCACTTTTCACCCATTTCACACCTATTTTCAGATGGCGGATGATTTTTCTCATGATGGGGCTCCTCCCAAGCTTCCTCCAGTAGACTTCGAGGCTGAGCCAGAGTCGTTACCGTTGAGTGTACGACCTTTCGTTCCAGCAAGATATCATCCTCAGACACACATATTGCCCACTGCCGGAGGCATCAGATGTTTTATTGATTTCGCTAACAACGCGCCAGAGGACCTCTTGTTGAGGGAGCCAAAGTCTCATTTGTCGGCCATTGCCGTTAAGGTATGAACACTGTTTTCCATGCATTTCTGCCTTAATTTTTTGATTCAACCAATTACATTTCATGCATCTGTTTGCATCTGATTTATCCGATTGCATCTGATTTCTTATCTTTGATCTCTATTACAAGGCAATTCTCGCACTTTCAGAGGCTATGGTGCCACGATAGCTTGAGATTGGTATGACGAGCTCCCAGCTAGAGTCTGCGACATCATTGACGGGGCGGGCTTCAGCCTCTTCTGCTCTAGTTTGACTCGAGTCACCGCAAGCCGTCCTCTCTTGGGAGCATTGGTGGAGAGGTGGTGGGACACCACCAACTCTTTCCACTTTTCCACCGCAAGGGAGATGACGATGACTCCTCACGACTTTGCCATGATCACCGACTTAGGTGTAGGGGGTGATCCGATCCCTCTTGACCTAGATATGGGGGAGTAGGAGGCAGCCTGGCTTGAGCTGCTTGGGGCACATCCACCGATATACCGGACAGCCATGGTGCGATACACCTAGTTCGACGAGCGGTTCCGGGGGACCGAGCCCGAGACTACAGAGGAGATAGAGCAGTATGCCAAGGGCTTCCTGATATTCATCTTTGGTACCACCTTGTTTTCAAACAGATGGAACACCGTAGGCCTGTATTTGCTGAGTGCCTTGGTGACACTTTCCCAGGTTTAGTTTTATGATTGGAGCGGAGCCGGTCTCACCACATTATACAGATATATGTGCTCTTCTTCCCATCTGAGAGGGAACTTGATTGGAGGCTACTGGCAAGCCTAGGAGGTACACATCTCAGTTCCCTTTTTACACTTTGCATTTTTTGCTCAGCATTTCTTACTTTATATCCGTTCAACACATGTGCTTTCTGCTTTACACTTTCTGCATCTGTTCATACTGTAAACTTTCTGCTTTGAATTTTATGCATTTGTTCATACTGTAAGCTTTCTGCTTTGTATTTTCTGTATCTGTTCGCACTGTAAGCTTTCTGCTTTGCATTCTCCCTGCAGCTATGGGTGTACACATACTTCCCGACTCTTGCCCCAGAGCTTGTAGATAAGATTCCGTTGACGGTCCCATTTTCACAAGTATACGATGGCTTGCTTCGCCATAGGACTCGTGAGCCCGTCAGGTTTTTTTGCCAGTATTTAGACACAGTAGCGGCACACGAGGTAACCCGAAACACAGTCGTTTTTGCCTTACAACTATTTTGACTCACACATTAGCAACTGACAGCGAATAATAACCTGTTCACCTTCTATTTCAGATTATGTGACAGCCATGGGCCACAATACTAACAGGGATCTAGGGCCAGTACAATGCAGCTTGGGCATTTCCCGATATCATATTCTACTTGGGGGCCCAATTTGACGAGTTTGATTCTTAGGCGAGCGCTTCGTGCGCTAGACCTTGGGCCTGCCCGTTCTGTTTGTACTGATGGCACCGACAATGTCCATGAGAGCAACTGACTGCTTATTTGCCAATGAGGTGATCCAGTTCAGGGTAGGCTTGGAGGCAAAGTATTTCCGTGTAGAGGGCGACTACGCAGCCTTTATCTAGACACACTTGATGCCACCTCTGAACGGCATTCGCAGGGGTGAAGGAGTGAGAGCTCCTGCCACAAGAGCGAGACACAGAGCGACCTGGGTGAGCAGGGCCCATGACAAAGGGGCCACCCAGGCAAAGTAGAGGGCTGGCTGACCAGAGCTTCCCACCACACTCACCTATTGGAGGTATATTAGGGAGGCATACCAGATTCTGATTGAGCCTGCCGTAGCGGGGCATAGATATGTCAGGGCTCATGACGCACCCCTGGTATGTACCACATTTTTAGTTTTTTCATCTCTTTCTGATATTTGTTCTTTCTGGACATTGATCATTCCCAATGCATTTTGCAGGCACCCCCAGGATACACCGAGGATCTACAGCTGAAATACTGCACTCTCGTACCAAATTCACACTACATTCATACACTGTACTCATACACTATGTTTGACTTCTGTATATACTCATTCTGCACACCATACTTACATCTAATACGTATACTGTGGCTGACATATGACAACTGCCTTTTCAGGTTCCACTCATACCGACAGTGCCAACAGTAGTTACAGCACTAGCACCAGTGATTCCTCCTTCGGCAGCAAGGAGGAGAGATAGAGAGAGAGAGAGAAAGACAGGCTCCAGCACGTGGCCAAGGTAGAGCTAGGGGTGCTTGAGCCGAGAGCGGCCCTTCAGAGCCTATTCTAGACAATGACAACGCTTAGACTAGTCAGGCTGAAGAGGCAGTGAGTCAGCATGCTGAGTCATCTGAGAGTGGAGACGATGACACTGGCTCGGATTTCGAGGGTGGAGGCGATGTTGAGTCTGGCTCTAAGGCAGAGCACGATGATGACTCTGGTTTCGACTCTGGTTCAGAGGGAGGTATAGACAGCGATGCGGATGGACTCTGAGTCCCCTCATAGGAAGAGGACGAAGAGGGCCTCTCGAGCCTGAGATAGTTGGCGCTGATTTATGTATTTTTGCTTTGTTTCTTTTCCGGTTGTAGTTTTAGCACATCATATAGCTTTAGACAAGTTTTACTTGCTTTAAAAACTTGTACTACGCTTTTGTAAAAACAACCATGATCAGAATAGAAACAAAACTTTTGAAAGAGTATTGTATTTTGCATCATGAGCAACGCATTGCATAAAAAAAATAAAAAATAAAAAAGATTGAATTGGATATTGGAAACCAAACACTTGTATTGTCACTAAGTCTGAATCAGGTAACGAACCGACCAACAACTAACATACAAACAAAGCACTATACAACTCAATAAGCAAAACAACTAAATAAACAACAAATACAACTCGATAGACTTGTTAAAAAGAAGAAACAAACAAAATGACTAAACACAAGACCTCAAGACCTCAAAACATACAAATAGCAGAGCAAAACACATGCATCCAACATTATTCTTCGCAAAAGAGAGCAGTAGGCATGAGAGGAAGGATGCCGACCACAAGAGGTGAATGGCGACCACATGTCGGCCATTAGGGTGGCCTGCCGACAATCTATACCTCTTGTCGGCCATCAATGTGCAGGCCCTCCAAATTGTTGACACTTGGCTTCCACTCACTACCTTATCTTCTACAAAAGCTTCAGCTTCATAGTTTCTTCATTTCAGCTGCAAATTCATCAAGAATGGAGCCATTCTTCACCGAAAAACTCTCAAATTGGATTGCAACTTTGGATGGCTCAGAAAAGCTGAATTTCTGGGGTTTCGGCATAAATGCGCTATTCCCGCTAAGTCGTTCTCTACTTTGCTTTCTATTCCTTTATGTCGCGGCTAGGTGTTAGAACCCAATTACACATGTCTTTAGCCCGACAATCGAAGAATTCCAAGTGTTAATGGAATCCCGACATGAATAAGAAATCTTGCCTCAATCCCGTTTTGGCCACATCCAAGCTTTAGGATGTGTGGGCTCACTTCACACGAGGCTCGATCTTTGGTTCACAATGGAGAACTAGACATTTCCAGTTTGATTCATCGATTTTCTGACGCCGGTGACCACGACGACTGTCTTTGGTAAGGTCTTCGGCAGCATGCCCTCTGCCTATGTATGTTAGCTCATTTCCTTCTTGTCCCTGGTTTCGGTGGGTCTAGCATTCGCTTGATTAAAATAGCCCAAAGCTTGAAAGAGGGCAAGAGTTGCATTTGCTTAGTGTTGGCCGAGACTTTGATGGGCTTAGACACCTTTCATCGATGGGAGACAACCAAATTAGCGGGAATTCCACTACTTCTGCAGGTAATGTTTCCCACCCAATCTTATATGTGTTTCTCATATCTCTCAGCACTCATGCTCTGTTTTTTTGTCAAAGCCCTTTCTCACTTTTCCTCTTAACATACACCTCTCTATTCTTTAATCTCTCTTTTCTTTCATCCCTTCCCATATTTGGCTCATGGACAGATTGAAAGTAGTGGACGCTAGCCCGGAATACTCAGTACGGGGCTACTTCTTCCGCCACCACCTAGTGGATTTCCCGAGTGAAGGATGGTGGTGCCATTGGATGTGCAACAGGTCGGTTGTTGACATTGCTTGGCGTTGCCTTTGGTTTGATCTGCACGAGATGAGCTATAGTATGACTCGGCAACCTGGAATTCAGTTGATTGGCTTGACACACTGTGTTTTTTACTTCCCATTCAGGTTCAGGCGTCAGTTTGGCCACGACCAAATTTCCCTAGAAAAGGGGGTAGAGTACGCGGTTTCATTCTTCATCCGCGGCTCTCAATTGGCTAGATATCCCACTACTTGGAGGACGAGAACTTCTGGCTCCTGCTCCCAGTTTTAGTTGCACCATTTCTGGCGAGTGCCTAGCTTGGCTTGAAGATGAGGCACAGACTGGGCCTACTTTAGCATCTAAAGCTTCTACGAGCTCAGGAAGGGGACGCAAGAACAACTGACTCAACTATGCCCCAAGTTTATTGCTTTGATCTTTACTTTTCAAGGTTTCCTTTTGAATGTAATGAAAACAACTTTGATTTGTATCGAGAGTTGGAGAACTTCGTGTTTGAAATCAATGAAATTAGAGTTGTGAGCACTGAAAATTTTCGTTTTGGTCTAAAAATGGTCTAAGTTGTAAAAAGATTAATTTGAACAAAATAAACTTTTATTAAAACTTTTCAAAATCATTTTTGATAAGGATCACCACCTGACACACTCGGAGTCAGTCCTCGAGATGTACAACCCCGAATCCAAAGATGGCAAATTGCCCCTTGTTTGAATAACACTGCACTGCACTGTAACTAGTTCTTTACTTAGAATAGGGATCACAACCGAACTCTCGGATTCAGAAAAGACAAAGATGACCTGATTGAACACATGGACAGGACAGTTGAGTTGGAAGTGTTTACAGTCGAATTTCAGGATGAAGTTGCCTACGAATCCCGAAGATGAGAATCAGACCTTACGTAGTTCGGTTCGAGTTCACTCGAGTTTTAACGCTCTCCTTTTGCGCTCTAACTTTTACTAAGGCCGCCCTTTAGGGTTTTCAACCTTGCGAGCTCAGTTTTTCTTCATTTCAAATTTTTTATGCTCTAACTTTTGCCTAGGTCGCCCTTCCGGGTATTCGACCTAGCGAGCCTCTCAAGGATAGTATTTCTTCAACTTGTCCATGTTGATCAGTTAGGAAAATTCTAGGCCACCCAGGTCCATAAGAATAATAGCTCCATCCGACCAGATAGTTTTGATGATATAAGGATCAGTCCAATTGGGTCTGAACTTGCCCTTAGGGTCATGGATGGGAGCTCGGTTATCTTTCAGCACCAAATCCCCTTCCTTAAGATTCCTAAACTTAACCTTCTTGTTAAAAGCCCTGGCAATTCTGCGTTAATAACCCTGAACATGATATAGTGCTTTCAGCCTTCTCTCATCAAACAACATCAGTTCTTCGAACCTGCTCTGCTGCCAGTCTGCCTCCGCTATCTAACACTCAACCAAGACTCGTAGCGACAACACTTCTATTTCGATTGGCAAAACAACCTCCATTCCATAGACAAGAGAGTAAGGGGTGGCCCAGTAGACGTCCGTATTGAAGTCCTATAACCCCAAAGTGCAAATGGCAATTTGTCTGGCCAGTCCTAGTAGGTCTCCACCATCTTCTACAGAATATGCTTGATGTTCTTGTTGGCGGCCTCAACAGCTCCGTTGGTTTGCGACCGATAAGTAGATGACTTACGGAAAGCCACGTTGTATTGCTCCAACAAGTCGATCACTTCCTTTTTGAAGTGGGAACCATTATCTGAAATAATCTCGTTTGGGACTCCAAAGCGACAAATGATGTTGTTCTTGATGAACTTGGTCACATGCGAGGCTTTCAGCACTGCATAGGACTGGGCTTCCACCCACTTTGTAAAGTAGTCAATTGCCACCGGGATGTATTTATGCCCATTCGACCCTTTCGGCGTGACTGCCCCAATGACGTCAATTCCCTAGACTGAAAAAGGCCATGGTGAAGTCATGTTGTACAGCTTCAACGGCGGAATGTTCATGCGATTTGCATGGATTTGGCATTTGTGGCATCGCCGGACAAAACCGATACAATCCTCCTCCATGGTAGACCAATAATAACCTTGTCGAAGAATCTTCCGGGCCAACATCACCCCACTCATGTGTGTTCTGCACTCTCCTCCGTGGATGGCCTCCATTAGGCGCTTTGACTCTTCTATGTCAACACATAGCTTATGCATTCCCAGATGACCCCTCTTGTACAATTTACCTCTGCAAATAATGAACTGAATGGCCATCCGTCGTATTGCCCTCTTATCTTTGGTATTTGCCCCTGTTGGATACATCTCATTTTCCAAGAAGTTCCAAATATCATAGTACCAAGGGTTTTGATCTTGCACTTCATCTATCGCGGCGATGGTCTTGTAGACCAGCGTGTACCTTTGTTCAATGATGATCGGATGCATCCGGACTCCTAAAGGGATGTCTATTATAGAAGGTAGAGTTGATAAACCATCAGTGAACCTGTTGTTCTCTCTTAGAAAATGAGTGAAAGTTAGTTTCTCAAACCTAGGAATCAAAATATCCAAGGTTTGGTGATAGTTCTTCATATTTTCTCCTTTGACTTTTTCAATCTCCATTTGCTTGAGAAACAACTAGGTTTGAGTCCCCAATGACGTCCAATCTTTTTGTCCCTAGTTCTAGGGCGTCTTCCAAACCAGCGATACACGCCTCGTATTCTGCTCCATTATTGGATACCTTAAACCGGAGTTTGAAGGCTAAAGGTATATGGGAATTGTCGGGTGCTATCAACAACACACCTATCCCATAACCGTACTGATTAGACACTCTGTCAAATTACATTGTCCAGGTTTCCTCTTCGACTTGCAGAATAGCTTCATCTGGGAAAAGGTATTCCACCTCTTCATCCCCTTCCACTGGGTGATCTGCTAGGAACTTCGCTACAGCTCTCCCATTTACTGACTTGCAAGTAATGTACTTTAAATCAAATTCGGAGAGAAGAAGCAACCAATGAGCTAGCCTACCCGTAAGTGCTAGTTTCTCAAAGAGATATTTGATGGGATCTAATCTTAAAACTAGAATTATGGAGTGAGCTAACAGATAGTGCCTCAACTTCCCGGTGGCCCATACCAAGGCGAAGCAAGCCTTTTCTAGCGGGGTGTAACGGGTCTCATATTCCAGCATTTTCTTGCTCAGGTAATAGATGGCTTTCTCCACTCTATCCTCAGATTCCTAAGCAAGCATGTAGCCCATAGTTGTGTCAGTGACTGACAGGTACAGAATCAACGGCTCCCTCAGTTCTGGTGGTGACAACACAGGCAGATTTTGGAGATACTGCTTGATCTACTCAAAAGCAACTTGATACCAGTCGTCCCAATGGAATTTCTTTCCTTTCTTCAGGAGACCGAATAGTGGTTCACAAGTCAATGTTAATTTTGCAATAAATCGTCTTATGAATTGCACTTTACCCAGAACGCCTCGTACCTCCTTTTTCAATCCTCGGTGGTGGCATTTCTAGTATGGCCTTGATTTTGGAAGGATCAACCTCGATGCCCCTCTGTGTGATCAAGAAACCCAGCATTTTTCCTGTTGTGACGCCAAAAGTGCACTTTTATGGATTCAACCTTAGTCTATACTCTCTGATCTATTGAAAGAATTTTTCCAAGGCGGTGTAGTGGCCTTCTCTTTCCTTGGGCTTGACAATCATGTCATCCATATACACCTTGACCTCTTTGTGGATAAAATCATGCAGAATAGTGGTTGCAGCCTGTTGATAGGTAGCCCCAGCATTCTTCAGACCGAACAGCATCACCTTGTAGCAATAGGTTCCCCATGTCGTAGTAAATGCAGTTTTCTTCTTGTCCTCAGGCGCCATCAAGATCTGGTTATACCCTGAAAATCCATCCATGAAAGAGAGCAACGCATGGCCTGCGATGAAGTCCACTAATTCATCGATGTGCAGCAAGGGGAAGTCGTCCTTCAGATGGGCTTTGTTCAGATCTCTAAAATCCACACACATCCGAATTCTGCTATCTTTCTTCGGCACCGGGACAATATTGGCCAACCACGTTAGGTACTCAAATACCAGCAGAAACCCTGCGTCTATCTATTTGGTGACCTCCTCCTTAATCTTCAAAGCCCAATCCGGGCGTATTCTCCGCAACTTTTGTTTGACAGGTCGGGCCTCAGGGTCGAGAGGGATCTAATGCTGTACAATCTCAAGATCGATTCCAAACATGTCTTCGTTGGACCACACGAAAGCATCTTTGAAATCCTTTAATAAAGCGACAAAGTGCTCGCGTTCCTCCGAAGGCAACGTGGACAGATCTGGACCAAACGTGGATCCTTCTCAGTACCCACATTAATTGCAATGATTTTATCAGAAAGAGGTTTTGCAAACCTCTCCTCCTCTCGATTAATCAAATGTTTTAAAACCAGAGGAATTCCTTCCTCATCGTTTTCATCAAAATTTTGAAAGTCATGATTGATGCAATAAACAAGAGGCACGGAAAATACTCAGAATCTGCAGTGGCATTCTCATTCACAAGGTCAAGCTGATCCAGTTCCTTGGTTACTACTGACTCAAAAGAAAAAGAAAAGGACGACCTGGACAACACATCGGCATCTGGGTTATCATCCCTAGGAATACCGAAATCAGACTTAGAGGAATCGGAATCTAATTCCAACTCCACAGACTCTGTGGAATCAGATTCTGGTTCACTACCCGACTTAGAACTGCTGGACAAGTAGCCCTCCTCCAGCTGCCAAACGAGGGAGGGTGCATCAGATACATCCAGAATACTGCTCACTGGGTTCACACCCGATTGGCCTCCAATCGTGGAAACAGCCAGGTCATCTCCCAAGCTCTCTGAGTTGATCGAAGGACCCAAAAGGAGGCATGTCAATGTTGCCCCTACTTCAATTTTATCGCTGTCTGGATTATTTTCTATGCCCCACTCAGCTTCAATAATAACTGACTCTGCCATTTCCTCTGTGGCTTCATCTTCTTGCAGCTGCAGATCGAAGAAAATCTCGAAGCTGAGAACACGCTGCTTCTCTGAATTCAACCATGGCTCAGGAAAGCCACAAAATGGGAAGTCTTCCCCCTCTTGGACAAAGCGGCCATTTAGAGTTCCCCGAATTGGCCTATGCACAAGCTCATAGTGCCTCCCAATTTGTTTAGCTTTGGCTCTTCCTGCCATTTCTTTCCCTTTCTGAACCCAATCCTCTTTGGTAAGCTTGTAGCCAAGGCCAAAGGTATATGGGTTATGAGGCACATCGGCCAGCGTAGTAACGCCCTTCCCTTTTGGCCACTCTTTCCTAATCCCATCTCGAGTATATGTTGTAGCTTGTTCATGAAGTAGACTAATTGAGCACTAACATACAAGTTCTCATCAACAGCCAAGATATTTTGCACCACCCAAGGTAAACCCTAAAAGGAACACATCCTCTTCAATGTATAGATGAATTTCCAAAAACAATAGCTATCCTCTTCCCATGGGGGTACTTCAGCATTTGGTGCAAAGTAGAAGAGACAACTTTTACTTGGTGCAGCCAGGGTTGCCCAAGCAGTAAGTTGAAAGTGGCCGGACCATCCAGGACATGAAACTCAATATCCTGTTGAGTTGAGCCAACTTGTACTCTGACTTGTACTGTTCACATCACTTCTCTGCTCGTATTGTCGTACGCCCGGATCACCTAGGCCGTAGGTACAAAATCTGCTGGCTTCAAGCTAATAGCATAGGCTATGCGCGACGGACAGACATTGATCGCAGACCCAGTGTCAACAAATACAACCGGCACCCACTTCTCTTTACACTCAACTAATATGTATAAAGGTTTGCTATGTGCAGAGCCCTCGGGCAGCAATTCCTTATCCAAGAAGGTCAAAGTTGGCGAAGCACCTCTCGAGAAGACAAGTCCCAGTAATTATTCTAGAGTAGTGTCGATGGACAGTTTGGCTTTATCCATCGCCGATAGTATAGCTTGCCTATGTCCTCGCGAAGCCATGAGCAAACCCCATATAGATATATCAGCTTGGATCTTCTTCAACTGCTTCAGTACAGCTTCTTCCTCCAACTACTTATCCTTTTATTTTTCAGCTTCCTTGTCCTTCCTAGAGGCTTCGGATTGGTCCAAGTGTGGGGACTTGAAGTACCGCCCACTTCTAGTCATATGGTCCACCTTCTCAGAGTACCAGGTATCATCTCGCAAGTTTTCACCCCAATCCTTGTCAGTGTGGGCAAGATGCAGATCATCATCTTCCCACCATATTCTTCCGACAATTGACAAACAATTATCCGATTCTATTCTCACTGTCTTCGCATCAAAATCATTCCCCGCAGGGTGTTGGGCTTTTTCAACTTTCGAGTCGTTCTCACCCCTTTCCTATTCAAACCACGTCAGTGCAGCTTATTGCTCTGTATCAACAGTACTAATAACGCTCAGTTCTTGAGCCACTTGTTTCAAACCAGCGTCTTCCGGTAGCTTACCCTTTACATCAGCTATTCTAGTCGTTGCAATGATTCCCGCTTTCTGCTTTTCCAACTTTGGTTCAAGTCCCTCATCAATATCAGGTTCATCACTAAGCCACCCAGAGTTTTCTGTTGAGCTGTTCAGATCAAACCAGCCAATATACACATCCCCCTGATCTTGCTCATCGAAGAATAGCAAATTGTTCATGTCCTCTTCCAGGTCGGCTAGATCATCTAATCCTTGACTTGGGCCATCCTCCCGGACTACACTGACCTCCATTCTTGTTGGCAGCGTCACCTCCGGCTTAGCCTGATTGTTTGGCACAATATAGTGGCACGGGTTATATTCCTCCTCAGAGGAGTCCACGGAGCACTCAGGCAATAGACTATCATTCTCATTCTCCACCAAGGTTAATCTTCCTTTATCTACCATCGTCACCACCACGGGTTTGGGTTGGAATATGGACGCGTTCGTCATGCACAGATCCGTGCTTTCTGGGATGAACAACGCGACTTGGGTAGATGGACAGGGGTGACATAGCTACTGGGGTTGTAAGGGATGACCAGTGTTTTGTATGAGGTTCACATCCGAAGTGGAGGGGCCTAGTTATGTGGTGGAAGGGGATTTGTAGTGACGTTAGGCTTTTGAGTAGGCACTATCACCTTATTGTCAATGAGATCTTGAATCTCATGACGCAGTCTGTAGCACTGATCACTATCATGACCATGTTGTTGGTGAAAAGCGCAGTTTTTGGCTGGATTGTGTTGGAGGGTGAGAATCGAGTAGAGGGCATTATTCTAACGGTTTCAGGTGCCCTTTTCTGATTAGGACCCCTAAGGCTTTGGATAAGGACATGTATAGTGGGGTGAAAACCCTTTGGCCTCGGGGTTGGTGACTTGAGGTTTGTGCGGTCGGGTTGGATGTGTTACATGTACTGGCAAAGGGGTTAGCAGCTTTGGGTGTGGTAGTGACCATACCCACATCCGAAGACCTCGCAGCTACACTACTACTTGTAGTCGCATTGGAACTGAGCATAAAAGGCCTCTTAGGCTGTTCCTTCTCCCGGTCTATCAGCCCTTGCTTCATCACATCTTCGATTTGAACCCCTATCTTGTGGAGCTCAACAAATGTAAACAAAGGCAAGACTATCATTTTCCGTAATAATCTTCCTTGCAAGTTACGGACCACCATTCTGATTTGGTCCTTTTCACACGGTCGGGTTGTCATCATCGATGCTTTGGCCCTCCATCTTGTCACAAAGTCAAAATAGCTCTCCTTCGGCTCCTGACGAGTTGCCTCAAGATCATGTGTTGTGACCTCAATCTGGGTATTGTAGGAGTATTGTGCTATAAAGGACTCATCCATCTCTTCCCAGCTCTGTTTCACAGAGTCTTCCAGCTTGGCGTACCAAATGGCCGCTATACCCGACAGGGTCCGACCAAAGAGCGATAACTTTGAAGCCTAGACAAGTCCATAGGCTGCAGAATATCTGAGAATAGCCACAAGTGGACCATGGGGTCCCCAGAACCATCAAACTGCCTTTATACAACATCTTGAATCTATCCAGTAGAATCACTGCTGCATTAGTATAGCCCTCCTCAATATCCAGGATTGAATTCACACCCTGTGCCCGCTTGAAGAGCTTTTCTAGCTTGTTGACTTTCAGAGCGGTAGGGTTGACCTCAAACTCAAAGGGGGCCTCTGTTTGGTATATCGGTGCTTTGGAGGCCTGTGGTGGAATTGGATCTATTTGAATGCCAGCATTCTCCTGGACATTGACTGTGACCTCGGGTACTGGCATACCCACTGGGGGTGCATGGGATTCAGAAGCTACTGCTGGTTGTGGTTGCTATTATTGAAGCCTATTGATCAACTCAGCCTGTTGGGCTGTAATTTCCACTTGGCAGGCAATGACTTCCGCTTGGTAGGCAGCATCTAGCTGCATAGTCTCCTGGAGTTGACGAACCATATCTTCCATGCTGACTGGGGGATGTTGAGCTATCAGAACTGGCGAATACTCTCTTTCTGGAGTGGAAGTAGAAAACTGTCCCTGACTGGGTGCAGGTGTTTATTGAACTGGTGAGTTATGCTGAACTCTCCTCCCTCTAGTAACCGGTGGGAATGAAGCAAACACTAACTATCCCCTGACAAGATCCCCTGATCTGTAAAGTCGCCTTACTCGAGTCCAGAGTGCTTGGGGGGGTAGCTGGACTATCCAAAGTAATTGTGATAAACTACCTTGCAAAAAGAAAATAAAGCAAAAAGAAAACAAAAATCAGAAAATGCATAGCACCTCAGCTCAGATTTTTAATCAATACACTGATGTAATCAAAAGCTGTAGGACCATGCTCAAACACTGAATTCTGCCTCCCCAAAAACTGATATCCCCAAACTGATACCCAAACTTGCAACTGATACGTACATTCCGGCAGAGTTTCACTCTAAAAGCACATATCAAGCAAGTGAGAGCCAAAATACTCCTATGATAGGGTAGGGTTACCCTGTCCTAGTTTCGTCAGGAACTAGGGTAAGCTATTCAAACAAAGTGGTTTCATCACAATCCTGCATTCGGATAAGAATCCTGTCCTAGTTTGGAATAGTCTCTATGGTTTTCGATATGCAACTAGGCTGATTGGTCAAAAAGGGTACCTCAGCAAGACTACCTAATATACCTCTCACACCTAACACCGAGAAGTGAAAAGATGATCAAACAATACAACGGTAGTCCAGATCCAAGGGTTGTGTTCCCATCATGGCAGAGCCCGCAACCGATTAGCCTTACGGCAAGCTTTTTCAAGCAAGCCTCTGGCAAACCGCTCAGGAATAGCAGAAGGCAAACATAGTGACTTAGGCGCACCAATGCAAATACAAATGCAAATGCAAAGAAACACATAAGTGTAGAGAAAATAACATATCATGATTTTCAAGTCAAGTTCTCTAAATCCCCAGCAGAGTCACCAGAAGCTGTAGCTCGACCTTTTTACGCCCCCTCTCGGAAGCTCGAATGAAGCCCTATAATTCGGACTCCCGGGGTTCTAAATCTAATCTCACAAGTGCAATGTGAAATTGATAATCACCAACGAGTCCAAATCTGACAAATCTTTTGGAAAATTGATTTTAAATCAAATAATGCCAAAATTGGACTGCTTTGCCAGATACAAAGTCATCACCTAAATAATTTTTTTTTTTTTGGAAAGTTTATGAAACCCTGACTCGTGCCAAAGGCCACGTGTCCGTCATCACCAAAGTTGCCTCAGCTCGGGAACTTAGGTACGAGAGGGAAAGGTCATGAATTGAGCACCCCCGCTCACCCAATCAAAGATCGACCTCTACTAATCATGATATGCTTTTTATAGACATTATGTGCTCTTGATCCAGTTATTAAACTAACCTTACTATGTGATGCGCACAAGCAAGTATAGACAAATTTGCTCAAGTTGGAACAATTCAACTCATGTTTGTTTTCAAAAATGGTTTAAATTTGCTATCTCAGGTGGGCTTAAAACATGATTTGCCACTCAACAAAGTGGGCTTAAAACATGCATTTGTTGAATCATTCCAATTCAAACAACAAGCCTTCATCCACAGGCATTCAAGCAGTTTATCAAATAAGCATTTAGCCTCTTGGCAAGCATGCTAGATAAGATATGGCAATCACTCACACTTGTGCAAGTATGCTAAAGCGTAAAAACTCACCTAGTACTCCAAGCTAGGAAGATATGAGTTAGAAAAAGATGCATGATTCCTAACTATATAAGTTGTCTAATGCAACACATGCAATATGCAATTTAATAGGCTCGGCTACTAATATGGTATTTGAATTCAATTTGAGACATGCGGTCTAAGCACGCATTCAAATAATTATTGAAATGACAATGAAGTTTGAATGATGCGCCGAGCCTCGGTGCATGCAAGACAAATGAATGGATGCAAACATGCGATATGCTAATTGAAACATGCCCCTAATCTAACCATCAAAAGTGATTAAGTAAAAGGGAGAAAGACATAGGGTTGGAAGACATTCACACACGCACGCACACTTATTACAACACTACGTCCTTGTGAATGAGGGTCCGAATGAAATAAGCTAAGCTAATTACCTACGCTAATTAAGCTAATCTAATTAAACTAATTAGACTAATTATTACAAGCTAAATGAACTATCTAAGCTAATTACTAATTATTACAACCCTTAGTGTAAGGCAGGAGAGAGAGATCATGCCTTTGATAATGAACCCTCAAAGAGGATTAAACCATTAAGCATGACCTCAATCTCAAGCTTAAAGGATCCAAAACTTGAAACAACCCTCAAAAGAAAATGAAAGAGTTAAGTAAAGAGGGAGGTTGCAGAGATTTAAGTGCTGAAATTAAGTGATAAAAGCACTAAAAACATGCAACCAAGTCACACCAATGATGTTTAAAGCTTTAAAACAACAAGCTAGTGAAGGAATTAACACTACAACTATGCAATACAAGACTCAAATGAACCAAACAGCCCTAAATATGGTCTAAAACATGCTGGAATTAAGCCACAAAAAGCTAAAACATTAAGCTAATACATGAGGCTAACTAGGCATGCAAACAAGACATAAGGAGGGGAGGCTAACCTCTCCAATTTTGGACTTCAAAATGAGTTTTTTGCTATTGAAAAATCTCTGAATTTAGTGTTAAAAGGCCAAAAAGTTTGACTTGAAAGTGATGAACAAAGGCACAAAAAGCTTTACATGCTAAGAAGCAAAAAGGGTGAACCACCCCTTAACCAAAAATGGCCTCAAACCACCATTTTTAAGTCATAAAACAGAGCTTTTTACAATTCAAAATCAGCCCAAAAACAGTTGAAAGAGATGGCAAAACAAGTATTGAAAACAAGCTAGCAAGACTAGTATTCTACCTCTTGAAGCAATGAACACTTTTAGGCACAAGTTCAAGCCAAAACCACCTTCAAGGGCTCCAAGAAGGTCCCAAGTTACCTCAACCCAAAGACTAGCAACTTTAGTTAAGGTAGTGTATGTGAAAGTGTAGAGAAACAAGCTACAAGGCACAAAATATCATGAAAGAGACAGAAATCTAGAGAGAAAGAAAAATTTTGTGTCTCAAATTTTTCTAACCCCCACATATGAGAGAGAGGGGTTCTATATATAGAAAACACAAATTTCTCTCACAAACATCCAGCCATACACGTGCAAGAAGATGCATGAATCTGTGTAAACAGTTGGCACAAAATATCACAAAATATCTTCAGCAAACAACGGTGGCCGACCAGCCATCAGTGGTGGCCGGCAAGGCTTCATTGATGGCAGGCAATGCACATCAATGGCAGACAAAGGAAAAGTAGTGGCCGGCAGCCTCCAAGGATAGCCGGCAGGTCATCAAAAACTTCAGAGTGAAAAGACCCAGGCATGGTCCAAAGATGAGACAAAAATGGATGCAGGGTTTGAAATGCTCAAAGTTGTGGCATTCCACTGAAGACTTTGAGCGCTCGGCGGGCAAACAGACTCGTCACCGGATGTACCTGCAAGAACATCCAAGTTTCGAAGGGCTGTCACAAATGGGGTGTCTACAAGCTGTGGCCTCTGGTGTGCTATGGAATTGATTTCTGGTGTGCTCTGTTGTTGCTGGATTCTGGTGTGTGATCTGGATGCAGCTATTATTGACTCCGGTGTGCTCTGTTGGATTCAAGGGTGTGATTTGTCTGGTGTGTGCTCTGTCTGGTGTGTTTGAGTTTGTTTTTTGCGTTTCTGGGATCAAATGATCTGTCTGCTTTTCTCCTGCAAGGTTTTGGTCTCTCACCAACCCTTTGTGGTTGAGCTCGCAGATGATTGAGGTCTCTTCTCGGTGCCAACCTAGTTGGGATTGGATTAGTTTTCTATGACACGTTGTGCTCATCCTTTCCTTTTTTGATGTAAAATTCATTTGAATGTATGGTTTTCTCATCAATAAAGGTTTTTCTTTTTGCTGATAAAAAATAATAATGTCGACCTTGGTCCGGCCATTTGTAAATCTTTCAGTCAGCCCGTTAGGAAAATAGATCCCATATGGAGGGTAATTGGATTTTGCAGTGGTTAAAAGGTTATTATTATTGCCATTATTGTCAAATGAGTCCCTTATGATATAGAAACAATGTACTTGTGGTTCAACCCAAACCATTGGTTACAAATTTGCAAATAGTGACATTATTGACACCACAAACCAAATATTAAGCTTTCATGCCATCAATGAAAGGGGAAAAAAAATAAAAGTAAAATATAGAGAAAGGCTAGCTGGGTTAGAACTTAGACTGAAGACAAAGTATAAGGAAATTAAAGATGACAAAAGCAATACATAGAGAGAGAATGATAAATGTTCCACAATAAAAATAAGAAAATAATAAAAGCATATAAAAAAATTGAAATTGAGGCATGTTATGTGTATATATATTTATTTTTATTTATCATTATTTTTAAATAAAAAGTTAACAGAGAAATGGATTGGAGGGTGTTGTTGGGGTCTTTGGGATTCGCCACATGTTTCATTCATATGATATGAACCATTTATGTGGGTATATAATTCATAAAAGAAATAAGATTAATTTGATATTCATAGTCATATAATTTTATCATATTTATCTTTAAAAATATAAATAGTTTATTTTTAAAATTACACATGGTTATTTATTTTTATTTTTTTGTAAACAATTATAATGGAAGTATATATGCAGTTATAAATATTTGATCAATTTGATATTTTTTAATATTTTTTTTATGAATAATTTACATACAAAGTTCAACAAAATTATTAGTTAGATCGTCGAGATGCCACTCGTAGTGAGTCCCAACAACACCCTTGGACTTCATACAATCTTGGATGGTAACGCGTCAGATTTTTTTCGAGTTTTATGTATAAATTATTAGTTTTAAACTCAAATATTTTGATGTTATGATTTTGTACTTTACTGTAATCCTGACAATTTTGACCTTCCTATCCCCATAATTTACCCCATTGTATTAATGTTCTCCCAAACTTTATTTCATTAAAATTAAGTTTGAACAAATATAATTGGGTCGGATAATTTTACCATCCCTCCTATCCTTTTTGTTAATTAATAATAGTAAATTATTACATAAGAAGGGGAAATAACCAGAAACACTAAAGTATTCCAATCCTTGAAAAGAAAAATAAAGTTGGCAAGAAGCTAACTTGTCGGACATGAAACCAATAAATAGAAACACCCCAAAAGAAGCGAAATAAGTTTCTCCCCATACATTCTCTTTTTTTTTATCTCTCCATATCTTTCTTGAGGCCTATAACAACCCCGATCCGTAATTAAGTACAAATTCGTAATTCAAGATGTTAATTAAGTAATTAAATAAATTATGTGTTTATTACGTATTTTGTATGTTATTTGCCCTTCTATCTGTTACTCGAAATAATATCTGTCAGGAATTCTATTTTGATATGAAAATTGGAAGCCTTATCGATAACCGAAACTGAAATTGGTTACATCAATATGTTATTTAGAATGTTATGGCAAATTTTATTAAAAATTGATTCAGTCTAATTAATTAAGTTGTGCTTGGCAAGCCTTATGTTCTAATTAATGTATTATGACATTATAACTATATATACGACACATTAAGCTCACTTGAGCTCATTTCTTCAACACTTTGAGCTCCCAAATCTGAATCAACATTTTAGAGAGAGAGAGAGAGAGAGTCCATTTTAGAGAGAGAAAGTGTAGATTCAAGTAGAAGTTGTGGATTTTGCTAGAGTAACTCAAGTTTGGCAAGAATCTTGTGTATTTAAAGGCTTTTGGTGAGTATCTAACCCTTAATTCATGAAGATTATGTGTTGTAGAGCTACATTCATGGGGTTGTTATAATCATTTGCATGTACTTCACATGAGTTTGTCAAGAAGATGAGGAATTGCTTATAATTCTTACATGCATGGAAATATGAGTGTTACATCATCATTTTGGTCATAAGCTTTATTATTATGTTGAATTGAGACCATGAAATTAACATGCATGCATATTAGATCAAGTTTTGTAAGTAAATTCCATGTGTGAGGAATCTTAGGAAAGAATTAAGAAGAGAATTCTACTTGCATGCCTAAACATGTTGGGTTTTGCTATGTCAAGTTTGATTTTGATCATTCATGTGGAAATTATGGATAATTGGCACATGCATGTTTGAATCATCACATATTACCTCTTAAATCATGTTTTGAAAAACAGTTTTGTATATGTTAGAGGCCTTAATGCCCAATTTTGTTAAAAATACGGACCTTGAGAAAAAGAGTTTATGAAACTTCTATGCATTGAGGGTTTGAACCCAATTTTGGTTAAATCCATGAGTTTTAAGGTAAAAGTTTGTCAAGGATCATGTATTCATGTGTGTGAATAAGTTTTCTAAGTTTTTGAACACGCCATGCATGAGTTTGTCTTTGAAATTGCATGCTTGGAGCTCAAGACTCTATTTTAGAAACCCAGAATTTTACAGTTTGCCCGAGCGAGGAAATTTGCGCTCGAGCAGAGAATGCGAACTCTCAACATTTTTGCAGACATGAGCACTCCACTCAAGCGACCAAATTCGCGCTCGAGCGTAAAATGAGTACAACCAGTACTTTCTCAGACAGGCCGGTCCGCTCGAGGGACCAAAGTTGCACTTGAGCGACAATGCCATTTTCAGTGCATTTTGACAAGTTGTTCTGCATTTCATTTCCATCCATTTCTAAGCATATGTAGACATGAATTATGAGCTATTGAAAAGTCATGAGCTAAGAAACGATATATGTAAAGTGAATTAGAAAATTACGAGATAAATCCGAGAATTGATTCACATGTATAAGTCTTAAGTACTGAACTGAATAAGAAAGCTAAGATGTGTTTCACATGTGAACACGTGAACTGAATAAGAAAGCCAGATACAGAGTCGCCACCTAAATATTTTATTTTGGGGAAATTTAGGAAACCCTGACTCGGTGCCAAAGGCCACGTGTCTGTCATCACCAAAGTTGCCTCGGCTCGGGAACTTGGGTACGATTGGGGAAGGTCACTTCGTGAGCACCCCCGCTCGCCCGATCAAAGATCGGCCTCTACTAACCATGATATATATTTTTGAAAACTTTGTGTGTCCTTAATCCGGTTATTAGCCTAGGTTACTATGTGATGCACACAGCATATAAGTATAGACTGGATCGCCCGAATTGGAACAAAAATGACACACCACTTGAATAAAAATACAAAAAAAATGCAAGTTCCCTGGTTCATTCACATACCCAACAAAACAAAACAAGAGTCATATTTTGCATACTCCATCTAAACCAATGGCAAAGATGATCTCAGCCAATGCTCTTGAATATCCCATTAACATATGCTTCTTAATGCCATGTCATGCTGTGTGC
>NW_021025826.1:1722075-1732797 GCF_004153795.1 Camellia sinensis | reverse complement strand
GTAGGGGTTCAAAAGGGTCAAGCAACATTAGTGGCCGGCCACCATTTTTTGGTGTCCTCCCATGTGTGTACATCACAAATATGTGGTTAAAAGTTCAAGAAAATGGCCCAAGGGTGTTCAACATTGGCTCGGAAGTGAGAAAAACGGGCGTCGGAGGGCGCCGAAGGATATATAATTGGTTGCTGAAACAATTGCTGGCCTCCCACCCTTCTACGGCCTTCCTGGTGATGAAACAGAGGTACCTGCCAAAAATGAACGAAAATCGATGCAAAACGAATGTTCGGGGGATAGAACACGCAGTTCGGGACCCCGAAAATTGCCTGTTAAGCACCGAAAGTGGCATTCGGCCACGAAGTGGGTCTGTCAAACCTCAGTGTCCCTCAAAAGGGGGTAAATAAGATGCATGCCAAAAACCGGAGTGATACGAGATGGTTAAGCGGTCCCGAACCGAGGCACACGGCCTGACGGCTCCGAAAACCGAGAACCGGGCTCCGAAATGGGCAAAATGGCCTACAGCCACAAAACGTAGCCCACAGCCACTGAGAGATAGTCCATGGGATCTTTCCCTCCCCTCAGGAAAAGAAACAGAGAAAACCGAGTCTAGTTCGCAAACCGAGGCAAGGCACAGAAAAAGGTTCGGAAGTCCGGAGGCAGGGCTCACGGCCAAGACTCTGAAACTTCTGAACGAGCACATTATGCAATATCACCAAGCACTCAACTGGTGACATCTGAGTCTCAAGGTCGGTCAAAAATGGGGTGTCTACATGTTGTCACCGAAGAAACTGGTAAAGTTAGAACAAGACGAATTAATCTATCGACAAGAGGATAAATTGTTGACTTCCTTGTTGTTACCAACATTTGGCACAAGTTAGAAATTATCAACAACTACTGAAACTCAGGATGTTTAAGAATGTCAATCTCGTAGTTTTGCAATTGGAATTTCAAATGTATTTTTTCTTTCTCTGTAAAGTCATTAGGATAAAATTGATTTGCAAGCTTGCATATGTCTTCAATTTTGAACGAACTGTAATCATCCCTAGGATTTAAAGCAAAGCTAAGAATAAGCAACTCCATCACATCTTCTTTGAATCTTTTGTTCAATTCTTGTAATTGAGAATCACATATAATTGTAAAAATATCAACCCGAAAATGATGCTCAATAGTAATGTGATCTCTTTGGTGACAAGCACGACCTCTACCAGATGTGTAACGAGCACTCATATCAGGAATATCTATGTCATATTTTTCACAAAATAGTTGAACCTTCTCCAACAAAGGAATCCATCCATCTTCTCTATAATTTTGAACAAGTGCTTTTGTAGTTGACACTAGATGCATTGCATTCAATATATCTTGGGATTTACGTTGCAAAGCTTGGCAAAGATCATCAGTAGTACCCATAATATCTCTCATCAGATGTAAGATAAACGCAACTCAAAAGATGTAATCTTATCATAAACTTCATCTGCATCTGCACGTTGAGTAGAGGTGGCTCCATCATTGATGACATTACTTAAGACTGAACAAGTTGCACTAAACATATTTATCAAACTGAAAATAGATCCCAAGTGAGAACCCCATCGAGTATCTCCAGGTCGTTTCAATGTCCCAACTTAATTTTTGCCTTTACCAGTTTTAACTTCATCAATGGCAAGTTTTGCTGCAATTTCTTCAGCTTGTGCATCTTTTAACTAATCATGCCTTTTACAAGAAGAGCCACATAGATTAACTGTGAGAGCTAGATAAGAAAAAAATTGGGCAACAAGTATAACCTCTTTTGTTGCTGCTACCAATGCTAATTGGAGTCGATGAGCAAAGCAATGAACATAGTACGCAAAATGACAATCATGAAGAAATAAGGCATGTAACCCAGTCCACTCTCCACACATATTACTAGCACTATCATATCCTTGACTACGAATACTTTGTACACTGAGATTATGACGAGATAGGAAAATACATATTTCTTCTTTCAAAGTTGCTGATGTTGTATCTGATACATGAACTATGTCAAAAAAACGCTTCTTCATAAAACCATCTTTATCAACAAATCTTAGAACAATGGCCATTTGCTCCCTCTTTGATTCATCTCGAGCTTCATCTACTATAATGCAAAATTTTTCTTCATCAACCTCCTCACGAATGAATCTTTGTATTTTGTCAAAGAAAATACTAAGAATCTCTTTTTGAATTCGATGCAAGTAGTATGAAGCATTTTGAGGAGCTTTGTGTAACACAGCATCTGCCTCATCCGCATTATAAGGTGCCAAGAGCTTTATCAATTCAATAACATTCCCTCAATTATTAGAATCATGACTTTCATCACGACCTCTAAATGCACAAGCTTAAAATGTAAGCCATTTGACAACATCTATTGTAGTCTTCAACCGTAAACAGTTTTTTGCAACTTGTTGAGAAGTTTGTTTCTCAACTATCTTCGTAATGTGTTGCGCGTGATTTGTTAAATCATGGCAAGATTTGACAACAATTCTGTGCGATGAATTAGGACCCTTTCCTGTATGAGTTAAGAAATCACAATTCTTCCCACTATTGACTTTCTTCCATAAAGAAAATCCATCAGAAATGAAAGCGCTAAAAGTAGTGCGTCCATTCGATTTTGTAAAAAGATAACAAGGAAGACAAAAGGCACAATGTTTGGTTGGAGAATATTCTAGCCAATCTGGAAATAACTTGTACCAAGAAGTTAGAAAATGACGCCCATTCCTCTCTTCAAAAGGTTGGTTGTCAGGTTGGTATGGTCCAAATTTGATGTAAGCTTGTCGAATCTCATCGCGTTGAGATATCAAATAATCCCAAATTTGTGGTCGTAGTCCTGGATCCCTTACCAAAGAAGATGTATCAACTTCTTTGGATTCTATTCTAGGCACTTTACAAGGACATTGTTCAGGAATTTAAGCTTCAACATTATCAGTGGAAGGTTTTGTAGTTGCATTAACTTCTATATCTTGAGAGCCTCTTTTCTTAAAGAAAGAATCAATTTTTTTGTTCACCATAATTCACCTAACATTCAACTCAATTTTATTTAAGAACCTGAAAATTATTAAACAATTTTTGTTACTCACTAGATAAGAAGCACACTAACAATATAATCCAATCTCATAAAGGACATGTCAATTTCAATGGGTAAATAATAAAAATCTTTAGAGTAATAGAATTTCTAACCCTAACGAGGTAAATAGCATCCAAATTGAAGTGAATTGCAACAAAATTTGAGATATTTAAGCCTATTCATCTCTGAGAAATTAAAGATATTTATTATTATTATTATTATTTAAGCCTACAGTAAATGCTTGGTTTTGCAACCAAAGCAAGAGAAGATTTCGATTTCATTTTCATTAGTTTTCCTCCAGTTTCTTAGTAACCAAACTGAGTATATCCAGATTCTTGTTGTTTCCAAAAATGAGATTAATCATTTTAAAAAAATCAGACAACAAATGAGTGAATAAATTTGAAAAAAAAATAGAAAAGATTAGTATTACCTAGAAGTGAAAAAGGAATCAGAGGACGCGAGCTCTGATTCACTGTATTGCCTCCATTTGTTGTTTCAGTGCGAGCCTGCGAGGTTTGTGAGTTCGTTTCCAAGCTTTCATATCATTTACACACACGCACGCACGCACACACACACAGAGTAACGTGGATAAGGGGGCTTAAACAATTAGGTTAATAAGAATCTGGAGGCATTTTCAAGCATGGGGCAGGTTACACGTGAGTAGTATATATTTATATATATTTTATTTAGTTATAACCAAACAATTAAAAATTTTGGGCCCTAATCATACAAAAAAGACTTTAATGTATTAACAAATAAATTTTCAATTATTTTAACATTACTAAATTTAAAATAAAAGGTAATCATACTAAAAAAATAAATTATTATTATTATTATTTTTAGCATTTATCAAAAAATAATTAAAATTTTAAATTTTAAAGTAGAAAATTTTGGGGGTGGTGGTTCTTAAAATTTTTGCAAAAACTTTGGGGTGACGAACTTATATAATTTAAAAATATTTGTAATTTTAATACTATATCTAGGAGATTTTTTCAAAACTTTTGAGGGGCGGTCCCCCGCCCCCCATCGGCGCCCGGTTCATCCCTGAATTAGATTGTATTTTAGGAGTGATGGCCAGTATATTGGTATCTCAACAAACCACTAAAATTCAACAATATTATATTCATTTAATTTATTACCTCTAAATAATCTTTAATGACGTGACATTAAAATTAGACCTTACATAATAGAATATTTGACAAAGGGTGGCGCTTATGCCACGCATGGAAAGTATGGAGCCACGCACTCTTATCCTCATATGACATCAGCTATAATTTGACTACTGATTTTTTACACAATTTTCCTAAACTGCCGCTTTGTAAGACTTTTTGTTTGCCTAACTACCCAGAATTTCTATCAGTCATTCACTTTTCCTTTCATCCCAATTTGACATCACAATGAATTTTTTACTCAAGAAAATTAGTCTCTCTCTCACCTCTCAGGTATATATACTCTACTATCTATTTGTATTTAAATATTTAGAATTGATTTAGTTTTTTATTATTATTTATTTTATGTGAGTTTTAGAATTTTCTATGAAGATATACGAATGAACTATATAATTTTTATGCTTACCTGATTTATGATTTTTATTTTTTGGGGGGTTCATGAGATGATTAACAGTAAAATGAAAAATAAAAAAAAAACATTCACTTTGTTTGGTTCCTTTTTTCCAAAAACACTTTTCAGAAAATTCATTTTCTTGCTTTCCGTATTTTTTTTATTTTTACTGAATTTTTAAAATTTTTTAAGCAATTTTTTTTTTTTACTTTTTTGACATACCTAACATAAATATACTTAAAAGGTAAAAAAAGTTGTGAAAAAAACATTTTAAAAATTCACTAAATACCAAAAATAAAAAAAAAACGAAAATTCAGTACATTTTTTTATATTTTTATGTATTTATTAATTTTTTAAATATTTTTTCACAAATGTTTTACTTTTTAGACACATCTAAGTAAGGTGCATCTAAAAAAGTAAAAAAAAAATTTACTGAATTTTTAAAATTTTTTAAGCAATTTTTTTTTTTTACTTTTTTGACATACCTAACATAAATATACTTAAAAGGTAAAAAAAGTTGTGAAAAAAACATTTTAAAAATTCACTAAATACCAAAAATAAAAAATAAAAACGAAAATTCAGTACATTTTTTTATATTTTTATGTATTTATTAATTTTTTAAATATTTTTTCACAAATTTTTTACTTTTTAGACACATCTAAGTAAGGTGCATCTAAAAAAGTAAAAAAAAAATATTTAAAATTTTAAAAATATTCACTAAAAAAAACACGAAAACCAAAAAACTCAATTTTCAAAAAATTTAATCCAAAAAACTCAAACCAAAAACACTGATTAATTTGAGCTTACCTTTTAACTCTAAGATAGTGTTTGGTTCAATGAAAGGAAGGTGGATTGAAGTGGAATTATCATTCTTTAGCATCCTTATGAATTGACTATTCACTTTCAATAGTGAATGATGATTCTATTTGTATAATGTATTTTCTATTTTTTTAGTTAACCGAACATAGGAATGAATATTGATGATCATTATCTTTTTCATTTCATTATAATAAACCAAACATATCGTAAATAGTTGATTTTTAATTATTTATTTATAGAATTATTTTTAATCAATTTTATAACATGAATATGTGACAATTGGTTATGTATTTCTTTATAATGTAGATCTCATAAGGAAGAATCATGAATATTGAACAATCAATTGACTGTGTCAATGAAAGGTTATGTGATCAAATTGAACAAGATGGAATAAACATACAAAGTCAGGGAAGGGAAGAAAATGGGCAAATGAGATACTTGGAAATATTGGTTGGAAATTTCAATTTCGTGAAGAGCTCTTTGATACTGTCTGAGAATTTTTCTCAATTCAAGGGTATGCAATATCTATTAAAAACTCCCAAAAAGATAGATATGTGACCATTGGTTGTGATAGAGGTGGTTGTTACCAAAATAAGTGGCATGTTCCATGGAGCATCGACAAAGGCAAACGGCTACTCGTCTTATTAATTGTCCCTTTGAAATTCAAAGTAAGAGACAAAGTGATGGGTTTTGGGTGCTTGAAGTAAAAAATAGCTCACATAATCATGAGCCTTCTAGTGACATGTCCGGACATCCTTCTTGTCATCGTTTATCCAAAGAAGAAGTTTTGAGCATTGAAGATATGACTAGATCAGGGATATCACCGAGCCAAATTCTTTCTTCACTTAGACAAAGGAATCCGAAGCTTCAAGCGGTATCAAGGACTATATACAACATGAAGGCTAAACTTCACAAAGATAACTTGGCAGGGCGAACCATGAATTTTTTTTTTTTTTTTTTTTTTTTTTTTTGATCAGCTAAAAAACTTTATTGATGAAAAGCACAATACATGCAAAATTTTAAATCAGCAAATCGGGGAAGTGCACTAAGCATCATAGCTAACCTCAACAATCCCAACTAGGTTGGCACCGTAAAGGAAGCACAATCATATGCTAGCACTAGACCCAAGATTGGTGAGAAACCAATCAAAAGCAACCAAAGCAAGAAAAAAAAAAAAAAAGAACAAATGCAGTAGCACCAATCAAAAGCAACCAGGCAACCAATGCAGTAGTATCATCAGCAGACTAGTAGCACCAAACCATATCATTAATACCTTAACTTTCTTCTTAAACTTACCTCCCTCCCACCAATGTATTACAGAAACAGCAGATCCACAACAGAGCACAGCAGCAGATAGATCTCAGATCAACCCCATCAGTTCATAATGCAGAACATCACATGCTACAAATTGAACACAATATCATTGACTGGGTAACAAAAAGAAAGGTTAGAGACTCTGAACCACAGTGCAATCCTTATTTTAATAAGTTCACACAACTTTTGTAAATCCACCTGTGTGCCATTAAAAAAACCTTCATTTCTCTGCCTCCATATGGACCATAGCACCGCCAATGGAATGATCTTCCAGATTACCTTCTCCCTTTTGTTGCATCTATAACCAACCCACCACTGCAAAAGGCCAGACACTGACCCCGGCTGCACCCAAGATACTCTTCACCACTTAATAACATTGGACCAAATTCTCCAACTAAAAGGGCAACGCAGCAGCACATGAGTGACAGTTTCCAATTCATTCTAGCAGAAGATACAGTTAACATTTGAAGCATCACTAAGGACGCCAATTTTTTCAAGATAATAGGATGTCTTAATCCTCCCTTTCCATGCTAACCACCCAAAAAATTGCACCTTCGGTGGAGCCACATTCTTCCAAATGAAATCCTCTAAGTTTCCAGGCACAGCAGATGGTAATTCATTTCACTTGTAGGCAGAGGCTACAGTAAACACACCAGACTTATCTGCATTCCATCTCAATCTATCCAACACTCCTTCCCTGGGGACAGGAGCATTTTGTAATAACTCCTTCAACCTCTTCAACTCTTCTAGTTCCTATTGAAACAAGGGTCTTCTGAAGGCCTAATCCCACTCTTCATTCCCATTTCTCCTGCTATTAACCACTGCCACTGATTCACCTTGATCAAGGGACACAGAGAATAATCTAGGAAATGCAGTTTTTAAGCACTCATTACCAACCCAAATATCAAGCCAGAATTTTGCGGCCCTGCTATCACCAATAATAATCTTTGTGTTGGCCTTAAAAAACTCCAGCAACTCAGGGCAATTGCCAGTAAGCCCCAATATATCTCTCCAAACCATATACAGCCTTGAACCTATAGCATGTATTGGCCACCAACCCCTTCCAATCTCTGGGTACTTGTTGCAAATCACTAGTTTCCAGAGAGAGCCATTTTCACACCCAAATCTCCACCACCATTTCAAAAGAAGACAGTCATTCATGATTCTCACATTTCTAATGCCTAGGTCCCCATTACATTTTCTTTGAGTGATTTCCCCCTATTAGACCAAATGGATTTTCCTTCTAAGTTCATCACCCCCCAGAGGAATCTAGACTGTATTTTATCAATCTCCTTTACAATCCCTTCAGGCATTTTAAACAAAGCTAAGTAGAAGACTGGTAATGATGATAGCACATACTTGATCATTGTCAACCTACTAGCAAAAGATAAAAGCCTTCTTTTCCAAGAAGCTAACTTCGATTTGAAATTGTCAATAACAAGTTGCCAAGTCCTTCTTCTCCTCGGATTAGCACCTAATGGCATCCCCAAATATTTCAATGGTAAACTGTGATGCAGACAGTTTAAGATGGCAGCAAAATCTTTAGTGAACTCTTTATTTATTCCAATTCCACACACCACACTCTTATGATAGTTAATCTTCAACCCAGACAATATTTCAAAGCACCTTAATATTCTTTTGGTATTAAGCACCCCCTACCTTTTTGCCTCACAAAACAATATTGTGTCATCAGCGAACTGTAAGTGGGTAATAATAAGATCATTTGGACCAACTATTACACCCTTAATCAAATCAGACTGGACAACTCTGTGCAGGGTGAACCATGATACAAGCATTGTTTGAAGAACTTCGTCAAGGTGATTTTACTTTTAATGTTGCACATAATCAAGATGGTCATTTGACACATCTATGTTTTGCACACCCTTTTTCAATCATGTTGACAAGGAGCTACTCAAATGTTTTTGTGATGGATTGCACTTATAAGACTAACAAATACAAGATGCCACTTCTTGACATAATTAGTGTTTCAAGTTTCAACATTTCATTTTACTCTTGTTTTGCTTTTTTGGATAAAGAGGGAGAAGAAGATTATGTTCGGGCTTTACAAATGTTTAATAAGATATTGGGTCCCATTGGTCATCCTTCTGCCATTGTATCTGATAGGGAATTGGCATTAATGAATGCTATACAAGTTGTCTTTCCAACAACTAAGAATTTTTATGTGTGTGGCACATTGAGAAAAATATTTTGGAAATTGCAAGTCTTACTTTGAAGCTCGAGAAGATTGGAGCACATTTTTGTGTACTTGGAGACAAGTTATAAACTCTCAAGATAAAGCGACATATGAGGAAGCTTGGAAGTTTTTTGAGCTATTGCATAAAGAGAAGAAAAAAGTTTTATGTTATATTCAAAAGACGTGGTTTCCATTTAAAGAACAGTTTGTGAATGCATGAACTAAAAAGTTTGCTCATTTTGGAAATCGAGTTTCTTCAAGGACTGAAGGTGCACATGGAAAACTCAAGAAATATTTACAAGTTTCAACTGATAATCTTCTCGAGTGAAGAACAAGATATGCCTTGCAATTGAAAATGAATATAAAGAGATAAAGGCACAACTCTCAAGTGAAAGGATCCGGATACCTCACAAATGCAATACTAATTTCTTCAAGGACCTTATCACTAATGTGTCAGCAGTTGCCATGGGAGAGCTACTTAAATAGTAACAAATGGTACAATGCAACCAACATGCACAGGACATTTCATGGCCAATATGGGTCTTCCTTGTGTACATAAGATGATGAATTGCAAAGGTAAGGCATTACCTCTTGATGTAGTACATTCATAATGGAGGATTGATATAAGATGCTTGACTTTGTCTACTAGTGAAAAAAATGACAGGAGTGAATTCCAAAGGCTAATTCATGAGTTAGAAGATAAATATCAAGAGTGGTCTATAATTCAGAAGGATGACGCTTAGGAGAGAATTTCTCAACTTGTAAATCCATCACTTCCATTGCTTCTTGAGCCAAATGTTCAACCTCATAAATGACGTCCATCGGGGACCAAAAAAGGGAAAGAATCTAGTTCCACAAGACGGAATGCCTCAAAATTTGAGTTTGTGGAAGCAACAAGGAAGTGTAGCACTTGTAAAGGTGTAGGTCATAATAGTCGAACATGCCAAGCCAAAATGGAGGGAAGAGAGGTTAATCCAAATCATGTGGTTAACCTAAATGATGATCAAAGCAACATGGATGTGGTCAATGTAACGCCCCAAATTTCTAACCCAAATGGTAATACAACAATCATGGCTCTTTCAAGGAAAATCGAATATAAATCTCCAAACTTACATTACATGACACAATAGTTCTTTATGTAACAATACGTTATCCAACAACAAATAAATAAACAAATAAATACCCTCAAGGGTTTACAAGTTTCCAAGGCTTGAGGCTAGTTACACAAAACGGTTATTCAAATCCACACACATACAGCCCTTGGCTTACACACAGAGTCACAGCAAAATGAGAGTCTCATACTCTCGACACACATTTCCTCGCCTTTAGTTAGGCGGCTGTAACAAGCCCGCGGGGGACCTTGCTACAGCTCGGACTCGACTTCTGTAGTCACGGTTCTAAATCTGAACCAAAGAGTCCAAATCCGGCAAATCGTTTTGAGAAAAACAGATTTTTGAAAGAAGTGCCAAACATGGACTGCTTTGCCAGATACAGAGTCGCCACCTAAATATTTTTTAAATGGGAAATTTAGGAAACCCTGACTCGGTGCCAAAAGGCCACGTGTCCGTCATCACCAAAGTTGCCTCGGCTCGGGAACTTGGGTACGATTGGGGAAGGTCACTTCGTGAGCAATGACATGAAAATGACAAATGGGCATATACCAACATGAGTGAGCCTCAGCCACACTCACATAGGATGCCGGCGGATAAAAATGAAGTGCCTCGAAATGCGTGCACACGGGCACGCAAACCGAAGCGATGGCAGA
>NW_021025826.1:1706511-1718711 GCF_004153795.1 Camellia sinensis | reverse complement strand
TTTGCTCATTTTTGCTCCCCTTTTGCAGATTCCTGAAAATGGCGGGGACTTCTTCTCATGGTGGAGGGTTTTCAGGTGGAAGTGCGAAAAACGGGCGCCGGGAGGCTCCGGAGGAGAGATAACTGGTTGCTGCAACAATTGCTGGCCTCCCACCCTTCAGTGACCTTCCTTGTGATAAAACAGAGGTACCTGCCAAAAATGAACGAAAACCGTTGCAAAACGGACGTTCCGGGGCCAAAACACGCAGTTCGGGGTCCCGAAAATGGGCTGTTAAGCACCGAAAATGGTATTCGACCTCGAAGTGGGTTTCTTAGCCCCCAGTGTCCCTCAAAAGGGATGAAATAAGATGTATGCCAAAAATCAGAGCAATAGGAGATGGTTAAGAGGTCCCGAACCGAGGCACACGACCTGACGGCTCTGAAAACCGGGAACCGGACTCCGAAATGGGCAAAATGGCCTACGGCCACCAAATGCAGCCAACGGACATTGAGAGATGGTCCACGGGACCTCTCCCTTCCCTCAGGAAAAGAAACAGAGAAAATCGAGTCTGGCTCGCAAACCGAGACAAGGCACAGAAAAGGGTTCGGAAGTCCGGAGGCAGGGCTCACGGCCGCGACTCTGAAACTTCTGAACGAGCATATTATGCAACATCACCTAACGCTCAACTGGTGACGTCTGAATCTTAAGGTCGGTCAAAAATGGGGTGTCTACAGCGGCATCACCACATCTTTTTCTGCACAAAAATCCCTTAGGGTGAGCATAAAGCCTAGTAAAAATCCTTAACAAAATATATACATTTTATACAAGTCTCAAGAGATGAAATGCACATGCCATGCTATGCCTCTTTTTGAAGATAAATCACATTTTTATCTTTTGAAAACCATCATGCTCAATGATGTCATGCAATCTCAATTGTTCTGTAACGCCTCCAAAATAATACAATAAAGATAACTCATAAGCGGAATGAATATGAGAAACAACACACTTTCATATATCAGAGTTCACTGTTTAACAACCAGTTAAATGCCATGTAGGCTTACATCTTTCCAAGTCATTGCTTGGTTACACAAATTTAGTCTCGCTCATTACATCTTAAGCCTTTGGCTTTACAAATAACAAACATACACACATAAAACATAAATAAGAAGCTCTTGCTTCCCGAAAGTCCATCCACCTTATTGTCTTAGAGGAAACACCTCACATGCACCTGAAAATTATATTCTCGTATAGGGTGAGCCAACAGCCCAGTAGAGAGAATCTAATACAATATATGAAGTTTAGCAAAGGTATAAATACCACGTACATAAACAATACCGATACTAAACATTTACAAGGCCTGCATACTCATATGCCACTAAGACCAAACCTCATTTCCATTTTCCTTCAATTCATTTCAAGTTCATATATGCTACTCAATTCATGAGTTAAATTCATTATCTTTCAATAAACAAAATGAGACTACAACTCAATGGTTTTTAATTATGCAAAACACACATAAACACTTCAAATCTACCATTTTACGGATATTTCGTCCGAGGGAATCAGCACCCATATATATATATATATATATATATATTCTCAAATATGTCATTTTACGGATATTTCGTTCGCGGGAATCGACACCCATATATATATATGATTTCGGGTCTTTCACCCAGGACACTCTGGCCAACTTGCTTTTGGCAGAGTCCGTCCTCTTTCTCCTCCCAAATAAACATACATATACAATATATTTATAAACATAATTATATGCAATGACAACCAACATTTGATTAGCATTAAATCGCATAATCCTCATGCAATTTCTACAACAATCATAGCTATCCTCCACTGATAGCCCAATACATTTATTTCTAAACAGATATTCAATCTCAAAATAAATAGTTTATTCAAAACTTACATAGGTGAGATAATACATATCCAATATCACCAATTATAACCACAACCTTCCAATTTCATATTTTCAATGTTAATTCCCAATTATTTATACAAAATAATACTTTAATCAAAATTAGGGCAAAATCTCCCTCTTTCTAAATATCAACCCAAACACCAAAATCAACTATTTTGGCATAACATGACCTTAATTCAAGCCTCATACTCATTTATCTCATATTCATCAAAACCCCTCTTTTCATTTCACACCCAAATCCTAGATTTGTCCAAACTACAACCAAAATCCCATCATCTATACACAATAGAAAATAACTAAGCTAAAAACCATATTAGAGTGTAGAAATTCCCTACCTCAAGTGTAGAAGACGAACAAACAAGATCGAAATTCCAATGATGATGAAACCAATCCTTACTTGGATCAACACAAAGCTCTTGAAGCCCTCTACCTTATTCTCAAAGACACTAGGGTCAAGAACTCAATGGATTTAGATGAAACCTTAGAGAGAATGTGACTTCTAGAGAGAGAAGTTGCTGATTTAGGGTTTGAGAGTGAAAAAGGAGATCAAAAATGCAGCAAAATGGCGTTGCTGTGTACTGATGTAAACCAGGCTCGCTTGAGCAAAAGAGTTCTCGCTCGAGCGACTAGACACAAAAAAGTCGCCTCGCTCGAGCGAAAGAAGCGTCGCTCGAGCGTAGAATGCAAAGCTTCAGGTCTGCCAACCAACGCAGACGCACGCTTGAGCGCAGGAAGCCTCGCTCGAGCAAAGAAACATTTTCACAGGGCTCGCTCGAGCGAAGAGGCCAAAATTTAAGCAACAACCATTTGTACCAAAAGACAACTAACATGTTCCAAACTCGCGCAACAAGTCCCAAAACTCAAATTCAAAGAATTAAAGGGAGAAAACAAGTCATAGACTACAATATACAATCACGGAACCCGAGTCCGAAACACAATAAAGGTCGGGGTAAAACCAGATCGCTATATGTTCAAAACTTAACAATTTATTTCAAGGGCAGTAAATACGACTCTGGTAATCTCTAGGTCGGTGTCTAGAAGTAGACTATACGAGTACTGCCAAATTGTTATTTTTACCGGTATTAACCGGAAGGCTCAACACCTATCCGCGTGGGCTTTCGGTCTTTCACCCCAGACTCTCAGGCCAATTTATTCAATATCATCTACACCACTTATCAAGACTTACCAACGTATTTACCCCAAAACCATTCCATGAAAACTTGTTTCTCAACATTCTTTTCTCAATGCAAGTTTCCAAATCAACTTTCAAAGTTTAATGTAATCAAATGAATTGATATGCCAATAACACAATATGAATATAAATACTTTTATTTCAATTCATCATCCAAGGAATAACATAATTCCCTCTTCGCAAGTATCCTCAACAATTAGTCATTTTAAGACTATTTCAACGTTTTGAACAATAATTTCCAAAATGAACAACAATTCTCATATTTCCTTAAATTCATCATTTGTATAAATATAAATAAGAAAATTTTCAAACATCCATTTATCTTGACACACAAAATAAATATAACAATATCATTCATAGATTTTCAGTCTGTTTTTTTTTTAAAAAAAAATTCAAATTCTAGGTTTTCTCACCAAAACTATACAACTCAAATCTTTTGAAAGAAAACTTTCCAAAATCATCTTTTCTTCAATCAACGAAGATCAAAACCCATAAGATCATTTTAAAAGAACAAGAGACAAACTCACTTTCAAAATCGCTCAACTTCTTGAATCAACAATCAATTTTCAAAGCTATCGAAAGATGATTTCAAAAATCATATAGATCATGCAAAAGTTTATATATAACTCTAAGAAAATCCTTACCTCAAGTTTTGAAGAAGAAATGAGATGAAACTCCCAAAATCAACGGTGTCGAAACTCGATCTTCATCGCACACAACAAAGCCCTCGAGAAGTTAACCAATTTTGATGAAGAACTTATGGCAGAACTCTAATAGATCTTGAGAAATCAAAGTTTTGATCCAATTTGGCGTAGGGAAATATAGAAAGAAGTGATAGGAAAGGGTTTTTAGAGAGAGAGAAAGATATACAAAAGTGATCTGAAATATCAGGTTCACGAGCTGATATAATATGGTCCGCTCGAGAGTGGAAAGCCCCGCTCGAGCGGACAAGCAACTTCTAATGCATTTTGCATTTTTGCTTTGGGGGCGCTGCCCCTCAACCCCGCCAGAGCGCTGCCCTAGGACTCGCCAAGGGGCGCTGCCCCCTAGACTCCCGCGAGCTGACCGGGCAACTCGATCCCTGCCAGGGCACTGCCCCCTAGACCCCCACGAGCTGACCAGACAGCTCGACCCCTGACATACTCAGCGAAGTGGCAAAACTGGGATCGCTACAGTTAACCTAAACACCATGTCTACTACAATTGTTTGCTTTTGGTTGGATGATGACTTAAAAGCAAGTTTATTTCTTACTCTTAATTGACTCAATTTAAAATTATTATCTAAATTCATCGTAAATATTACATTTTCATGAGAAATTATTTAATTGTTTGAGTACTTCACTAAAGTCTTTTCTATATACATATAATTCTTGTTTGTGCAGATGATGATGGTAGGTATCTTGTTATGCAACTAGGACAACTGGACAAGCATATGTTTTATAAGGATGAATGTTGGACATCTTTTGAAGACATTATTAGGGTTTTTTGTCTTTTGTTTTTTTGTTTTTGTTTTTTTTTTTTTTTTTTTTTTTTTTTTTTTTTTTTTTTTTGTTTTTTTTTTTCTGAGACAAGAAATTATCAACATTTGCAGACCATTTGAGGACTACATCTTTTAGCTTTGCAATTTCTTTTTTAAGATGTGCTTTTGATTGTTTATAAGGATATCAATCTAGTTTGGATGGAAGTGAATTAAACATGTTACGAAAGTCAGTCTTTCTTTTTGATATGATTCGTTGAAAATAAGTGTTGAGATATTGTTTTTTGTTTAATGGTGATTTTCCTATAAGAGTTTTTCAGGTACCATGTTAAAAGAGAATTAATTTACTAAGTGATATGATGTGTGACTAAAATGCACCATTTTATAATTCTCATCATTACCTTCTACTAGTATAATAATACTATTTACTTAAAAAAAAAATTCTAAAAATAAAATATGTGAACTAAATTTATTTTAAGTGTAAATCATATCACGTTAAGTTTGAATATGCATATGATACCATTTATGTTCAAAACACTTAAAATACTTTTTTGGTGTACAAATTTCCTTGCTAGTATTGTTAATCTCCTAACATTTATTTTTTTTTTTAATTTTAAAATTTTCTTTGTCAGGATATATTTGGAAAGTGATTTACAAATAAAAAGTTCATACATATGAGAATAATGGTGAGTGTTTTAATTAAAAAGAAAACAACAACAAATCATTTCATTTTGTATAAAAATATATATATAAAGCTTCTGTTTGTATATTATTACCATATATATTTTTCATACCATACTAAGGTTGGACACTTCAAAAAAATTGGATGAGTTTTGACCTTTTTTTTATTTTAAATGGTTATGTTGTCGCGTCAAAATGAGATGAAAGGAAAAGTGAATGACTGATATAAATTTTGGGTAGTTGCGCAAACAAAAAGTCACACAAAGGGGGCAATTTAGGAAAATTGTGTGAAGAATGAGTAGTCAAATTATGTCATATAAGGATAAGAGTGTCATTTTAAGCTACTGCACAATTAATGTTCGTGGCTCCATACTTTCCATGTGTGGCATTAGAGCCACCTTTTGACAAATCAAAATTTAATATTTACCCGATATATCATTAGGAGTAATTTTTAAGGGTGATAAATTAGGTATCTCAACCTTTTTTAAAAAATGAATAAGTTTAGGAACCTAAACTTTCCATTCAGATTTTTTTTAGTTGTAAAGTTATGTGATTGAAATTAAATTTATATAATGTGTGATTCATATATAAAATAAATAATCTGAATCATAAAATAATAATTTTAAATAATTAAATCTAACCACGTAATATTATTGACTAAAAATCTATAGGCACATATATAACATGTTTGTTGGTAGCTTGTGAGAAAAAATGTACTCCTAACAACCATGGTGATTACTTTCAATAAAAATGTCAATCATATGGGTCCGTTCCCCCATCAGCTTATCAAAACTCATTTTAAAAAAATATTTATATTATTAATTCTTTTTATGTAGTATTATTTAACCTCATAAAAAAAAATTAAGGTACTCTATCATATAATTGGCATTAATAAATGAATGATTTTTTTAGTTACATCATCTTCACTCACTCCAAGTGTATTCATAACTTAATCCGCCAAACAAATGAGGTGGGGGTGTTGTTGGGGTCGTTGGGACCAACCCTGGGTCTCACTCAAACCATAAGATTATTTATGGAAAAAAAAAAGGAAAAATCGGTTTAAGGTCCCTATCTAACTTTTAGTAATGGATTAGGTCCACAATGTGTTCTTTTGTAGCCTAAGGTCCCTCAATATTATTTTAAAGTGTAAAATACCTGTCTTACCCTTGTTTATAATATACGTTGTTTTGAATTTGGCAGCTAAAGATCATATTGATATTTTGTGGAAGATTACGTGAGGATGAACTTGACGATTCAGATTTTTGTGGAGATTTTCTAGGGTTTTTGTAGGTGTTGAAATCCTGTTCGTTGTTTGTAGGTGTTGAAATCCTGTACGAGTTGAAATCATGTTCGTTGTTTGTAGGTGTTGATCGATCGTGTAGGAGTTGGAATCTGGTTCATTGTGTTTGATTTGATTTCATGTGGAGTTGAATTAGATAAGTTTTCAATTTTTGATTTGATTTGATTGTGTAGGTGTTGAATTAGGTTTTTGTTTTTAGTTTTGATCAATGTGAGAGAGACGAACTCAGTGTTGTTGTTTTTGATTTTTGAAGTTAATTTTTCATTATCTATTATTGATGAATTTTCGATGGAGTTGATTTTGATTTTTGGAGTTGCTTTTTCATTCTCTGTCAACATGGTTATGAGTTCCTTTTTGGTGCTCTGTTTTTCTGCGTTTTGTGCTCTGTTTTTTGTTCACTTTGCATTTTTTTTGTGTAGTGCAGATAAAATTGCAGGTTTGTTACTATAATTGAACTCAAATCACAGAGAAAATTGTAAACTTGTAGTGCAGTGAAAATCACAGAGAAAATTGTAAGTAGGCAGAGAAATTTACAGATGTAGCAATAGAGTAGTAAGTGTTTTGTTTTTTTTTTTAAATTTTTTGAATTGAATGTTTTGTGAACATAACAAATCTTCTCTGTGATTTTTTTATGTGCTTGTGTTTAATATATTTTTGTCTCTTGATGTTAATATGTTTTTGTTTTTGTTATATTGAAAGTGAATATAAGTTCACAAATTTCTCTGGACTTTTCTTTGTAGTCCAGAGAAAATCATATGATTGTATTACAAATGATAAGTATTACAAATTTCTCTGGACTTATATGTTGTGTTTTTATATGTTTGCACTTTTCAAAGTTTTCTGATATGTTTTCTTTGCACTTTTCATTTTTTTTTTTTTGCACTATTCATGTTTCTGGACTTTTCTTTGTAGTATAGAGAAAATCATAGGTTTGTTATTATAATCCAATGAAAATGACAGAGAAAATGTTAAGCTTGTAGTTGAGTGAAAATCACCCTTGAAGTTGGTGTCTTGATCTTGATGCTTATTGGTTCTTCAAGGTAGCAACAGAGAAAATTACAGAGAAAATTACCTTGACAGAGAAAATTACCTTGTAATCCCAGAGAAAATTACAAGGTAGCATTGAACAAAATACAGAGAAAATTACAAGGTAGCAACATAAACATGACAGAGAAAATTACACAACAAAGAAAGATTATCATTCAACTTGCAAAATAAAATATCGAGAATATTGTCAGTCAGTTGGGCAATAATTAACTGACAAATACTACGGCCTATTTTGAGAAATAAGTTAAAAATCAATTTGTTATTTTTTTAAAAAAACATACAAAAATAAAAATAAAAATAGAGAGGTGATGTAACTCAAAAAAATCAAAAAATTAACTTTTAACTAACTTGCTAAGATAAGCTTTACAAAAATATACTTTTTTTTTTATCTTTTTATGTTTTTTGGATCAAATCACCTGTCTACTTTTTTATACATCTTTTTATAAAAAAAATTAAAAAATATATTTATTTTAATTTTTCCAAACACCCTCTTAAATCAATAAGAAGTCCTCAAGAAAAGAGTTATAAGAGCATCCCCCATTGGATCCCATATCTTCATTTTTTAGCCTTTTTTAAGGTTTTTTCTCATAAAATCAACCCCATCAATTTCCTAAAATCAATCCCTATTATAAATTGAGCTACACTTACTCCCTAAATGTAGGGAGCTACCGTTCATCCTTAAAAAAATAAATAATTACTCTTTATTTAACCATTATTATTGATCTTGAGCACCTCTATCCCAAAAATATAAAATATAAAATAATTAAAAATAATATTTTAATAGAATAGAAATTTTTTTAAAGAAAATAGATGAAAAAATAATTTTTAAAATAAAAAATAGTTTTTTTAATAATATTTTAAGATAAAATTTTAAAAAATTTATTGAGGTTGCATATATATACTAGTCAAGACAGTAAGCAACAGATTGTATATATATATATATATGTATGTATCATATATATATATATATACATCTATCAACTCCACTCCACTCTGTTTGTTTACCCAGAAAATCAAATTTGCCAAACTTAGTGCTTTTGTTTTGCTGAATTTGTTTTCGTACTCGCCGGAAAATACCCAACACCAGTACCAGCATCACAAAGGAGAATATCCAGTGGACAGGTCAAAAAAATCAACTCATTTGAAGACGAACAGACGTAGGGTATTTTGGTCCAAGAAATTGATAAAATGCGCGGGTACTTTGGTTAGGGACCTGAGGCAGTATTACATCTTTTAATGTCCTTTATGCAGAAAATTGTTATTATTAGGGAGCTTAAAAAAAAAACCCCATAAAAAAATCAAATTAATCTAATATTCATAAATATATATTTCTCTTAAAATAATTATAGATAATCTACTTAAAAAAACCCAATAAAATTAACAATTTGGATCGTCAATGTGACATGGACGGATATAGAATTATCACTATGGGCAAGGATGGAACTAGGAGAATATTATGGAGGACCATGGCCCTACTGTTTTTGTGAAAAATACTGTTTGTCATAACGCTTTAAAATATATATATATATATATATATTTTTATACATAAAATGCCCCAACCCCATCCAATATAAAAATATATATATTTTACTATTCTTCCATCTTGCATTCTTTTTCTATTTTCACAAAAAAAAAAAACTTCTTCATCCTATTAGAGATTGTTTCTATGGTATTTAATTTTTTTTTGTCTATGTATATATATAATTTATATATCATATTGTACATACACATGTGTTTGTGTATATGGTGAATTTTTTTTCGGCCCCACTAGTAATAAAATCCTAGTTTCATCCCTGACTATAGGGATACGAAAGTATGTTTAGAGATGCAAATCGTTATAATTTTAAATTATTTTTAAATTTTTTAGTATATAATATATGATATTTTTAAAAACTTTGGGGGTGCAGTCACCCCCTCCACTCCCTAAATCCATCCTTGTAAGATGGGACTCATTCCCAAACAACACTATTGGACTTAAGCGAATCCTATCCCTTTTGTTAAGAATAATAAAACATTAGACAAATTACATTAACTTCTCTTGAGATTTAATGAAATTACAAAAACCTTTCTTGAAATTTTGAATTGACAGAAACTTCTCTCGAAATTTAGTTTTTAATCATGCTGACCTCAATGAAAGAAAATGATAAAATTCATCTGGTCCATGTATACATTTTTTTTATTTTTTATTTTTTTGGATACAATTTTGGGAAAATAACAACAAAGTGTAAGTTTAGGGGGAAAAAAAACTTACAAATCAGTGATAAAATTATAAATTTTAATAATTAAAATGTTGTACTTTTTATAATTCTGTATATATTTATTTTTTTACCGTTATCACTGAATTTTAATTTCCTTGTAAATTATAGCACGTGGAAATAACCACTCTATTGGTAGCTCAACAAACCAATAAAATCTATAATAAACTAAACCTAACGAGCAATTGTGAGAAAAAAGTGTACCCCTAACAAGCGATTGTGATTAGTTTGAATAAAAATATCAACCATGTGGGGAAACTGAGGTTGAGATGATATGAACTTTGATTTGTAGAATTTTCAGCATGAATTAATCTCAAATTTTGATGATGGTACACACTAATTAAAGTAGTAAAATGATTGAACTAGATAGTTCAAGCTTAAGAAACAGAACTAAGATTTTGTTTGGGATCAATTAAAAAGTTTTATATATATATTATGTTTTTATTAGTAAATTTTTTTTTTTTATTTTTCATATATGTTGAGTAGGATTTGAAAGTACACAACTTTTGAACAAATTTACAAAAAATTAATGAAAGATGGGGGGAAAAAAAAAAGGCTATGAAAAATGGCAATTCACTAAACTCAGGTTCCTAAACTTCATTTTTTTTTTTTTTTCATAATACAATGGTTAGTATGTTAGTTGTAAAATTACGACACATATCAACGTCTCTTCGTAAGCTTAAACCTAAAATTTTACTTATCTTGGCACCTAAGTGTTTTCTCCTTGACCGCTTAGATTATTGTCCGGAGTAAATAAAATAAAATAAAATCCACCGTAGTTTTAATGAACTGATTTCTTGAGACATTTTCCTTATTTAAATTTTATTGACATGAAATATGAATAGTACACGTATCAAGTGCTTCATGAACCTGTAATTTTACTTATATATGGATTATGAATTTGTAGAAAGAAATGAAATTAATCTCATAACTAGGAGTGTAAATTCGGCCCAATCCATACGGGCTCGGGCTCCTGTAAAAAATCGGGCTAGGTTGGTTTCAAAAAATCTAGGCTCAGGCCCAGGAGTAATCAAGCTTTGGGCAGTCTAGGCCCGATAGTTTTTTTATTTAAATTTTTTTTCTTACTAAAATAGTTTGAAAATGACGTTGAGTGTTGAGTGGGCAAGGCCAAAAAAAGCATGACCTAGGTCCTAACCCGGTGGGTTGGACCTCAATCTTCGATTGGCCTGATCAGCCCCTGGCCGGTTTCGAATCGGCGGAGCCCCTGGCCGGTTTCGAATCGGCAGGTTATTTTTACACATGGTACTCCTAACCAACCTATTTTATTATTTTTTTACATGACAAATAATATTGTTTTTATTGATGAGGCAATGTAGTATAAGTTATAAAATTAAAAAAACATTTTAAAAAAAAAACGGTAAGAAGCATTAGAGAACCGCATCCCAACTAGATTGTACATGCACGAAGTCAAATAATTTTAAACAAAGAAAACGAAAAAGAGGATAGAATAAATAAGTACAAACAACTAGTTGAAATTCAGGTAACCAATTAGAAAAATGAAATTAATCTCATAACCAACAAGTTGAAGAAGAAATAATTAGAAAGAAGAAAAAAAAAAGTTAATTACACTTTCCACTCCTGTAATTTCATTTAAATTTTATTTTTTAAATTAAATAATTTGGCCATTATACTTTAAGTGTAATTTTAATTTGGTCATTTTGTTCAAATTAGATGTTAAAATTAACAATTTTAAAATACTTATCAAATTTTTAAAGTATACACGTTGACAAAATTAATAGAAAAGTAGATAGAATAACTAAATTTAAATTAGACTTAAAGTTTAAGAACCAAGTTATTTAAATTAAAATAATATAAACTAAAATAAGATTTAGGTTAAATTAAAGGGTGAAAACTGTAATTCATCCTTAGAAAAATTATAATTAAGTGAGTTTGTCTTTTCTTGCTTTTGTCTTTTTTTTTCTTTTTCTTTTTTTTTTTTTGAATTTATTTATTTTTTCCTTTTTTTACTCTTTTGCGTTTGTCTTTTCTTGCTTTTGTCCTTTTTTTTTTTTTTTCTTTTTTTTTTTTTGAATTTTTTTATTTTTTCCTCTTTTTTCTCTTATTTTTTTATATTCTACATATCGATCAATTAAATTTTCTTTCACACTTACCTATTCAATTAAAAATAAAATAAAAAAATTAAAATTAACTCAAATTTATTTTTAAAATTCATAACCAAATAAATTTTTAATTTTTTAAATTTTTTTAACAACTTATTTTTTTAAATGTAACTTAAAATTTATTTAAAAAACTAAACCAAATAAAGCCTAAAATCGAATTATTTCCATACATTCTTGCTTTTCAGACCATTAACCC